>JARKID010000003.1:1800000-2345879 GCA_029449255.1 Mycena polygramma
GTCGGGATACTGTAGACTTTTTCTGGCATGTTTTTCATTTCCCTGGGCAGAGAGGGCAGTTCAACGCCGCCCTGTTCAGCCTGGCTGAGTGTTAGCCGTTTTAACGGCTTGTGGCCTCGATAAACGCCTGCCTATCGGGCGGGGCACTCTCTTGACGCTCATGCTGACCTCGGAGCTGTAACCTTGTGTGAGCACACCGTGAATTCGGACTCAAGCAGCAACCACACGTTGGACATGCCTTCCTCGTTTGTTTCTCTGTCTGTGCCATCTGGGCGTAAATATCTGGGTTCCGTCGATATCCTGTCCGTCGATCCACGGGCAAGCACAGCCAGGACAAGTGTGCACGCGTGTGAGTTGGGACATCGAAAAAATATCTGCACGGCTCATCGTCAAAGCGGTGGGTACCAAGTTTTCAGCGGAAGGCAAGCTGCTGTGGTGCGTGCGCAAATATCTATTCGAAATTAAATCTGATGAGCGATTCGGAAGCTGGAGCTGGCGAGCATCACCATGTTGGTCTCATATTTTTCAATGTGCGTGGAGACTCGACACATCTCAAGGTGAAGAGGAACTCGGATGTGAAACCTCGTCCGATGTTGTGGCGAATTTCACAGGACTTTGGCCCAAGCGGGGGCGGCCACTGGCAGCTGGGCTCGGACGTGGTAATTGACGGTAGCGAGGCGGCTTCGGAAGCATAAAGACATCACATGGAGAACGCGTCGAGCGAACTCTACAGAGGATCGTCGTGGTGGATCGCGGGAGGGGAATTGGGATTATTCGTTGGCTGAATGCGTCCATAGACGCCCACCGGAATTCGGGCCGACGACCGATGTTTATTTTTTGGAAGTAACTTACATCATTACAGCTGTTTCCGAAAACCTTGGCACTACGCGAAACTTTTGCGCGCTGCCCAACTTTTGATGGCTAGCTAAGGATTACTGGATTTGGTTTTCCGCCCGGTCGGGCCGTCGGTTATCACGGTCTGCAGAGGAAGGAGCGGTGATTCGGTGGCCTGTTTGTACAATCAGCTTTGCACAGAGATGGAAAGAATTGTCGCGCACCGAAAGTCTGAATTTCCATCTCGCTCAGCGTCGGACTCAAACTGAGAGCGCGCAGTCTCGGCATGGGCTACTGCTACTGAGCGGCTCCACCGACTCGGATGTGCCGTACTGCGACGGCATCACGTATGCAGGAGGAGAATTTGGAACGGGTGGTCGACGGGGCTCGGAAGACATAAGAAAAGGCAAGAAGATGAGGGCGGAAACAATTTTTTGGGGGACATTTTAGCGAACTTAGCGACGGCCCGACCGGGCGGAAAACCAAATCCAGTAATCCTTAGCTAGCCATCAAAAGTTGGGCAGCGCGCAAAAGTTTCGCGTAGTGCCAAGGTTTTCGGAAACAGCTGTAACTCCTCGGATTCGGCTCGATAGCCGAAATCAACCGGGCATGCCCAATTTTTCTCTTTCACGGCGATCGCTGGATTACAGCTCTATTCATAAGTATGCGGAAAACGTAAAATTTTCCCAGGCTGTTGGATTTTGTTTACACGCCCCTATCTAGTTCTGATCTTGAATCGTATCCAACTTTGAGTGGGTTTGGGCTCATTGTCTCAGGCAAATATGTATTTGGGATGAATATAGCATCATTAGATGTGATTGTCGGCATGTGGAAGGCACAGAAACGAAGTGAGAGCCAAGATCTTGCATATCAAGAGAAATTTGGACATTTTGAATATGTTCCACTTACTTTGCTCCGCCAGACCTTTCCAAACCGATTTACTTCTTCCACAACACCATCTCGCGCCGCTCTCGTAGGTTGAGTGGTCGTTTTCAGGGCACAGACATCACAAAGCGGTGTCTCTCTGACGCCGTGTCGCCCACATCTATCCAGAAACACTTCGACTGTATGACATACGTGCTCTTCGGGTGTCCAAACCGTCCCAAGAGGTGGCTAGGTGTTGGTGGTGTCGATTAGAGGCCGCAAGCATCGACTTCGAGATACCGCTTGGTTTCTGGTGCGTAAAAGCGTGGATAGAGGCCAGGAGGTTTCCGGGCGGGCGGAGATGTTATCGGGGTATCGGGAGGGTCGAAACTGAAAGCTTTGAGTCGAAAGTGGGTCGTCGCGGGCATGGGGGAGGGAGAGAACGCCGCTGAGAAGATTTAGGCGCCGGGTACAAACAAAACCCAACAGCCTGGGAAAATTTTACGTTTTCCGCATACTTATGAATAGAGCTGTAACGTGGTCAATCTCCTCGCAAAATTTCGATGCCTGCCAAACCAAGCGAGAAGGGATTGAGTTGGATTGAGCTGGATCAACTTGAAGTAAGTTCTAAATTACTGACGCGAGCTCACTCGGAATCAACTTGGGAAGGAGGCAAGGAAATTGAAGGAAGTCGCATGGAACTCCGGTCGCATCACTTTCTTTCTTCGCTCGAAGAGTCAACAACGACACTTTCTGCTTCACGCTTCAATAACTGGGATTCGGCAGTATATATTCGGAATGGGTAAATAACAGTGACGGGGGCAGTGGTAGAACAACTTGAAACAGGTTTACGACCTTGAAGCAGTCGACGTCGCTTGACGGGCCATGACATCTTTTCCTGCAGTCAACGCTCGCATGTCCAGCATCTCAACAGATACCCGCATCAGCGAACGTCGCAGTTAGGAATGGGAGCCTGCTCACGATCGTCCATTGCACGTTTTCCGAGAACGCAGTTGCCTCGGTGACGTATATCTGGGCATCTACGACTGAAACGGACCCAGAACCGGTTCTGAATTTGTCCTCCCGAACTTTGAGACTTGGTCATGCCATGTCAGCCACCATGGACAAGCAGATGGCAAAACTGGATACCTTTCATACATGTCGAGGATCTTTTCCATGGGACCGCCATTCACCAAAAGGCTTCCCCCGTTTTCAATCACCTCCAGAGCAGAGAGTATTGTCTGGCTGCCCTGGATAATCAGCTTGGTTGCCTCGTCGTCTGGGTCCAAGGACGTCATAAACTTGGCGAACTTGAATGCCCGTTCCGTTTCCGCTGCCCGGATTTCTGCAGAGGAAGGTTTCAGGTACTTGCATCGAGAAGATCATCCCAAGTATTCACCGTCATCAGTGGGTCCAGGAGCGTCGTCCTGTAGGTCGTAATTCACAGCCTGGTTTAGATGTGCGTGCCTCTCCTCCAGTCTGCGGCGAGGTAAGCTTCAGTCCCCAAAGCTGCAAGTGCAACCGAAATTCACGCACTCGCGGTAGAAGTTCTGTATCGACTGGAGGTCGTCCGGATCTATGGTCGGATCTGTGGAAAGCTGCGACATCAACTTGGACGCTGCGTCTTGGGTGGCTTGCAAGTGGTTCTCAGTTGCCGATGGGAGGGATATCACGGAGGCCATCGTGTTAAAGGACAAAGAAGTTGTCAATTACTACTGGGTGTCGCGCCTTTATACGGACAGAAAAACAAACGGTGCCGAAAGCAGTGAGGCTGCAGCGATGTGCAAAGGATATAAATGCGCAACATTGTTCTAATAGCATCAAAGAACAATGTAGGTGGTTACGGGCCTTGTCTGAAGATAATCCTTGACAGATGTGGGAGGTGGCGGAGGCGACCTTTGCCTTTTCCGCCACGAAACGTGAGGTTCCAAATGTCGCCTGCACATGGCAGTGCGAACAAAGTTATCGTTACCATCTCAGAGGCGTTTGAGAACAATAGTGCACCCCTCAATTGGCACAAGGAGCTGCTTCCCAATCCGGTAATGCCGTCGGTCCAGTGTTGGAGGTAACTATCCATCATTCATTGAAATACAAAGTCTGGATTTCGGACGCGCCTCGTTGCCAATCCCTATTGTTAGTCTACCCGAGAACAATGTACCATTCGTACAGTAATGCCCCTGGAGACGACGAACAGGAGGAATTGTTCAACTTGGGTGAAATGAAATCAGATTTCCACCTTATCAGCCGCCACTTTGGTCCCATAATCTCGTATAATATGTAACGGTCACATCTTCAGCGATGAAAATTATAAGCATTCATATGAACGCTGATTAAGGAGAGGGTACGGCGGGTATGCGCCTCGCCGCAAAAGACAATTGCTGGGCCCAGTGCTTTGCCGTCCTGAAACTACTTACCACGATATTTTCTTCATCCCATGTGAAACGAGAGCGAAGTTTATACTCGCTCAACCCGGCCTTGAGTTTAGAGAACCGTTTGACAACAGTATCCATGGTAGGGCGTTGGGCAGGATCATCGTGAGCCATGTCCGCCAAAAGTTCGCGCATGAACTCGAAACCCTTGACCTTATGGCGGGACGGCAAGGAAAAGCCCTACGAAGGAGTGATCAGCCCACGTCCCAGACGCACGATGGGTCGGGCGTACCTCAGTAAAGTTTCCTCGAATGATGTAGGCAAGACACCAGACGTCGACCGCGAATGGATTGCACTGTTTCTCTGGAAAGGCCCACTCAGGCACGTAGCGGGTTCCACCATAGCAGGGGTCCACAAGCGCAGGGCCTGCGGAGGGATCGTGACCTCCAGAAAGATCGAAATCGATCCAGTAGTATTTTACTGGGTTCAGAGTCCGGCTTCGAGCAGGAAGCGGTTTGCCGGTCCAGTCTCGGGTCTTGGTTTCTTTCCAGGGGTGTGGGGCATCTCTCAGGATGGGAGACGCGTCTATCACAATGCTATTGCTCTTGCAATCACTGGTGCGAGCTCAGCGAAACGCAACATTACAGCGAGGAACTCGACCCACCCGTGCCATATGTTATGACTATGTAAGAACTGCAAACCCTGCGAGAAGGTGGTCACCCAATGCCTGCGCACAGATGACGAACTGCTGACCTCGAAGACTTGAGAGATAAATTCCACTCCCTCACCGACAGTCGAGAAGGCGTATCGATCCCATGCGATATAAAGAGGCATAACAATCAGGTCGAGGTCATTCTCGATTTCCTCCGGCACAGGTAAGATTTCGGTGTGGCGGATACAATGATTGTGCGGGTCCGAGCTCAACGGCGGCGAGGCAAGTCTTTGGAACATAGACACCTCCCCAGAGGCCTCTCCCGGAGCAGAGCGCAAGGAACGCTTGAGGAGGACAAACGAGCCGTCAGAGACCCGAGTTGCATCCAACACACTGGGCGTCTACAGAAGTATCAGCCAGCGAGGTTGTGCTTCGGATCCTAGTACCTACTATCGGAAGAGCGCTCTCCTCGAAGAACCCCATGGTCATTGAACTTTTCCATGGGGGAACCCACCCAGGCACGTATCGGGGACGAAGTAGATAGCCACGGTCCTTCAGCCAATAGTACGAATCACGCCAAAAAAGCTCGTAGCTCGCCAACTGACGAAAGGCGGCAGTCCCATCCAATACGGACGCGTCTGTAATGGTTGGGGCTGGTACGGACTGTGCTAGAGGATCGGTTGGAGGTGGAGCAGTGGAGGGCGACGCCGACTCGGGCATCGAAGTGAGAGTGTCGGACCCACCGAAACAAATAGAACCAAATACAGTTATTGCAACGCGGCGTGACCACGCTCTTTCCGAGATATTTGGTACGATTCCTGATCGCAAAGAATTCAATGGACTCACGGCATTGCCCCGTTGTGGTATCTATTGTACTCGACGGTATTTAGGCGGTCTCAAATTTGACTTTTGGCGGTACCAAATCGACTTCCAACTCCGCCTACTCTACATACCTATCACCCAACATGGTTGACCCAATCTCCTCGACGTCCACCTCTCTCGCTGCTGCCACGTTTATTGCAAAGACCGGTCCTGAAGTGATTGAATCAGTGACCGACGGTCTTTCCAAGGTCGGACCCGCTTTCAAACGATCGCACGAGCGTGCACTATTCGTGCTAGCTACACTGGATGCGTACGAGCAGGTCCTCACTGTCACAGAGACCGACCGTCTTATGGCCGGATTCTGGGAGTGAGTTGAAGATCCTCGGCGATTTTTGTGTCTGACTGCAGGTATGATAGAATTATCACGACCCTGAACAGGCTAAGGGCCGCCACTTTGCAAACCGATGAGTGGAAGCAAGCAAAAAGCCTGGATAAAGAAGCACGAGAGAAGCGCAGGTGGCTCAACCTGAAGCATTTCAAAAAACTCAACGAACTCTACGACATCCGCGTGGCCGCACAAGAAAGCCTCAACGTCAGCAAAAATGTTTTCAATATGGCGGAGGTAAGGTTTCTTTTGCCTTTGAGGAATCTCGCCGCTGAGAAAGAAACGTGCAGCAAACCTCGATGGGGGCCAGAATCAAGTATCATCAGCAACTCAGAGATAAACGCGTGGCGGCGTTGGGCATCGCAGGTGAGTATCTCTCGTGTCCAGGGATCGGCAGCAAAATCAAACTGTTTTCTTTCAGCTGCCCAAGGCGGAGTTCCCCAGGGAGCACCAGGTGAGCTAACACGGTGGCTCGTTTATCAGATACATGAATAATTCCTCCAGCCTCCACGACTAGCCCGACGTATCCCTCGCATCGGAACCCCGCATCAGCGTCGGAGATTTCTCTCGCCCTCCGCGGTGCTTTCCCGCCCGACGTCGTCTTTTCCCACAGGCCTACCAGCGATCTCACCGCGGATCCGGTCGTTGTATCTGCGCTGGAGTGTATTCCCGAGACTCAGTCTGCCCGTGCTCTCGCGGGGACTCAGTCTACTCCGGATACCGTCAGTCTCGATCAGTCTACTTCCGATACCACCAGTCTCGAAGCGGAGGATGCTGAAGAATTCGAAGATTTGGGCGAAGTACGTTTGGATAGGTTCCCAACACGGTCATCTGTCACCATGGACGTTCCTCAGGCTGCAGTTGAGGTCAACTGAGTCCCCTCCTCATGCTCGTTGTATCCCGGTACTAGAATTGTTTCAATATGTATAATCTCAGGGCAGTATCTAATATCCATTACAATCTCGTTTGTGTCTTCAGCGAGCGTTCAGACGGAAATAACAAAATGCGAGACGACCTCCAATCCGCGTCTTTGTGTGATTGTTGTATAACCTTGTGTAACTGACACTGGATGGGGCTTTCCAAAGCGCTCGGCTACGGAAGTAACATCGGCTATTATTCGTCAACCGAAAAGGAGAACAAGCAGGCCCAAATGCTGAACAAAGACCTTGGTGCATTACCCTAGGGACGGAGCATCGCCCGGCGTTGGGACGTAGGTGGGTCCCTTCCTCAGGATCTCCTTGCAAACGCACAGTGGTAGGGCTGGGTCCAAGGCTGGGTCAGCCAACACGTGTCCCGCTTATCTCCAAGGCGAAATCGCGGCTCCAAGGTGCCCATAGTACAGTGCTGTCGCTCGCCAAACGAAAGTTTCCCTGTATGGTCTCGGTTGCATGAACTCGCTGCTGAGGATCCCGGAGGTTGCCTTCGAACTTGAACTTGCCTCCAGAAAACAAAGAGCCCTTGTTCTCATTGACCGAATCAATCCCCAAAAGGTAAACCCGTTGTGGGTCCAGAATCGATACTACCCTTGATACTACCATCTGCACGTGGTGATGGACGAAACGCATCCAAAGCGCTATTGTACATACATACTCTTGCGGCGCTGGCAGATCGGAGCCTCTACTGCGGAGACGTTGAAAGTAAACTCGTTCTTGTTCACAGCCTCTTCTTGATGAAGTACTATTATGCCCAACGGGTCTGCATTTTCCCAATAAGTCTGCATTTGCGATTTTTCTCCCTCCCCTCTTCCTCGTTGCCTCCGGAGTCTTCCGGAATACTTTAATGTACATCTTGGCTCTAGGAATCCAAATTTTCTAAGAGATCCGAGAAGGGAGTGGCTTGAGACGCGCTCGCCGGTCCATCAATCCTGATGGATTTTGGGACCACACCTATGTTCCCGTACGACGCCTTCCCGCAGAAAAACAAAAATATTTGAGAGGCATGAATAGTTGAATTCAAGAGCTTCTGTCTCTTGGGATTTTCTTGCCGGGGAACGGATGCTGCATAATTGAGAGAAAGTGGACCGGACGTGACATTTCGGACACTGAACTTTGGTTGTGACATTGCGTGACTAAACACATTATTTGCTGAATATGCAGCAACTGCTGCCCGGAAAGAAAATTGTAAAAGACAGAACCTTTGTGATTGGATGCTCTATTCCTCTCGAATATCCTCAGATTTCTACAGGCAAGCGTCCTACAGGAACATGGGTATGGTGCCGAAATCCATCAGAACTGATGGACCGGCGACTGCATCCCTCCCGGATCCCTCCATGAATCCCTTAGAAATTTTGGATCTATGGAGCCTACTACTACATCAAGAGATCCCGGGAGACTCCGGGGGCAACGAGGAAGAGGGGAGGGAGAAAAATCGCAAATGCAGACCCATTGGGAAAATGCAGACCCGTTGGGCATAATAGTATCACACAAAAGTGCGTGATGACCACTGTTGAATCACGGAATTGGAACAAGACCCATCCCACGGGAGCAATACGAGGATCCGGATTCAGTCTTTGCAGGATGCTGTTCCCGGAGAAATGGCTCCCGGGTTTCTGTCGAGTTTCGGCTAACCCAGTTGGGAATGTCCTGAAGACGCGTGGTAACCCACAACGAACAAAGCGGCGCTCAAAGTGCCATTGTGCTTTGCGAAGTTGACAGATTGGCGCCATCTCCGAGCAAGTACTATCCCATGTCGCGGCGACCTTGGTTGTTGGAAGTGAAGCCGCCTCGAGGTTTGGCTTGATGTGTCTTTGTTTAGCAGGAAGCAACCAGCGCCGGGGTTGGAACAAGAGCATTAAAACAATAGGAGGTCTTGAATCTATAGAGAAAGTTGACCGGAAGAAACGTCAGACGGGACACTGAGGCATCTTCAGCTCGAAGGCTGCAGGCCCACATGTATGTTAGCACTCGGGGTCCGCGTAAGGATAGACGGACTCACTGTATCGATTTTGCTAGCCAGCTACCTTGTCTGTCTTTTGTCCGTACGAGATGAACGCGGTGCGGCACCTCCAACTCCTACTTCTCGAAGTTGCTGGATCCCTCGCAGACAGTAGCGCCCACCGCGCCCCCCATCATTGAGACTAGCGCTTGGGCGCAAATCGGCCTGGGTGCGCAGTCCAAGGGGTCGAGAGTCAACGTCAAGGACACCGATGGATCTGCATTCAATCGGATTGCAAAAGAATACGAAGGTGAGGAGGGAGAGAGAGTTTAGGACGAGTGGCACCGAAAGGAAGGCATAGCAATTAAGCGAGTCGGAATTCCACCCCAGGCTCTCCTAAATCCGAGTACACGTACTTCAGCGGTGAGCCTAGGTGTGTGGAGACGATAAGCCAAGGAGGAGGAGGACGAGGAAGAGGAAGAGGATGTAAAGGAGTATAAGGCGGCGTAGTGTTTGTTGTTCATGAAGAGCCACAGTTGATCACACGAGCTCCTGATGACTCTTTATTATGCACCTTGTTCTTCGATTGTGCTTGTGCTTCTTCTTCCCCAACGTTGGAACGCCACTCTCCTCTCCCGCCATGGCATACTTTCATCCGGGAGAGCAGGGTTGGCTGAATCTGGCGGCGCTGACGAGCAACAGGGGCTTCAAGTACTGCCACCCATGGGTCGTGTATCGAAGCATCCAATGGACCGTATGCCACTGGACCGCCAGAGTGTTAAGGAGGGATAGAGGACCTGTGAGTGGTGTTATCGACGCCCTCCTCTTTGCTGTTCCGCTGCTTCCCGCATCGCGTTCGATTGATATCGCGGCACTACGCTGCGGCAGCTCATTGCGGCTGATTTACTCCAATCTTCACCTCCTACAAGATATTTCAGCCAATACAGATCTACCGCGATCCGCCCGCCGACCATGGCACTGCCTGCGCCACGCAGCTTGAAGCTGCAATAACGGTCAGCGCTCGCGACACGAGCGCTCTTCAGGCTACGTCTCCCCGCGTTTACTCCTTCCATTCTCCCGAGCTACCACGGCTCCCCGCCCCGTCATTCTCGTCAGACGGGCAACGCCGAGAGGCAAACCAGAGTCGAGAGGGGCTTGTCGACTTCGAAGAGCTTCGTCCAAGTCGCGCTTGCTGCAGATTTTCTCAATTTGAGAGGGCAGTCCGATGGAAAGACCCGGTCGTGGTCACCGAACCTCTTGCTGCTTCGACGCGCCGGGGAACCGATAAATCCAGGATACATCCGGTCTTCGGCCTGCAGCCTGGCTCCGAGCATCGCTGCAGGGGCAAAGAAACAGTCGGTACGAGATGGTATTGCCGTCGACCGCGTAGCAACGGCCCCCTCGCGCCGTCGGTGAATATCTTCGTATACGACCTGGAACTAACGTATCGACCGATGCGGGAGTGAATTCCCCATCCCACAAGGTGAGCCCTGGCATGCATGGACGGGAGGTGACGCTGGTGAGGAGTGATCCTTGCATAATGTGGCTCTACAGACAAGTATCAGTACCAGCGTATACACCGACATTCGACAGGGTCCGAACCTGAACCACACACGCCCTTCGCAGTCTCCTTTCTTGTGGCCGCCGGCCATCGAGACCGCAGTCTACAGTGCATCTTCCTGCATGGGGAATAAACCCACTGTCGATATGCCCAGCTCTCGAGAGCCGTCGATGTGCGTGCACCTTCAGCTGCTCTGAATGTGACCGGAGCCTCTAGAGGTCGACACTACCGGCCGCACTGCAGACAAGTGAGCACGCGCACAACGGTCTGACCAGGGTCTGACCAGGGCCATACCTCCGCTACACGACACGCGTAAGTGCGGTCTCGCTTTCATCGTATACAGCCCTTTCCCCGCGCTCGTCACGGCCCCGGAGCTGGAGACTATGGACCTATCTGGAACGGCCCAATCAGCGGCCAGCTTTCCACGCGGGCAACAAAACAGACTGACCTGTGCTCCGCCAGATGTATACGAGCACGATTCCAGGCGTCATGCGGACGACTCGGTGCTCCTAAGGATTTCGACGGGTCTCTTCAAGCTCTTGTCCCCATAGATCGTTTCCAGCAGGGGGTCGTCCAACCCTTTTGCGAAGGCCTGTCCATCCCATGCCAGACGACCTAATGGCTCGTGATGACTCTAAGGATGTGCCGGTCGTACGTCCGCGATCTCACAGTATCTGTCTGCGCAAACCTGGCGCAGGGAGCAAACGATACCGTCTGTCGTTACTTCGGCTTCAAAGACGACCGGCGCGGCTCTTAACGGACGGCCAGTCAAGCTGCTTTGCATCGAGCTCGTCGTTTCTTTTTGGTTGCACGCTGCCGCCACGTTTGTGTCCTCCGTTCCTAGCGACTTTGTCGTGAGCGACGCCCATCGGAGCACCGAGTTCCACCTGCCTGAGTAACGTTATTCTCGGCATGGGTGTGGCGTGCCAGTGGCAGGCATCTCAGCGACTTGCGGTGGCCCGTGCTTGCTCGGATGCTTCAGGAGTCGGGATTCGACATGCGTCGGGCCTTTTTCGGATGTTGTCGACTTCCCTGGGTAGCGAGGGGCAGTTCAACGCCGTCCTAACGGCTTGAGTCTTCGATAAATGCCTGCCTATCAGGCGCTACGGGCCTCTCCCTCTCGACGCTCATGCTGCGTTGCTGTAATCAGCTGTAACCTTGTGTGAGCACACCGTGAATTCCGATTCAAGCAGCAATCATATGCTCAACATTCTCGTCCTCTTCTCCGTCTGTCTTGTTTGGGCGCAAATCTCCGGGTTTTGTCGATATCCCGTCCGTCGAGCCACGAGGCGAGCCCCGCCTGGATAAGAGCGCAGGGGCGCGAGATACAGTCAAACCAGTGGGTAAGTCGTCGAGGGCTGGTGTACCAACAGGCCTACGCAAGCTGATGTGCTGCGCAATTTTGCGCTCCAATTCAAGCTGAGGAGCGAGAGCGATTTGGAAGCTGGAGCTGGCGAGCGTCACCGTGCTGGTCGTATATTTTTAATCGACACGGTCTCGAGGTGAACTGAAACGCCCGCAATGGCTGTGAATTGAATCCTCGTGCGAGCTCATGGTGAATTTACAGGACTTGCGTAGCGGGGTGACGGCAAGGTGACGGCCAGCTGGACGCGGATGTGGTCATTGACGGTAGCAAGGCGCTTTCGGGAAGTATGAAGACATTATAGGGAGTACGCGTCGAGCGAACTCTTCAAAGAATCGTCATAAGGTGGGCCGCGGGAGAGGAAATAGAGTTATTCGTTAGCTGAATGCGTCCATAGACGCCTACCGGAATTCGGTCCGACAACCGATGTTCATTTTTTGGAGGTAAACTGCACGCCAACTCCGTCTTGAGCAGCTCAATCCTGGGAGAGCACAGGCACGGATTTGAAAGCACCCACAAAGCGCCGCGAACAACTTTCAAAATCTCTCCGATCCTTGGACCTTGGACCTTGCCTTGGTCCAATAGGAGGAAATCAAAATTAAAATTAGGTACAATTGAGGTAAGTCCAACCCTCTCGTCTGCGAGAATCGAAGAAGGTGTAATGTGGCGGGAGCTACTATTTCGAACTCCTGGCGGCGGTCATCATCTTCATCATATCGCCAGGAGACAGTTCGGCCATTTTCTTTCCAACCAGGGATGAGTTTGAGTTTTGTTGGTGTACCGCAGAGACTTACGACAGTCAACTCAGAGCGACGGAGCAATCGCTCTGCATCTCCCAAATATTTCGTGGCGACCTCGATGGTGAGTGGAATGCGGCCTGAATTGATACCGTCTTCGTCTTCCTTCAGTCTAAAACCTGTCAATAGTTTGGACCTGGGGAACTACTGTGTCTCTTACCGGTCATACATATCGGCGAGACTCTCTAGAAGTACTTCATTCATGATGTCCGACTTCTCGTTCATTAATTCCAGGGCTTGGGTAACCAACTTGTCGCCCTCTCCGATGAGGAGGGCCGCCGGATTCAGTTCTTGAGGTACATCTTTGACAAGGCCCGTTTGAGCGTCCAGATGATATATTGGCGGTTGATTTACCTTGGCTCATGAATTCACATTCCTCCTGTGTAATATCGCCTTGGTCCTGCAAAGCACTATATTGGGATCTAAATCAGTTTTGCTGAGTTCCCTTCGAATAGTCTCCCTCACCGTTGGAAGTAAGGCAATAAAGCATGCATTGTTTCGGCTTCGAACGGGTCTTGCTTCAAGGAGGTCGAGGTTGTGAGGATGTCCTCTAGATTTTCTCCTTCGCTCGAAGCCAGAGTGCGACGGGATATCAAAGGACCGACTATACTGGCGATGAATGTGGTGACAGTCGACATATCCGGGATAGAAACGGGCAATTGGGATTTAAACGATGATACCTCGATTCTCTGTGATATAACTTTGTATAGAACAACAACATCCAAACGGAGGATGCCTGGCTCAACCGCTTACCGTAACGCCGGAGTCCATTGTTCTTTGAGAAGGAATTCCATTCGTATCAAAACAGGAACAAGAACGTCGAGCAAAGTTTCCCTATGCCAACGACGGCGACGTCCTTCCTCCCTCTTGCAAAGTATAATCCCAAGCGCTTGTGACAGAAATAAAAACCAAGCGGTGTCAAAAAAATTCAAAATGGCAGCGACTGGGCATCTGGCTACCAATTCCAATAACGCTAACTGACTAAAAAGGTACAAAGGAGCGAAGCGCTTCTGAACGACGGCACGGCAGAGGATTGGCCTTCTCAGTCATCCGCACCCTAACGGGGCCCGTCCCCCACTTGCCCGAGAAAAATAGAGGAGAAATGTAATATATCAGCGACCAAAGCACTGTTTCGTCCAGTGGTAGATATTGCGCACAAAGCGGAAAACAGGCTCTTCGTCTGCTTCCGCAGCACGGGCGCGGAGCGTCCACCAGCGCAGCCGAGAGCGTATGGCACTAAATTTGTTGGCAACGTCGTTGATTGTCGGACGCATCTTAGGATCGTCTTGAACCATTTCTTCCACCAATGGCCGCAGGAATTCGAGCCCCAAAATTGGTGATGAGCCTGGACCACCCTTTTGCTGTATTGAACAAACTTTTCTTCTGCGCGAAAGATGGGACTCACATGTGTCAGATGTTCTCGAAAGGTATTACCGAGACAGTATATGTCCGAAGCGAAAGGATCGCAAAGGGCGCCGGCTCGAAGTTCTGGGAGGGTTTTGTCGCCGCCATAATATTGTTCCAAAGGCCGAGGTCCGTCAGGAGGATAGAGCTTGGATATACCGAAATCAATGATATAGTACTTGACCGGTCGGCGAGTACGTGTTGAAGGATTCCCCCGCCTTATGCGCCAGTCCCGTGTGCGCATAGAGCTCATCAGGTGCCTAGACTCTGGGTGGTACAGTGGCCCACTGTCCATAAGAATGTTATCGCATTTGCAGTCGCTACGTATCTGGTCAGAATGAAGCATAACAAAAGGTAGAGGTTATACCGATGAGCAACATTTTGTTCGTGAATAAATTGTAATCCCTGTGGAGCGTTAGCCATGAGATCATGACCGAGAGGAACGTTTATACCTCGATAACTTGTCCGAAAAAATCGACTACCTCTCCAATTGTGTAGAATTCGGGAGACAACCACGGAGACAAGAACGGCATAGCCACAAGTTTCTTGTCCTCATCGTCCGGGACGTGGAGGACTTCATACAACGGAACACAATGATTGCGGGAATCTGACGCAAGGGGTTCCGCCGTGAGCATAGACCATATCTTCAGCTCTTCAGGATGCTGCGAGACTTTGACTTGTTTCAGGACGACAATGGCACCATCTGACACCCTTGTAGCATCCATCACAACGGCGGTCTGCGAGATTGAATTGGGATGCGGTTCGCAGATGGATCATGGCTGGGACCTCACCAGTGTTCTTTGACCATCTTCACATTCAAGGTAGTACTTAGAGGTACCTCTCCAGGACGGGACCCAGTCTGGGGAATATCGCGGTCGGAGTTTGTAGCCACAGGTCTCGAGCCAACGTTGGTGATCCCGCCAAAAGTATTCGGATTCCCGCAGTTCGCCATCGTATTTGACATTAGCTGCCTTGGGAAGATCGGGAGCCTCTGCAGATGTCATTTGAGAGCTGGAGATGAGTACAACAAAAGCGCGGGTGTGGTCGCCACCTGGACCCACAGATCCAAAAAACAATGTGTCAAGTTGCGTGGGAAATGATGTCGTCCAAAGGGGGCAATGTCGACCTTTTACTTCCTGGTTGCCTCCTCGAAAGTTCCGTGCGGAGATGGGGAGCGTGCCCGGATTGGTATGTCTTGTTTTCGCAGTTTAAAATGAAGCTTGGTCCTGATCATTCAACATTTCGGCCCTCCTCTCCTACTTGGATTTACTCCCGATGGCCACGTTCCTCAGCATTGTCAGTGTCGCCGCCAACGTGGCTACAGTCGGGTCCTTTTTACTAGGCGATGTCCCGGAGCTTGTCGACAAAATTCAAAAGCGACCTAAAAAGTTTGGCCCTGGTGGCTACCTAGGAAAACTCATCCTCGACCTTGCCTTTGCCCGGACAAAGATTGTCCAGCACGCGAAGGATCTTGAAGAGACCGAGTTCATCAATTTCGTTGAAGAATACAAATCGTGAGATATTGCTTCTGCTGTACTCGGTCCTGGCTCCAACTCTTGTAGGATTTTGGACGAGTCGGTCAATGCCCAGCAGAAGTGGAATTCTGCGCCAGTGAGGGAGCGAATAGCAAAGAATCGGGAGTATCGTGCCTCCCACAATGCTATTCAAGAACGCGTTCTCGTATTCAAGAGGACTGTCGTCGTAAGCACCGAAGTCGCTACGTTTTCAAATATCGCTGAACAGTGGCGCAGAGCAAAACAGAACAAGCTGAACTTGACCGGAAAGTGGAGGAAGCTCGCGCAAGATTGGCTAGTAAAGGGAGTGAACCAGAGCTCAATTATCGTGCGTTTACCTGCTGCTCCTGGGCTCGCGTCCACCTCTGATGCACGCTTTATTCCCAGCTGCGTACATGGCATTCCCGACGCCCATCGACGTCACCGACTTTCACGGGACTTGGAATACGAACGCTAGGGACCCCAACCAAAACCCGTTCGCTGACTCGTCCGCCGCCTCTGCGTACTAGTCAACCACATCTTTCATAGCGCATTGTATCTCGGTGTATGTATACTGTATCATCATTAATGTAGTCCTCGCTCTCCATCGTGTTGGTCGTCAAATATATGTACAACTTCCTTCACTGCTGAGTGACCCGTCGGACCGCAAACTATCAAAACAAAAATTCTGGGGGTTGTCAAACTATGTGAATCCAACTCAACGAGAAGACAAAAGAGTATAATTCGGGGCTAGGTGGTGGGTCCACGATCATCACATGCCGGGGGAACGATGAGTCTGGACAACAAGTGCTTTGTATATAGTCTGGCGAATCCACAGGGCCGTGAATAGATTGGCGCCGCGTAGTAAAGCAGTGTCTCTGCCATCCGAATGGGAGCAAGGGAAGTAGTAAAACGATCTGGATCTAGTTGATCGAGGGGTGAGGTGTCAATGATTACAGCGTCCCTGTCCTATGGCCCGACGTCGAGCTGTGCGTAGACTGGCCACACAATCGGATTCCGCAAGTACCTCTTGTATATGCGGCGCAAAAAAGGCTGAGATGATATCCCAAACATCCGCAGCCCACCCCACCCAACCCCACTCAACCCCGTTTCCACTTTAGCGACAGATAGCAATTGCAAAGCACTGGTTTGGCCAGTGAAAAATATTGCGTACAAAATGGAAGAGAGGTCCTTCATCTGCGTCTGCAGCACGGGCGCGAAGTGTCCACCAGTGCAGCCGAGAGCGTACACGGCTAAATCTTTCGGCAACCTGATTGATCGTTGGACGCAGTTGAGGATCGTCTTGGACCATTTCTTCCACCAATGGGCGCAAGAAGCTGAGGCCCGGCATTGGTGATGACACTGGACCACCCTTCCAAGAATGTCAGGTCAAAAATACATTTAAAATTCAGAAAATCGGACTCACATGCGTTAGATATTCTCGGAAGGTATTACCGAGGCAGTATATGTCCGAAGCGAAAGGATCACAGAGCGCACCGGCTTGGAATTCTGGAAGTGTTTTGTCGCCACCGTAATAATGTTCCAATGGCCGAGGTTGGTCAGGATCATACAGTTTAGATATGCCGAAATCGATGATATAATATTTGACGGGTCGCCGTGTGCGAGTGGAAGGGCTCCCCCGCCTACGCCAATCAGGTGTGCGCATAGGATCCATCGGGTGCTGAGACTTTGGGTGGTACAACGGCCCACTGTCCATGAGAATGTTGTCAAATTTGCAGTCCCTGTGCATCGGGTCAGGCTGAGTCGCGGAATAAGGCGGACAATATACCGATGAGCCACGTTTTGTTCGTGTATGAATTGTAATCCCTATGGTACAGTCAGACGCAGAATCAGGGCCGAAAGAGGGTCTCTAACGTCGATAAGTTGACCGAAAAAATCTACCACCTCTCCAATCGTGTGGAATTCGGGGTCCAACCAAGGGGAAAGAAACGGCATGACAACGAGGATCTTGTCTTCGTCGTCCGGGACGTGGAGGACATCGTACATGGGAACACAGTGATTGCGGGAATCCGACGCAAGGGGTTCGGTCGTAAGCATCGACCACAGCTTCAGCTCGTCGGGGTGCTGCGAGACTTTGATTTGTTTGAGCACGACAAGGGTACTATCGGACACCCTTGTAGCATCCATCACAACAGGGGTCTATAGATTGGATTAGAATACTCTTTGCGAATGTTATCACTCGAACCGCACCTCTGTTCGCAGACCATCTTCGCAGTCCAGGTAATGCTTGGAAGTACCCTCCCAGGACGGAACCCAATCTGGGGAGTACCGCGGTCGAAGTTTGTAGCCACAGGTTTCGAGCCATCGCTGATGATCTCGCCAAAAGTATTCATCTTTCAGTAGTTCTCCATTGTACCGCGTGTTAGTAGCCTTGGTTATGTCGGGAGCCCCTGCGGGTTGCACTGGCATTCGAGAGCGGGATGTGAGTTCAGAACAAGAGACAAAAGAATGGATGTGGTCGCCATTGACAAGAAAGTGATGGCGGGTTCGGCCATCTCCGTCTTTACCCTCTCCCGCATTTTTGCAGTCGACTTCTGAACTCTTCCGGCTTATGAAGAGCCTGCTTTACTGCTTCAGTGTCGCGAGCTTGGGTTGAGAAGGACACGAAAACTCGATTCCAGAGCTCCACCGGCATCTCCGTTTCAAGACAGCGGGCTCCAATGGCTCTCTGTCATGTAGCTGGCCCGTCTATGTAATGCAATCGCCCGCGAAACGACTCCTGGCGGGTTCCTTGTCCAATCTATTCGCGCAGAAGTGGGCTCCCGCGCACTTTTGTATCGACTTGTCGATTTTCTAGGCCTTGTAATGACCTTGCGCCGAGGTCCACACAAGAGGCAGGCGGGAATAATAGCCGAGACATCGACCTCCTTGACAAGGCCCCCAAAAAAGGAAAAAACGTAAGCAAAACGTGACCTACCGCCGGCCTATACCCCCCTCCAGCGGCCGCAAAACCCCATAAAGTGCCTCCGGTGTCTTTCCCTACACTCCCATTTTCATAGGCCAGCTTTCCGAATCTGATTTTCTCGAAATTTTTTGAGCTCAATTTGGATGAAAAATGGAGAAATACACATTTTCTCAGCCAAATTTTCGGGGTAAAAAAAAAGAAATTCAGATTCGGATTCAGAACCCCCGAAAACTTAAAGACCGGGGTTGATGTACTTTTCAAGATTCCCGCCTGCCTCTTGGGTCCACATGCGGGGCGGCCTTTGGCCGGTTCGGAAGAGTAAGGAGCCCCCCGTGGAGGGCGCTAAGGCCCGTTGGACTTTCGTGCGTCTTTCTTGCCTCGTTGGCAATCGTCGACTAATATCGTCGAAGAGTAGATACGGTTGGCGAGCAGGAGCAAGTTCTCGATAGCTGAAGCGATGTGCATTGGCACCTGCAGGAGAAGTGGCGGTCAATTGCGGTCCAAGCTAAAACGACGCAACGACGGGAGGACCAGGAGCCCGCATCTCATGGCCGCTCATTCTCTGGTTGCTGGAATAAACACTCAAGTCCTAAGCGCAATTCGACTACGAGTACGACGACTGTCGGCTTGACAAGACCTACATACGCGATCCGCCTCCCGTTCACGTTCCTCCTCGCGCTTTGGTCTAAAAAAGTGACGGACCGCGCACATGCTGCCCCTATATCAATAGATGGCCTCAGCTTCCTCCTCTTCCACGTCAGGCTTCCAGAGTCCTGCAGAGTCAAAAAGATAGGGAGAAGCATTATCCGAGCGGCCACCAAGCATATTCAAGAGTCGGACTAGCTTCATAGAAAAGCTGAAGACAGCAAGCCCGCATTCAAGCTCAAAATACAAGCAAGATCGACGCCGCACTCTCCGCCAGCGCCGTCGCGAGGAGACGAGTGTGTATGTCCCCTCTCCGCTTCGCGTCCTGACCCTATGCCCTGCAGAAGCCTGCGGAGCTCTCCTCGAGACGCTCGCGAAGTATGAACTCAGCCCGGCACAATCATCGGACACGGCGCCGACCAGGATCCGCGCGTCAGCAGTATGCCCCTCGCGGGCGGCAAAGCGGACGTCTGGTAGCTGCTTCCTGGCGCTACCGGGGCGCGGAGAAAGCGGACATTCTCGACCTCCCGGGAGGGCCAGTCTACCCAGCGCGACATGGGCCGGGCAACTGAATGGCGCTGTGTGCTTCTGCGACTCGTTTCCCCTTCGAAGGCAGCACGGCATCATCATCGGACACGGCGCCCACCAGAATTCGCCCGTCAGCAGTATTCCCCTCGCGGGCGGCAAAGAGGACGCTGCCGGAGTGCGGAAAGCGGACGTTCCCGACCTGTTCTCCGGCGGGCGGCGAGAAGGCACAATGGGAGGTCCAGTCTGCCCAGCGCGGCGAAGACGGAGGTCGACAGCGTGGCGTGCGTCAGCGACTCGTTCTCCGCTCCGAGGACAACGTGCGCCATGCACGCAAGAGCTGTGTCTGGCGACGTCCAGCGCCGAGAGCGTCAGACGCAGAGGGCACCGCCACCTCGAAAGGATTGTGCTTGCGCACACGACGCTCCAGTTGGTCCAGCCCTGATTTGTACTCCGAATGCGATGTAGATTTCATGCTTCATGCCTTCATGCCTGACAGAGTCGACACCGTACCCGCAATGCCCAATCCAAAACTGAGTATATTTCGTTGTCACGTTTTCGCTTTCTGGTTCTGCAGCCATCCTCAAGACTCACAGTAACACCCAGCAATATGTGCATCCAGAACCTCGAGTAAGCGGAAGGCAAGGCGATCTCCACGAATTTTCCTTGGATTTTTTCCTCGGTGATCGCGGTCAGGTGCCGAGTGGCGCGTGGTGTCATGTTTGACAAACCACGCACAAGACAACAGGGACAACGTCGAGCTGAAAGAGACGACGATGTCGCTTGACCAGCCGAGCCTGAACGCTACATCTGCCGATGCGCTCAAAGACAAAGGAAACACGTTTTTCAAGTCAGGAAATGTGGCAAAGTGAGTGTTTCTCACCCGCTTTCGAATTCCGCGCTGAATCAGAAATTATTTCTGAAAGAGCATCGAAATGCTACGCCGAAGCGGAGGAATTGTGCCCTACGAATCCGGTCTATCCTTCGAATCTGAGTGCAGCTCTCTTTGAACAGGGAGATTACCTTTTATGCATCATGGCCATCGATCGCTGGTGGAAACTTTGCAGACCTGCCGATTTCGAAGAAAACCCTCAGAGCCCGAGTCTCGATTCTCGCTTGGCTTTACGCCTGTCCGGTCGTCTCTTGAAGGCGCTCTGTCATGGTGTGCGAAGCGGCGTCGTGAGTCAGCAATGCATACACGACTTCGGCGTTACCATCGCAGACCTTCGACGCGTCGGTGGCATGACCGAGGATATCAACTTTTGGGGCGATTGGGATCGTATTTCGCGCGAGCCGGGCGACCGGAACGAGAATATAGCAGAAGCGCGCGCGCGCCTTTCGGCTCTTCCGATTTTCAGAAAGACCCCGTACGTCCGTCTGTCTGTGAGGGAAGGAATAAGGTCTTCACGCTGACGCTCTCACAGAAAGTCGGTTATGGAATATTTTACCGTCAGTCAGCCTGTATCGACTCCACATCTGTAGCTCAACCCGTGCCTTTCAGATCGGCCAAGATCATCTCATGTCTCTCGTCGATGACTGGGGGCCAGAGCACGAAGCGCCATTAAACATCGCGAGCATGTCCGAAAAGGAAATCTCGCACCTCTCCTTTTTCTTGGGCGGTGTCGGAGATGGTAAAATCTCTCTGTTTATTCCCATTTTATCATTCTCACGACATGAACCATCTAGCGCGCCACGTTTACAGCACCCTTGTCGGACTACATCGTGCTCACAAGAAACTGGACAAGAAACGACAAGCCGCGTTCCGGGTGCACATCACCCTCCTGGACATCCATCCAGCAGCGCTGGCCCGTGATCTCTGTATGCTATTGCTCCTGGATCAGCTTATGGACACACCGCTTGAAAATTCCGTGGTGCGCACAGAACTGCTTGCAACCCTCTTTTATACCTTTGCCGGCGTCGTTATGCCCGGGTATTGTTTTAGCAGGTAGCCAGTTTGTTTCGTTTGCTCGTTTGCTCTTACGCAATTTTTCACCGCAGACTCGAAGGAGTGATGGAGGATCTCAGAATATTCCTCAAAGGGGACGGCACGAAACTTCCCTCTTGGATTCATGTCGATTCTGCTGCCACCGCCAAAATCATCTCCATCCTCGACTACTGGGCAACAGTCCCGCAGAGATACACCGTGGAGAGAGCCCTCGCAGAGCATACCGTTACGTCCCCCGCATCGGTTCTAGAGTTGGTGAAAAGCCCCGATATCTCTCCTGAATTTCGGGCTGGGGCCGAAGAAAGAATACAGGGCTCTAGACAAGAAGTTATGGAGACGATAAAGCAAATGAGTAGCGCACAATTGCGGGCGACAGGCCTTGCTCCGCCTCCGCGAAACGCTTCTGCCGAAGAAAAAAGAAAATGTGCTGCTCAACGAGAGTTTGTCATCAATAGCGCAAGTGCCAGTTCACGTTCATTTCTTCCGGTATGACTGATATCGTTAAAAGATGGTCGAAATGTATCTGAACAACGACGGGAACATGATGGTGGAGCGGCTTTGGTACCAAGAGATCAAGGTTTTCGTTCCGCCGCGGGAATTTTGGTCGAGACACAGCGGGATAGAGCATCTCAAGGGGAACGCTTCGCCAGAGATGTTTTCTAAAGTTAGTGCTCTTTCAGTCGCATTCTAGTTTTGATTACAAGGGCATCCAGATCCGAAAACACATCAACAAGGCCTGGAAGCCCAACTCGACGCTCTTCGTAAGTCGCGACTGATACTGCCTTTGTCTTCTAAACCTTGCTCTAGGACCCTAACTTTCCTCCACATCTCGAACTCAACCCTTTCGAAGCTCCAGGCTGCATTGATATGTTCAACCATAGATTTGGTATTAACTCGACCACGGCAGATGATAAACCAGACGCACCGTCCTTCAGCAACTTTGTCGACCTTTTTGACGAGGTTTCTGAAGCATTGACGTCGCTCAAAAGCCAGGTCAAGTTGGAAGTCCTTTGCGGCGAACTCACGCAGGAGCTCTCCAAAATGCGATTAGGTGGTGATTATACACGGCCGGCAGACTTTCCTAGGACCTATCAACGCGGCCATCTCAGCAATGTGCCGTGCGTAGCCTTTTTTCTTTTGTCATTTTCGTTCAATTTTAACACCGCCGCAACAGGGATTATACTCACGGCACTCTCAATGCTATCATATACGCGCTTCCAGTGATCGATTCAGTGTCCTCAAATTGCTTTTACAACTCCGGAATTTGGGCTAACGATGAGGAGTTCATTCACACGTAAAACTCATCGCATGCTCGAGGCGCTTCGCTAACGCTTTGGGTATCCTATAGCTATACGCTCCTTAACTCTGCAGATGTTCCCAGATATCTAGGTTGCGAATTCATCAGCAAAGAAGCCATGCAAAATCTTGTGATTTTACGCAAGCAAGACCTGCCTCTGCCCCTGGTCAAGTTGGCCTCGCGCTCGGAGTTGATACCCTGGTTGACTCGCGTTCTACTGTACACCATCCTCCCGAGCTCGGCCAAACAAGGCCGATTCCGTGCGCGGCTTCCCAACAACCTCGTCGCCTTTGTCTCCCTGCTTCTGCACCTCCGCAGCGTGGGTTACCCCGGGCACTGGTTGGGCGAGTTCTTGCAGACAGTATTATCGGGAAGGCTGGTGACAGACATCGCGCCGTACACTGATAAATGGCCCATCCCCGTCTCCGATATAAAGCGGCGCGTCCCAGTCCGTGCGGTGCGCCTCGACCTCTGGACCGCGGAGCTCGAGTCCATTCTCGTGACGGCGCTCCAAGGCATACCTTTCCACATCCCGCTCCCAGACGACTTCGCCGCGCACCACACCGACATCGGAATATTCGAGGCCACGGTGAAGGAATCGTCGCCGTGGATGGGTTTCATGATGGGCACGATGGCCAACCCGATGCCGGTGGAGGACTCGGTCGTGTGTCTCCTGCTGTACAAGCCCTGCGGCGTCTCCGCGGACGAGCTCATCCCCAAGCTACCGAGGATTCTGAACGGCGCGAAGTCGCCAGAGAGCGGGTCAATTTGTATCCTCACGTCACAGGAGGTGGTCGATGTGCCCGTCATCAGGTGGAGGCTGAGCAAGGCTCGTGTGGCGCGAATGAAGGAGGAAGGTTGGCTGATGGTTGCTTATAGAACTGATGTCGAGCTTTCGTGTGAGTCAGATCTTTTCTATGAAACGTGCCTCTTTGTTGATGCGCAGACCAGTCACTGCTCCCGTCTCTGCCAACAAATGGAGAGAGGTTTAATTTCCATTCAAGCGTGCTCTTCCTTCATTTGAGGGGTATCCGTAGAACTGATGTAAACACTTTGCGGCGTACTTGAGATATTTTTTTGACCAGCATTATTTTCACGTCAATGCTCTCACCCAGATAATCCGTAGACTAGAATTTAACATAACTTCCTTATTCGGCCGGCAAGCGTAGGCGTGCCTTGTTTATTTTCGACGCCTACACTTTCTTCACCTTCTGGCTCCTCAACCTCCGCCAGTCAAAACTGATTGGAAACATAGGGATTCTGTTCTGGGCCTCGTTGCCCCACATCCACCTCTCCCGGTGACGCCGCGATTAAACTCCGCTTACCGCACTTGGAAGTTGGTGGTGTACACACTGTGCGGTGCGAAGTTGCGCTGCTTGCCACCCACATTGCGTAGACAGGTTCTCTCACTTTTTCTCGCAGCATCCCAACCTCGGCCTGTTACGGTTCGATGGACAACTTGAATACTGATACCTTCACAACAGCACCTGGCGTCTCATAATCTGGCCCGGGCGCCCAAAGCTCCTGGCTCGGAGGCTTTCGCTGACAATTACCTGGCTGCGGTGAACGCGCCGAAGTAGGCATGCGTATCTGGTTTGGTTCTGGTGCAGTGGAGTGTCCGGAATGCAAAAATCGCTGCGCCTTTTTCAAGCCATCTTCGATCCGTCCTTGTGACTGTGGACGCGCTTGTTATTCTCACTGCCGATCTCGCCGAAGGTTCAAGGAGAGCGCGGGGAAGCTATGCACGA
This sequence comes from Mycena polygramma, assembly GCA_029449255.1. Lineage (NCBI taxonomy): Eukaryota > Fungi > Basidiomycota > Agaricomycetes > Agaricales > Mycenaceae > Mycena > Mycena polygramma. The sequence continues at coordinate 1,824,505 of JARKID010000003.1, forward strand.
TTGACTCGGTAAATATCTCGTGTGTCGAAGAGACGATCCTCCGCGCCGAGCGGGGGCGTCCTCGAGTCGTATGCATTGATGACCGACAACAGGGAACGATCAGGAACCTTGAATTGGACAAGGAGGTCGTGGCCTCGAACTATCTACGGCGCGATAGGCCGAATTTTAATACTCACAGACGCTCTTCCCAGTGGCCGATTTTCAGGAAGTTTCGTTCCTCCCACAGCCACCTTCATGAAGGACGGTGTGACTGGGGACGGCGCCCGCAAAGGGCATCTGAAGCACAGACGTCCCTGCTTGCCAGACCGAACTGCAAAAAAAATCGTTAGAGACTTTCCTGTGAGCATGCTTAGGACTCGCTTATGTCCTCGTGCACTGACGCCGGCCGTGTCGGCAGCAATGAGGATGTCCCCCGCCAACAGAGTGTAATTCCCCCCAAGAGTCGAATCCGACAGATTCGCGGAAGGGAAGGAGAGCTCTCCTTGGCCGGTCAGTATTATAACGTATCTGACTGGCTGTTAGCGAGAGTAGGTGAGATACAGTATATGGAACTCACTGAGGCGCGGGAGCGTTATGCAGTCCGGCAACGCTCAACTGAGTGAACAGCGCGTAGCTGCTGTTTCCTGTCCCTCCGAGCTGGCCGTAAGACAGAGCGCCGACCGTGCCCGTCGCATTGCTCTCCACGAGGTTCGGGGCCATAGCCCAACATCTAGATAGGACAGTTCGTCTCCGAGGCGCGCAAAGATAAGAGAGCAGCCGTACTCAAGCGAGGAGAGATTGTTTTTCCCGACCAGTGCCGTGAGTGTGAGGGTTTGTGGGGATGCCAGCGCCGTCCCAGCAAAGAACGCGAGTGCAGGGGTCACCAAAGTCCAAAGGAGTGTGTTGATCATTCGAAATAGAGTATAGAGTCGATCGGCTGGGGCTTCTTTTTCTCCCCTTTATACTGCTGCCGAGACGGTTTCAATCAAAATGGGAGTGACAGAAAGGGAAGTCACCACGCTTTGGCCACGCTGTCATTTTCATGAATTTTTGCAGCTTGGCCACCCCGCCCGCGCTTCCTCCGCGTCAAGTCATGAGCTCGAGCAAAGTCAGAGCACCCAGATTACTCGTCGAAACGGCCACGAAAGGTTGCGTGATCGACAGGTCGTTTCCCGATTTTTCAAATTCTCCATTGATTCTCCATCACCGGAATAACACGTGAAAACCCTTCATTCAGGTAGATTCAGGTCCATGAAGTTTGCGCCAGATGATTTTTCCGAGCCATATCAAGTAAAGGCTCCCAGCGTAGGATCTTCATTGCGAGGCAGATTTCCCGTTGAACCGCATTCCAATTCGACGCATTGATCATGACGCAAGCACCTCGGTTTCCAGTCTTTTTCTGTGCAAGTATGTACTGGATTATTGCTCTCAAACAAAAAAAAGACAGTCAGGATAAAAGCCTACTGGTGTCGCCGTCTCGACTTTATCAGGTGCTTTGTCGCAAATTAACGCTCATTTCTGGTTGGTGAAACACATCATTGTCGAGCCACGTTTCTCATACCGCTCTTAATACTTACGCAGCGATCTCACATTCACGGACGTACGTGTGATCTTTAGAATCCATATCCACGAAATCCACAAAATTAAGTCTCAAAGTTGCACTGGGAAAAGTCGCGAGCCGATCGTGATCACGTTACCGTGTTTTTTTAACCCTGTTCGAAAATGAACACGAAGACATTGATAAATGGCAATGCTTTCGGAAGCACCAACCCAACGCGCTCCAAACCGTGAGCTGAGCCGCTTGAACAAAAAACTGGTCCTGTAATAGACTCTGTGTTATTTTCAACCCAGATCCCGACTCGATCCCATCACCAGCATCGCGGGATTGACCAACTCGGACCGCAGAAAAAGCGGCGCAACGTGAAGGATATCGGATCATCATCGCGCCTGCCTGTGAAGGTTACCTGTCTGCCTGTCTGACCTATCGATCGCGCGCTGTCTGTTTCGCTGTGAGAGAAACTGCTGGCGGCTGAACGATTGAACCCAGGCTTACCCAGCAAGACTAGCATTCGCCGCTGTTTGTCTCTGCGCCCTCATTGCTTATAAACGAGCTGTGCAGCGGCACTCTGACGAACCCTCCGTACTAGTGCCACCCACTTAGACTCGGACTCGAGATGCAGAAAACGAAAACCAGTTCCGTCATGAGATACAAACGGACGCCGCCAGACAAGGTCAAAGCCATGATGGACACACACATACAGGACTTGCACAATATGTACGTGGCGGTGAATAGAGGAAAGGCACGTCACGACATCTATCGTCTGCCAGCTGCGTTTGACTTTGTGTTTGGACTAGGTCGCGGGTGAACATACGGTTGGTAAATCCGCCCCAGGCGTGAATCCCGAGGTCGAGAATGGGGACAAGGGAGGGAGAAAGGTATCTATATCACACCTAAGATTCCCGCTCAATGCTGACTATTCGACTAGGACCAGACTAAATGAGCAGTGTTAGACTGTCCTTCCGACGAAATAGAACAGGTTGATACTGGCTCACCTGTATCGCATTCCAATCTCAGTAGAATATAGAGCCCAGGTGCTTGCATCCGCCGCTTTTCTGACAACGAGACGCCGCAAAACGACTGAGGGGACAGCGGAGTCCGTAGTCCGGACCCATACGGTTGCCAACAAGTCCACGCTTTGTTTTCGGCCGATAATCGCCCGATTTTCCCTTTTCACTTTCTTCCTCCACGCATTTAGGCCTCTGTACACCTCTGGAACACAGACTAAACCCCTCCCACCACACCTACCACCTGCAGGACTCAAATCCGGACCCGTTCAGCGTGAGAACAAGCCCAAAATGACGCGTAATGGCCCCAGGAGGTGCAGCCGACGAATATTCGACATTCGTATACAATTCGTATGGGTTTCAAGGATGCTCCGCGTATCTACGGCTAGTGAGTGCAGTTGGAGTGATTCGGGGGGCTGGTTGGGATGCCAAGTGTGTGTTTCTTCACGCCGTCAATTTTGACGCGACTTCGGGCGGCTCACTGCGGGCGGCGAACCACCGCTGAACGCCGGCGACTCTCGGGGCCTGTTCCAGACACCCTATGACACGCGTAGGAGCGCGCAGGCTGTTGGATACATCACGGTATAGTGAATCTTGCCCCGAACCCCTTCCGCGACTCGAAAACTTCCCCCGAAAGCTTTTCCGTGCATTGTCGGACCACTACAATACCCAAAATCGTTATATAGTATCACACAGAGTGTAGAATAGTCTGTAGCAGCACCAAATGGCTGAAAAACAGTGGCTGTTGGCAACCGTAGACCCACGTCCAATCGATCGCTAGATAATCACAGAGCGGTTGTCCGGATTGCCCATTCCAAGAAGGGTAACCCCGCTGGAAGATTGGCCTCGAGGACTAGTCAAATTAGAGCCATTCGGGCCGGGAAGGGAGAAGAAGATAGCGGGAAGAGGGACAATCGAAATGTTCATGGCCCCGGAACTCTCCGCTCCGAGATCACCGAACAAAGTTCAACTTACGGCACCAAACCAAAGTTCAACATCGCCGAGTTGAACTTGAGTAACATTTCGTAGCTTTCCATCGGTTTGACCAATTCAACAAATTCAATTCGTACAAGAGCCCTAGAGTAAATAGAAAAATAGAACATCCCACTCAAACAACATGCCCCCGCGAGTCAAACGCAACGTCCAGAATAGCAGGGCCCGCAACCGTCGTCGAGTCGTCCAAGGTTTTGCCGTCGCTCGTAACGAAGCAGAAAACGAAGCCGCGGAGGTCGCCCGGGATAGCCACTTGCTTGTCGTGGATGGGAACGAACACGGGAGTGCCGGCGCCGGATACGAACGCGACGAAGAGGGCGGACGAGCCTTTGGGCGCAGTGAAGTCGAGGCTCGCGGTGTGTCCTGCTCGCGCGCGCGGGCCGGCGAATGTCAGAGCTGGGTACGCAGTGAGCGCAGGCAGCAACTCGGCGTTGTCAGCGGGGCACGACTTGATGAACGGCGCAGCGAGACTGTAGACAGGGTTGATAAGGAGCGGGGTCTGGAAGGCCGAATCCCATGCGCTGCCGTGGCGGACGGCGGCGTTTATCCAGGACTCGTGCCGTGCCTCGACGGCGAGGATGCTGGCTGCGGCGGTGAGGTAGTCCTGGGAGGAGTGAGCAAAGAACCAGGAAGAAGCAATAATAAACACACCTTGGATGCGATGAATTGTGCGCCGCCGGTGTATGCTGTGAAGACCAAGTTAGCGCAGGGTCGTTAAAAGCGAGAGAAAAAATTACCAGCGGTCCCGACTAACTCTAGAACGCCGGCGAGGTCAACGAATGAATTGACGCTCGTCACGGGACTGGAATGAAATGAGCGAGGAGCGAACAAGGAAAGAACGTGACGTACAATTGGTACTCGCACTCTGCTACGGCGCTTGCTCCAGCGGCCTGCAGCGCGGTGGTGAGGAACGTGACGTGGGTGGTTTCGTGATCGCGAATCTGGAGGAACCGGCCGCGCGTCCATCCAGGGTATCCGGCCTTGATAAAGTCGGCGTCGGAGAACTGTTCGAGATATTGCTTGTAGAAGGCCGCCTCGAGATGCTCTGATCCAACGATCAGCGACGATATAAAGACACGGAATGAAACGACTTGCCAAGCGTTAGAGCGTAGTTTAGGACCTGGGGATCTAGACGAGATGAGACAACGTCCAGCCACCGAGAATGGAGAACATACCGGTGATATCGCGCTTGGCGGGAAGAGCGTTGGCGACGTGGGCGAGGGCGAGGGCGACGACGGCTGAGGCGAGGATGGAGTACATCATGATATCAAAGGAGAGTAGACGGGTAGAGAACGAGTGGAGGGTTGGGCGACCGACGATGGTGGTGGTGGGAGGAAGAAAGAGAAATGATGGCTTCGCAGAATGCCCCAGCTCTTTATACGATTTGGCTGCTCGGCTGGCCCGGGCATGTGCTTGATCGAATTGACTTGCAGAAGCGAATAGGCAAGAATCCTTTTTTGGCGCGTCATCGATTGCGCACACCAGAGCCGGACACGGGACACGGTCCGCAGGAAACCGAACCGTGAAATAGCAGTGACGACAATTCCTAAGTTCCCGTGGATTTCATCCCGAAGAGCAAGATAGCACGATAAAAAATTGGACCGGTGAGAAATTGTCGAGTCTAATTATGCACTACGGAGAGGGTATAGCGGGTACGCGCATCAGTGCAAATTGCAATTGTTGGACCCAGTGCCCGGTCGCCTGAATGATGTCGAACAAGAAAAACCTCTTCTCCGTTTTGAACCGAGAGCGAAGTTTCCACTCGCTCACCCCCGCCTTGATACGTGAGAAGCGGTCGACGACCTCATCAATGGTCGGCCGTTTGGTCGGGTCTTCTTGGCACATGTCCGTCAATAGTTCGTGCATGAATTCAAAACCCTTGATCTTATACGGCGGCATCAAGCTAAATCCCTGCAGAATGGTGATTAGTTCAGCTCAACCACTCCGTTATGTATGCGACGGGCCATACCTCGGTAAACCACCCACGAAACGTGTACCCGAGACACCAAATATCGACCGCGAACGGGTTGCACAGTCGCTCCGGGAACGCCCATTCTGGTACATCGTGGAGGCCGCCATACCCCGGTTCTGTAAGCGCAGGGCCCGTGGAAGGATCATACACGCCGGAGAGGTCGAAGTCAATCCAGTAGTATTTGACTGGGTAGCGTGTACGGCTTCGGGCTGAACGGGTTCTTGCAGTATAGTCCCGGGTGCGGAAGGGATCCCAGGGGTGTGGATCATCCCTCAGGATGGGAGACGCATCCATCATGATGCTATTGAACTTGCAATCGCTGGGGAGAAATGAGCAAAATGACACACAGGGGATTGAGTTGACCTACCCGTGCCATATGTTGTGGTTATGCAAGAACTTTATGCCCTGGAAGAGGTTAGTCGTCCTGGCTTTGCGCAAAATAAAAAGAGTCGTGCTTACCTCTAAGGCCTGAGAAAACAAGTCCAGCACCTCTCCAATCGTCGACAGCGGATATCGGTCCCATTGCATCAGAAGCGGCATAACAATGAGATCCAGGTCTTTGCAGACTGCATCTGGCACGCGCAAAATATCGACGGGTTGGACACAGTGATTTTGTGGCTCTGAGGCCAGTGGTTCGAGGCCAAGTTTCCCGAATATCTTTACCTCGCGGGCGGGTATGGACGATGCACCGATTGCCACCCGTCTAGAGCGCTTGAGAGCGGCATAGTACCCGTCGGAGATTCGGGTTGCGTCGTTTATATCATAGTGCTGAAGGCGCATCGGCGGGGCGTTACGGCGGACAAGGCAGACATTCGTACCCATGTCCGAACACTCTCCCAAAATCATCGGCTTGTTTTTTGGATGGGTTCTCCCCACTCCATGGAGGAGTCCAGCCAGGCGCATATCGAGGACGCAGCAGATAGCCGACTCCCTTTAACCAGGTGTACGAGTCGCGCCAGAAGAGTTCGTCCTGCAGCAACATGTCATAACCAGTGCGTCCCGGCCCAAAGATCCCAACGAAGAAGTTGGCTTCTTCAGAGTCGGGGTGCCCTGGAGGTCTCTCGAGATTCTCAGCGGACATGACGGGGGAACTCAAGGGAATGCTGGACCCACGAGACCAAATCAAACCAGACGTAAGTAAGTGTGGCAATGCTTACTATTTCCAGGTTCGCGAACTTCGGACACACTGGTCTGAATGATTTTCATCGCTGCTGTACTGCACCGTCAAGGCTGGTCATACCCCCGAAAGAAAGCAGGGTTGGAACTGGGTGGATCTCTGCAGATTTCTTTTTTGCGTGACGCCACATGAAGAAAAGGGATGAAGCTCCGCATCAAGCCGCGGGTTAAGTGATCCGAGTATTACCGATATCTTATCTGTTCCGTCCAAATTGTTCGCGTTGCACTGGCAAAAATAAGTTGAACTGCTGTTTCAAACCAGAACGGCGACTAGATACAGGGATATGGCCTGAGCCGACCATGAGACATCTGAAAATATAGCCCTTCGCAAACGGGTGCGATTGCGAACGGGATCAGACGGGATCACGTTCGCAAAGTGATCGCACATCTGCGTCGCAACAATTTTGCACACGCAGCAACTCTTTCCCCGTCCCCACCCTGGCGCACTTACAATATCGATCGCGCGGAGGATGGCCGCCAACGAGGTTCAAATGAGCCTCCCCGACGTCGGCCCATCCGAACACACGATCGAGAGGTTCTGGAAGCGTGTCGCGGAGGTCACTACGCGATACCACGACGAACACCAAAGATGGCGCGGTGGGGAAGAGATTGCGCGGTGGAACGATATGAACCAACAGGTAACTAATAGCTTGAGCGCATAGAAAAAACAGACCTGACTTGAGCCCCGCAGCCATGCGAGCGCTGCGCAAACAGCAAGGTCAAGCGCAATTGCGTCGTCGACCAAGAACACCCCTCCTGCCGGGCTTGCAGAAACAACAAGGTCGGATGTGACAGGAAGCCCCGGTTTATATTTGATATGACGAAGGACGTGTTCTTCCCGTCTTATCTTCAGTTCCTCGACATCTACCATAATCGTAAGCCTGGGCAGATGAGAAGATTGCGGAGGCACGAGTATAGATTCAAGCCTGTGAAGGTGAGGATCGCCAACGGGGACGGGATATTCCACGAAGGTGAGTCTATTTACTTCCCCGGAGAGAAAGGACTAATGTCAACTTGCGAGAAGGGGATTCTTCGTCAGAGAATGGCTCACCGGAAAGTATTGCACGAATTGAAGGTGCGAATTTGAAACCCTACAAATTTCTAGTTTTTCAGCGCTGTACATAGATATGCAAGCAGCACTCGATACGGCGAACGGTCACCTGCGCGCACTCGGCAAGATGTGCAGCCAGATGTTCGCGGAGCAGAGGGGTGAGTTTAACATATTTACGCGTAGTAGCGCGTCGTACAACAGCTCATATGTCCGCATAGAAATGCAATACCGCCTTCGCGCAAGCGTGTCAGGCTTGCGGGCCGTGCACCCGATGATCCAGAGCGCAAGAGCGCAGTTGCACGCGGCCGAGCGTGCTGGAAAAGAAGAAGCAGCTCAGATGTTCAACAACGCATTGCACATTTTGGACCAGGCCGGTCGCCATTTGGGCGATCCTGCGGCGTCGCAGTACACCCCCAAATCTCCACCACTGCAGTCCAATTTCAACATGACCGGTTCTTAATTATATATCTGAGGTGTCGGCTACACCATCTGCCAGGTGAATAACGAGAGCGCAAGTGGCTCAATGTTAACGTTCAGTATCAGCAGAGGTTAAACCTGATCTTTGACTTTTACGTTGCAGCTCAGGAACACCATCCTTGCTTGCCGTTTCAATGAGCCTGCTTGTAAAGCGACCCCCAAATTTAACGGAAACAAGCCGCCATCGCGGCACTTCAACTATTCCGACAGCGGGCCGCCCAGAGACTGCGATTTCGCCGCGAAGAGCGCCGGCATAGTCAAATTGCCTCGAGCGAAGTAAGTCGACACGAAGGTTAGAGAATAGGCGCGCGCCTCTGCTCATTTCCCGGCAAACGAAACCGTGCTGTCGGCTCCGTGCAGCCCGATTGACTCTGGTCCAGGACAAAGGTCAAATAAATACGGAAGTGCCTGAGTTTTTCCCGGGTTGTCATGTCCGAATATGCAGCCAGCAATTAGCTTCATTCATCCCACTTTCAGTCGCAGGAGATAAAATTCGTAATCAGCGACGTATGGCAGCGCGGCTACTCCCGAGGCGTATGAAAGATAGCGCGTCAGTTCATTTCCCCGTCAGCACATCTGCCTCAGGTCCGAGACGAAGGTCGAATACGTAGGTGCGTGGAGTCATCCTTGTCACGCTCGAATATGTCGCCAGTAATTGACTTCATTGCAGCCATGAGAGGTAAAATTCAACCAATACCCCCTGCAACCTATGGCGGCCACTACTCCCCGACGGCAGAGAAAGTCGAGATCTGATGCGTCCCAGCCGCTGCGTATGGCACACTGGAGCCGTGCCTTTCGACGTTGATGCGCCGCACCGTCCGAGGAGTGCGCAAAAGGATGTAGGCGGAAGGTATCTACTCTCGCTGTCGTATTCCGCCGGGTACGCAATTCTTGCCCACCTAGCCATTACAACACGGACGGAGATAAGCTCAGCCGCCACAGGGAATGCGGTATCCGCCCTCAGACGAAATCCACGAGCGCCTGCGCCGCCTGGCAGTTGGAATCCTCAGGGCATGCATATGCCAACGACGCAGTTATGTCGGTGTTGGGCAACCGAATGCGGACCCTCGCTTTCGGATTCGTTGGGCATTGTGCCTTGACAGTGGGAGAACGCGCGAACAGCCACTGACGAGAGGCGCCTTCGCCGTTCAGAACCAAGCCATTATGCACATCGGGCAGCCGAATGCGGGCAGTCAATTTCCAAGCTGCGTTGGGCATACGTATGCGTGCCTCGAGGGTGTAGAACGTGCGACTAGTCAGGCTGCGGCCTCGGAGAACGGCCTAAGTGGTCTTGGATTGGCATCGCGAAGCGCAAGAGAATGTGCCCCAGTTTTCCGCACGCATCGATGGCCATAGATTGACAGAAGAAGTTGAACGATCCAGTCTGTGAAGCGCCTTGCACACCATGCTTCATTTTGTATTGGGAAGAGCACTGGTCTCCAACTCCACAAAATTTTGTTGCGATGATGAGAAGAAGTTGGAGTGGAAGGCGGTGCCAACAAAATGTTCAACAACAAAGAATCACCTTCAACCTTTACTACCATGTCGCAATTCTCATCGATGGAAGGATCTCACCGTTCAGGAAGCCTCTGTCGATATCCGACTGCATCGCACCCTTCGAGCAAGTCATAGTGTCGATATGAATCTCTGCATCGATCTTTGTCTCGAAGGACTTGACTTCTAACCCTCTGGCAAATGGCTTGAAACTAAATGTCTGGTTATTTCAATTCCTTCGTCCCAATACAACCTCAACTGCGAAACATCCGACCGAACTACGCCGTTCAACTTATTTGTACTGGCGTTCCTTGCTCGACTACGACTATTACTCCGAAGTGCATGAAAACGAGGGTGGTGGCAACTCCCGAATCAAGACCGAGAAAGGGTAGTTCAGGCCCGGTCCTGTGGCCGCGCGTTTAATTTGACGATTCAATTACCGTTCCGGTCCGACTAGATCACCCGTCCAACTTTAACTCGGTCCTATGGGCTGCTTGACTGCTCCATACGCTTTTGTGCACGCAGCTTCCGCGCGGTTTCTGTGCAGACGCTTGCGGATCTATTTTCTCCATCCTCTTTTACACAACGAAACGCTGAGCTGAGCGCTTTGAACCCCCCGTGCCACATACCACCCTACACTATACTGTCCGCCCCATCGATCCCGGCTCACCGTCATGGCTTTCGACGGCGCCCAGTGCGTTATTCGCTCTTCCCGCTCCCTCCGCTAACGGACTCTCCATCAGTCTGAGTTACACCATAACGATACGGCAGCAGCCCCAGCACGCCCGGATTTCGGCGATGAAGATTTCGGGTCAGAATTTTCCTAATTCCTATTCGTCCCTCCCACATTGGCGGAACTGATGCCCTGATCAGCAGATCGCCGGCCAGTCGACCCGCCCATGATAGTGCAGCTGTCCGTCTCGGACCCCCGAGACATCGGTGGCCCCAACGCGCCACCATCCAGGACCCTTCGTCCGTGAGTACAAATCCAGTTACGGTTGCGAGACCAGGCTGAAATGTATGCGCAAGAATATCTGACCAGCATTCGCACCTGACCAACCCCTATTATTTCATGTACGCGTCGTTGGTCGAAGCGCACAGCGACAACGAGGTCAAATACGTTAATGTACGTCGCAGTTTATCCCCTCCATTCAGCTATATAATTTGTTCACTCCCAGGAAGGCGGCAATGCGAGCACATCCGGTGCCCTCGTCTCATCAGTCCGGGTGTTGAAAGACCACCCGAACGCAGACCAGGACGCCGCGTTTTTTATATTCCCGAACATATGCGTGCGGCTGGAGGGCAGTTGGAGGTTTAAATTGAATCTCTTCGTCATCGACGGGTAAGTGTGGTCCGCAGTCTGCAACGTGCACGCTGACGGAGGCTGCGTAGCGATAGCGTTAAATTGTGTGCGACTACATACTCGGCCCCGTTCTTCGTTTTCCAGGGTAAACAGTATCCTGGTGTCCAAGGTGGGTCTTTCTATTGGCTCCTCGGGGTATTGGTTCAAATTCTGGGAATATAGCATCTTCGCCACTAGCGCGTGCACTCGCGGCTCAGGGCGTCAAATTGCGTATACGGAACGACATACGCGGAAAGAATGCGCTTCGTCAAAAGGAGGAGGAATCCTTTGGGGGACCGGATGAAGGACTCGGAGGGGGAGGATATTTCGACGCCTGCGAAAATGCGAGCTCGGGTTCAAGTCCGGATTCAACCCCGAGATCGCCGCCCAAACGCAGAAGAACGCTAATGAGCCCCCTCAGTGATCTGCACTCGTTTGATCCCACTGACATGTCGAACGCGATTCGGATCCCTCGCCAACAGCTTGCGCCAGCATCGTCGTACAGGAACCCCAAACTGTTACAGCATGATTCTTACTACCGGCGCGCGTCACTGGATGCGCAGACGGCCCAGCGGCCATACCCCAACCGGGAATGGCTCACGCCCCGCGTTCTGGAGGAATACCAACCGAATTTACTTCCGTCGTTCGACCAGATCTCACACAAATCAGCGGATGACTACCAGCCCTGGAGCTTGACACGTCCGGCCCATCCGTCGCCCGAGGCCCACCACGGGCTGTTCCAACGCCAGATTTCCGCCTCGACCAGTGAGCAGTCGACAATCTCCTGGGGCCCATCTGCAGGAGGCCCCAACTTCTACCCTCAGTCTGTAATTTCCCCCGCTTCGGAAAACACGGAAGAGCAGCAACAATTCTCCCCGGTGACACCTTTCTGGCAGATGGAGGCCCTGCCAACTTCGCGCCCGACGTTCGAACAACACGTTACTGCCCAGCGGTCGGCGTGGATGGGGCGGGAGGTGTACGGGCAAATCCAGTAATCCATTGGCGTGCACTCGAAGTGGATTCGCCAACTTTCGATACATATCCGTTTGGGCCGTCGAATCCGTAGACGTTTCGCAGGGCGGTTTCCTTCATAGTTGTACTAGCAGATACCAGTAATGTAATCTATATCCGAGTCTTGTTGAAGTACAGTATACACATGCAATTTCGAAATGAAACCAGACGAGCTAAGTAACACGAGCCGACTTCCGAGTCGGTACCTGACCGATTTTCTTGTGACTCCAAATCCTATGCTCCGCGTGCCGCTCCGTCTCGTAGATACTGCACGTTTCCTATATGTAACAGATATGCGATGTTCGGATTTTCAACACTGAACCGTGGGACATTTGATTGGCGGCAAACAACAGCACACCGAGCACACCGTGACAACAGTGACACGCGCTTTTCGAATTGTTCTTTTCGCGTTTTCGGCCAGTTTCGAGCTCACTGGCATCGTCTATCCGATGGATTCAAAGTGCGACAACACAAACTGCCCGATGGCGACCGCGACCGCATCCGCGCCTAAATTGCCACTGTTCGTGTGCTCGGGCTGCTCTGTTGCGAGATAGTTCGTCCTGCAGCTCCGAGTCCTCGCAGTATCGCTCATCCTGAATTCTCTGTCCGTTTAGCTGCTCCCAAGCCTGCCAAGAAGTCTCTTGGTCCTCTCATAAGCAGGCGTGCAGATTACACCCTCCTCCTCATCTAGCTGGAATCTCCGTCCGAGTCGTGGAGCAAGAGGCGCGGGCGAAGTTTGACGGATTTTGGGGTTACGGGGGCTTCGACCAAGTCTCTGACGTAGAGAACGAGTTTTCTGCGCAGAAGGTACTTCACTCACTGACCTAACGGAAACGACCTGAATAGTTGTCGACAGATTCACGACCTCAAGATCGAGCATACCGAAGCTGGGAAAACCGTTGAAGTGGGTTATGTGAAGCTTCAAGTCATCGACATACCGATGACCCGCCGCAATGGCCGTTTCTTCGATTGTCTTGACGAATATTCCCATGTGCGCTCTATCTGTTATAGCCTCCTTTCGTGCTGTGCTGACTGTAACGAAGGAATTGGGCAAGCTGGCCCTTCATTTCGATCGACTGGGGTATCTTCGCCCCAATGAGGGGTGCTGGTCCCGCTCGGATTTCGAAGGCGAGAAGTATTTGGTGTATATCCAAGATCTCGTCCTTGTCGCGGAAGAGTGGAGAGGGAGAGGCTTGGGCACGTGGCTACTCCCCAAGCTTTTCGACCTGAGGATTGTCCATGGCGCACATTATCTTTTTGCGTGGCCCACGGTCTTGAACTCCCTGGAGCCGCCCAACGTTAATGGGCCTTTTGGAGCTCTAACACCCGTTGAAGACGCAGCCTGGCTCTTCAAACGACATCTTATTATAACATTCTTTCAGAAGGTGAGCGGACTGTCGGGCTATACCTGTCCTCGTCGATATTGAAAGACGAAACCGTAGGCTGGGTTCCGCCGCCTCGCCAATGGCGAGTTCTTCTGTCTTGCAAAAAACGCATCACACCCCTCCCACTCGATTACGATAGCACACGACGCGCCATTCAAGGAACTACCGCCACCTGATACAGAAGAGGAGGCACTGCGACGCTATATGGCCAACCATTAGTGTCCGCTGTGTGTGATGGTACCTTCTTGTCCGATGCATATCCTTTTCTGTTTCGCGTCTCATTTGTAACTGCTCGACTTTTTTGTTCGCGTCCTGCTCGACTTGCTTGTCAGTACTGTCACTTGTTGTTGTTGTTATGTATAAAACCTGTGTGCTGTGTCAACTTGTGCTCATACGTGCAGCTCAGAGAATCTACGCTTCGTAAACGCGTCGATACGCTTAAAACACAACCACTTGGACCAAGCGGTTCAAAATCGTGATCGGCCGGAACAGGAACAAAGATCTGCTGATGGGATCATGCTCACGTGAGTGATTTCTCATCACGTGGGAATATTCCTCATCCGAATCGCCAGCGCCCGTTTTCCGCATCCTCAAAAACTCCGTGAAGGTCGTCCAAGCCGACAGGAAGCGTCTACAAGCTTCACGGTCAGTGTCCATGCCCTCCATATGCTGCTGTGCGGCAGAACCAGCGAAAACGGGGTGGATTTGAGCTGGATGCAGCTTTGCGAAGCGGATGTGGTCTCGGCGATTTTTTTCGGTGCTGATACTCGTTTTCGTCTCGGTGCAGGTATCTTTACACCCAGCATGGCCTCTAAACTACCCGCCGTCCTCAGCGCGACTGAGGAGGAAATCCAGCTCCTGCTCGCTGCGCAATGCCATATCGGCACGAAAAACTGCGACAAGCAGATGGAGCCGTACGTCTGGAAGAGACGTCCTGACGGTGGGGGCACTCGCTCGCGGACTATCTGTCGACTGGCTAATGGAATGCAGGAATCCACATCCTGAACATCGGCAAGACCTGGGAGAAGCTCGTCTTTGCTGCCCGCATCATCGCGGCGGTCGAGAACCCGAACGACGTCTGTGTCATCTCGGCGCGGCCGTACGGGCACCGTGCTGTGCTCAAGTACGCCGCCAACACCGGCGCACAGGCGATCGCTGGCCGTTTCACCCCCGGGTCCTTCACCAACTACATCACCCGTTCGTTCAAGGAGCCGCGTCTCATTGTCGTCACCGACCCCCGCGTCGACCACCAGGCCATCCGTGAGGCGTCCTACGTCAACATCCCCGTCATCGCTCTCTGCGACACCGATGCCCCGCTCAAGTTCGTCGACGTTGCCATCCCCACGAACAACAAGACCCGCCACTCGATCGGTCTCATCTGGTGGTTGCTGGCGCGTGAGGTCCTTCGCCTGCGCGGCACCATCCCGCGCACGAGCGACGGCTGGAGTGTCATGGTCGACATGTTCTTCTACCGCGACCCCGAAGAGGTCGAGAAGCAGCAGAAGGAGGAGGCCGAGGCGAAGGCTGCCGCGCTCCAGGGCCCCGAGGAGCCCGCCCAGGCTTCAGAGTGGGATGTCGGAGGTGGCGCAGCTGCTGGCGCAATCAACCCCGGCCTCGTCAGCGATGGCGGTTAGTCTCAGTTCCCTACGTCTTCGGTTTCTCACCTTTTTTTCAGGTGCCCTCGACTGGGCCGCAGACCCCACCCCTGGAGGCGCCACGACCGACTGGGCCGCCGAGCCCGCTGCCGCCGCTTCGGGCTGGGATGCCAGCGGTGCGACCGGCGGTGGATGGGAGTAGATGGCGAGCGCCTCGTCGGGATGGGTGTCCGTACGCGAATAATGGGGCAGGTGCCGTCCGCGTAAGGAGGATCGGAGCCGTTCGTCGTCGTCTGCGTACAATTATCTCTTCATGCACCAAAAAAAAATATGATATTCATGGCCATGGGTGTCTGTCAGCCAAGTGCATGAATTCATGGGCGGCTTCTCGTTGCGGCCCCCAAGATGCCCGTCCTCTGACTCTTTGTACCTTTACATCTTTCAGCCGTCCGTCCGTTTCTGAGGTCTGGGATCTGTGCATCACCACACGTGTCCACGAACCCCTTACGTGATGGGAAGGCGCATTTCAACTTTGGACCCTCAAGCAACAACGCTCAAGACTCCCCGCTCTTGTCGAGCCTGAGATTTAGCCCTAAGCCATCTAGCCAGCGTTGTCGCTTGGGGGATATGACGAACGAACTCTGCTCTGCCCTGCTTTATTACAGTCTCGAACTGGTCGCATCTGGATTCGACGCAAATTCACGAATATCCAAACCAGGGTTTGCCGCTGGTCTTCTGCCACTTATTTTCGGAACTCTTGCGTTGCGGGCTGGGGTTGTTTGGCGCGATACGTCGTAAAGCGACAGGCGATATAGTCCCCTAGATCGACCCGACTCAAAAATTCTCGTCGTTCAAGATGTCGTTCCTTCTGGCCTGCTTGCGTTTCGCCTCGGCGCCAGTCATAGTATTAAGGCTCTCGGCTGGCGCCCGCTTTATTCGCGAATCGGACGGTCTTGTCAGCACAAACTCTCTGCGAGCGGTCCTCCTTCTTGCGGTAAATATCGAAGGCGCGACAGCCGGTTTCGAATTTTCTCCGAGTCAAGGGTATCAAGAGGTCCGTCTCGCACAAATTGTTCTAGCATCTTGGCTGACTTGTGTGTGAAACCAGGCGATATAACCATCTGGAGCCCATGTTGACCACGTCGTCGGCTCGCTGCCTGATATATACGTCGCTAGATGGACTTTCGCGACAACTCGACCCAACACGAAGTGGTTCTTCGTTCTTCAGGTCGAACAAAACAAGCGCATGGTGAGTGCATATTCTTCTTTCGTCGACGAAAAGTGAATAACCTCAACCAGGACGCGATGGATCCGGCTTTACACAAATCGATTCCCAGCCCGAAAATATAGTACAACCTGTACCCGGCCCACTCGATCAAAAAGCGAATCGACACTGGGGCCCCTGAACACATCCACCATTCTTGCTACCATGTTACCTGCTCTAGTAGCTCGCAAAAAAAGAGGACAACCCAAGTCATCGCTACTTATCAGCGCAAGACCTCATGCAACGGCCACGTCGTCGCCTCCATCCTCCTTTGAAGGCCACACACACGCCCCAGATGTACATGTCCTCATCTCTCGATCTCAGGCGGTAAATAATTATTTAACATACAGGACGATATTCTTCCCCGGCTTGTTGTGCGAACGAAGGCTCCAAGCTCTGAGGTCTGCATGAACACGACGCCAGCATATCTGGCGCATGGATACCGGATACGTAAGACCGCTCTAATGCCTCAGTCGCGCAAGCAAGTGAACTGACTTGTACACAAGGCTCAGGGCAAGCATCGTTTGCTATACTACGACTGGCCCGGTGTGTGTGTTACTACGCACCCATCGACAACATTCTCTGCGGAATTTTGTTCCACCTGCCCAATAACAATGATGGTCTTCATCGAGCACGTTCTTTTCTTGAGAAATCTTCACAGCGGAGTTCCTCTTTTCGTCGACCCCAGTACCACTGTTCCCGGCCATCAAGGCCATGCTTGTGGGCACCTTTCAGCTCACCGCTCTACCGCCTCCGCGCACTGCACCTTCGCTTGGCTCAACCTCAGTTGCTTCATGATCAACGTTCAACCTCAATTGCTTGCTCTGCCTCGGACTGGGGTACACACGCTTTCCGGCGTCCTTTCATATCAGCGAGACAGACACAGATCTACACTCAATGTCAACGACGCGGGGCCCCTTTCATATCAGGGCACCGCGAGGCTGGGTGAGCCAATATTTATTGCCTCGGACCCGCCACTGATAGTGATAATCCACCTTCTTGTAGTCGCACACGACCCCGACGCACAATTGAGCTGCGATTTGCATCCGCTCGCCGCTATAATGCAAGATGCACAATGCACGTTTCGAACCACCGGAATATCCCGCATGTTCTGTGCTCGCTCGTTCCGTATCGATATTCGGGTGGGTCCAGTTTTCGAGGTTTTCGTGCCGCATGTTAACTGCATGGTGCTCTCCAGGTACGAGTCGAACCCGCAGTTCCCGGCGCTCCACACTCGCCGGATCTCTGCGGGTCGTCGAGCTTAAGAGGCTACTGCTTGGACCCAGTAACGATGTTGATAGGGTGATGTTCAGATAGACGAATAATGGAATTTGGTGAATTGTACGTCTTCGGAACACTTTAAATGCACACTGTCGAGATCCAGTGGCGGTTAATCGCCGAAGTGAACGCGTCACGTCACTGACTCAGGACTTGGGCCGATGTGTTCCTCGTTGGAGCTCATCGAGTTGGAATCGACTCGGAAATCGACTCGGCATTTGGTTAGAGGCTTGAAATATTTCGTCAACAAGAGGAAGTTGGATTTCCTTCGGCGAGTCGCTACCTGCCGACTGATCCGCTCGGCGCTAGCGCGCCCTCTTCTTCGCGTCTACGTTCGAACATCGACGTTTCAACATCTCGCGCTGGAGAGTCGCCCAACGACTCGATCTGAATCCAAAATCGCGCGTAACGCTTCATCCGCGACAACGTCCTTCTGGCTTCTTTCTAGTCCGCATCAGAAAATAACCTTCATTGGCGTCTGGTTGGATTCCGTGATTGCCCCACGAGGCGATCTCCCTGCAACCTTACGCAGAAACAGTAATTATTTATATTGCAGTGCGGGAAACCTTCCGCCGCGCCGTTGCGCCACATGATGCGAGGGCCTGCATGCGATTATCGTACCAGTGGAATCCGCCAGGCGCGCGCGGAAGATTTAATAGTCGACAATCAAACCTGTCTGCAGATTCAACTTTGGCCCCCGATTTCGACCTTGTCTCTCAGTTTCCTCAGAGCTTGAACCGACCTCAAATACACAACCAAGCCCTGATCGACCATGGTTCTCAGTCGGAAGCCAGATTCGCAACGCGGTCCGGAAGGGCTGTGCGTGGTCTTTTCCTTCTCGAGTTCTTGTCGACGCCGCGATTGCCAAGAGTTCGCTGACGATGGGATATGCAGGCGATATGAACTAGTGGTACGACAAATGCCCTCCCAAGCGCGTGCGTCGTCGAGAAAATGTCAAGGTATGTGGCGCGGTTAACTTCGCGAACAAGGACCACCATTGACTTCGTTCCACGGTAGAGCGGCGCGCTCTCGATCCAATCCCGGCAGTAGAGCTTGTGTTCCGCGAACCGGATGAGTCCGGCAAGAGGTGAGCCCTTCGTATGTATCGGTATTGACACTGTTGACCTGTGGAATGAGCAGGGTCCGTGTGCCTCATCACAAGGTTACAGGATATACCTTGTTAGCCGTGCTTGTGGACGCTCAGAGCGGGCGGGACATCGAGTACCTGTGGGTGCGTGCTCGTGTATTTCAGTTCCTACCTCTCGACCGCTGACTGACACTGAATCCATCGGTGCAGGACGGCCAGACCGAAGCCCTCTGCGGCTCGAGATTTTCGTCTGTATTTCCCGTGCGCGACCCGTCGACGGAAGAAAGGCGCTCGACACTTTTCTTCGCTTTTCCCCACCTGGGAGTGCGCGAGACGGGCCGCTTTAAGCTGCGATTCACGCTATTACTATTCGGGCCGTACGTCCTTTCCATTCGGCCCTACATGCGCGACTGAGATGGGGTGGATGCGATATAGCAAAGGGTCCACAACACCCTTGTCGGTATGCTCGCTACCCTTCAGCGTGGTATCGGCGGCGAAGTATAACGGTGTGCATAGTACGTTCACTCTGCCACCTCGCCCTCTGGTTCGAAGCGAATGCTGACGCGTCCGCAGACGCTACGGATCTCACGCGGGCTCTTTTTGCGGGCGGGGTGCATGCGCGAAATCGCAAGTCGGCGAAAGGCGCACACTCCTGCCGGGATCCCTCTGCTGACGCAGAAGTACCCGACCACCACCCTCCCGGGCGCCCGCGACGGCCTTCGAAGCCTCGCAGCCGGCGATGGTTTATCCACGCGCCGCAGCCTCGCTATCCATCGCGCGAGGCGCCTGCCCTTCTCGCGCGTGCGGCCGAGTGCGAGATTTCGCGAGTGGCGGCTAGCAAGCCGCTCAGTCCTGTGGATCCAACGCTTCTAATGCCGTCGCTGTCGTGGCCATCCGAGCTCCCTCGTGAGCGCGGCGATGGGTTCGCGGCTGAACTTGGTCATGGTATGGTGCCTGACAGTGGCTGGGAAGACAGACTCTCGATGCAATATTTGCTTGACTGGGACTCCAGAGGATGCCCCCCAGAGTTCGATGTAGCAGCTGTTACGGTCGAGAGAGGCTGGCGTTGAATATACTGAACAAATGTGATTGGACCCATATATTATTCTCAAGGACCCTTCATTGACGCTGTACCACTACCACGAAATAAACCTATTTCAAATTTACGCGTCTTGTTCTCAGCTACAGACGGATTAATGTTTGCCTTCCTTGGCAAGTGGTTGAAAAGCCGCGGCAGTTCCCGTCAACCCGGTCAGCCGCCAAACTCGGTTATTTTTGATGGCAACGGCGCAACGCAGGCTTGCAGCACACGCTCATCTAAGTACTATAGTTTGCGCTTGGCCGTACTGTACCACCAGCCCTCCGACTTCCACTCCTCCTCATCCACTCCTCCTCCTCCTCCCCTCGAGGACTACGCTTTGACCGGAACACCGGGACTATCGATGGGCTGAATTGAGTCGGCGCATGATGAAGGTTCCTTTAACATCTGGAGGAGATTTCTCGGTCAGACAGCGGACTCTCATCTCGGACTGTAGGCGAGATCACCACATGTGCCAAGCTCAGCACCAAGGCAAACATCGTCGTGCACGTACTACTCGAGCATAGCCGGCCGCCATTGAAGACGACTCTCACCGCTTTGGCCCGGACACGTCGACAAGCAATACCTGCTACCTAACTTGCGCTGGGCTTCTCGGATCACCCGTTTCATTATAATCTTTCAAGTCGCATGCATTCAAATTCTTTTCTTTCTTCTTTGAGCTGGTCTCTTCGCCATTTTACTTGCTTTCACTTATGTTTTTCTCTAAAATTGCCACTGTTGCGTCCGTCCTTTTAGCGGCTCGCGCAGCTCCCTTACCACAGGCCTCCACACCGTCCGCGAGCGACCTTACCGCCGCCGAACTCATCCAAATGGGTGCTCTCGCCGACTGCTCGGCTGAAACACAGTTCCAGAGCGAGTGCCGCACTGCGGCGCAAGCCGCGCCCTTCGTCAACCAGGCGTTCCGGGATTTCAGCATCGTCACCAACGGCGAGAAGGCCGCCCTGCTTGTTCTCATGCTGTTCGAGTCTGGGGGGTTCGCGTTCGACATCAACCAGTTGGTCTATCTGACTGTCATATTGTCAAATGACTGATAACTATCCAGCTCCTTGAACACGCCTGGGCAGGGCACGCGGAACGAAATGATCTTCCCGTTCATCCTCCAGTACGCGTTGGACACCCCGAGCGTGGCCGCCCAGGCGCAAGCGCTCGCGGGCGCTAATGTGAACAATCCTGCCGCTATACCCGCGGACACGGAGAATGCTATCCGAGCCCTGGTTCTCACTGACCAGCTCAGCTTCGCTAGCGCGATGTGGTTTTACACGCAGAGCGGCCCGAACCAGACGGGATGTACGGCGACGGCGGGGATGGTGGCTGGCCTCCAGGCGGCGACACTGCCGGGATGGGAGCAGTGCATCACCAACTGTGTCGGTACAACGGTGACGCCGCAGCGGCAGGCGGTTTACGAGAAGACTTTGAACGTTCTTTTGGCGAAGACGGCTGGTAATTGATGGTGAGTGTGGCCATCTTTCTAAATATCCTAAATATTCAACGCCCATCGTTAAACGCAGCTCATCCTAAGTCATTTACCTGATATATCTATGTGCATGCAATGTTATGTTGATGTGATGTCTTATTCTGCGTGCAAGTCCGTTGTATGTGAAGAAAGTACCAGTTAATCAGTGGACACAACGATGGAAACATGCACATATCCTGAGCTCTCAACAGTCACAAGGCAGTCTTCATATCTTTGTTTTACATGTACAATAATCGGTACAATGGATTATCTATGGTACATGCTGCAGGCACTTGAAGGAATTGACGGAAGGGCACCACCTGGTTTAGAAGAAAGAAATGAGGAGGGTGTTTTAGAACTGCGCTGGTGGCTTCTATGGCCTGGTATAGGCACTGGCTGTGATTTGTACACCCCATCTTTCTCCATCGGCAGCACACGTGAAGGATGAGATTTACTTCTTGCTCTTCCAAAAAAATCAGAGTGGCCAACTCGACGGAATCCTGCCTGTGATCATAAGTGAGCAAATATGTTTGACAAATGATGCAGCACTCACCTCACAAAAGAGATGGATCTTTTCGAGCTCTGATTCGGGGATTTGCACCAGGATAATGTCTACACCCTCCGCCTTTTCCAGGAAAAAAACTCTTGGAAGTAGCCAATGTTCAATTTTGCCTTTCAAACCATCTGTGACATCCAAATCTTCGATGAGAATTATGGTCTTGTCCTCAAAGTCGGAAGAGTCCCAACAGCCCCATACTGTGACCTTTCCTGGGTCATTAAAAAGGAGTGCCAACTTTTGCTGCTGAGATATTGTCTAGAACTCCCCAGGAATCATCTAGTAGGATTGCTTACAGTCAACATTGAATTACTCCGCAGAAAGCTCTGTTCTGTGCTCGTTCGCCAAATTGATTCCATTTTTATGACTCCGATCTGGAGCACACCAACTTGATGTAGAAGGCCATCGGCCTTGGCGAGCTTCAGCATAAACTGATGCTCCTGTAATATCAAGTGATACCATTGAACGATTGCCTTCCATCAACAGGATAATGAATTGAACACACCTCTATATACGGCGGTGTTTCCGTATATTTTCTTCTTCTCCCACCATAGACAATATGCAATCCACTGAAAGCCTGAGGTGGACTCATGAAGCAGTTGCCTGTTGTGGCTAGCGCTGCTGTGATAGAGCTATACGAAAGAAAGGATATCACATCAATATCCAGGGACGTAGTTGAACTTGAAGTTCGGGTTGAAAACCTACCTCGAATGATGGCCCAGGCCGCCCAAGACTGCGCACTGGGGGCAGGTGAAGGTCTGAGGGATAGTGGAGAGGCAGATCGAGTCTCTCTGGCCCGCCTGAATGGTAGGAGGCATCGTCGATACTTTGTTTTGTTTTGCCTGTCTTTGGTCGCCCACGTTCCATGCCCACGGTCATGTGCTCTTGCACTCACAAACTTTCGGATGGCCAACTTTTGTGCAGCCAACGACAACACCTCTATCGGAGAAATATATCTCTTCGAACTTCCTCGATGGTCTAGCAAGCTCAACACTGAAATCTGAACTGGCCAGTGGCGGCGTGTGAACAGATACCCCCAAATAGGACGGGGCTCCGCCGGTAGCATTCCGGTCATGCTCGGTGGGGTCCTGAATCGATCAGGAACAATTTTCTGCAGGCCACGGAGAGGACCTGAACCTCTCCTTCATCCCTCATGGCTGCCCAAAGTTCGGAGTCCTCCCTAACGGTATCGGACGCCCCTCGACACAACTCGGCGCCACCATCGGTGGCACAGTCTGAGAAGTCGGAGGGTCTCGTTTCCCTGGATCGTTCAGAGGATCCGCTGTGCTTTTCTACCTTCAGAAAGTGGCTGGCCGTGGGCGTAATCGCCGCTGGTTCATTCTGTGTCGCCTGTGCTTCATCCATTGTATGTGCAAGGTTCCGACTCATCCCAACTACGTTCGCTCATTCGTATCCTTGTAGGCGTCTTTCACAGAACTGGGGATGGCTGCAGAGTTCCACGTGTCTCATGAACCGACGATTCTAATGATCAGCCTCTTCGTTCTCGGGCTCGGCATAGGTCCGTTAATAACCGGTCCATTCTCGGAGGCAAGCAGAACGTCATTATCCTTGCCGCATATAGCCCTGACTATCCTCAGGTTTACGGCAGGGCAATCATCTACCGTGTTTCCTACGTGCTATTGATCTTGCTATCGCTTCCTGTCGTCTTCGCGCCAAACCTCGGTTCGTTCATTCACCAATGCCATACCGTCCGCAAACTGATACGATAATCCAACAAGCTGTTGCCCTTGTATTCCGTTTCCTCTTGGGAACTGCAGGCGCCTCGTTCTTGAGCGTCGCCGGTGGAAGCGTAGCGGACATGTTCACCGGTGATAAAGTCGCAACGTAGTCCATCTCTATCCCTGCGCATATTCTTCTCTCATCTTCATTACAGCCCGATGGCCGTTTATACAATATCCCCCGTAAGTCAAGATTATCGTATTTATCTATCTTCTCTCATTATTTGCCCAGTTTCTCGGTCCAGGTGTGCCCAGATGATCACCGCTAGTCCTCTGCTTACCCGGGACTTTGTGTGATAAGTGTTCGGACCATTGCTAGGGGGTCTCATGAATCAGGTTTGTCCTCCGAATGTCCTCGCCGCAGGTACTTGATTCGAGCTAGAACCTGTACTGGCGATGGACGTACCGAATCCTCCTGATTTGGACCGGCGCCCAAATGATAGCGATTTTTTTGGTAAGCTTGATATTCGTCCGGGGCTTGGCTTCTAATAATTCCCGCAGTTTGTGCCCGAATCGTACGCCCCGGTGCTCCTCAAACGCAAAGCCCGCAAGTAAGATTCATGTTGGGTTTTCTGAACCCTCACTGAGCTTCTGACAGACTTCGCAAAGAAACGGGAGACCAGAGCTATTGGGCACCGCTCGACCGACGCGAGACCACTCTGGCAAGATCTCTATTACTCAGTTGCTACGTGCCATTCAGTACGTCCTGGGGTATATACTATACTTCCAGCGTCTAAATCCAACATAGAACTGCTGATTTTTGAACGAATGGCGTTGCTGCTCGACATATGGTAGGCCAAGTTCGTGTGCCTGATGTCGTTATTGATTTATATCAGGAACGCACTCCTCCTCGGTATATTGTATCTCATGTTCCAAGCATTCCCGATTATTTTCGAGAACGGGCATCATTTCAACATGCAAACAACGGGCCTTACGTTTTTGGGCATCGGACTCGGGATGGGCCTCGGGCTAAGTACACAAACGCTCTGGAATCGGTGGGTCGGGCGTTCCAGACATATAAAAGGGATCTAACGTGAGAGCTAGGCTTTCTGCCCGAGCAGCAGCTAAGCACGGTGGAAAGCCGCCTCCGGAAACGCTGCTGATCATGGGCCAAGCAGGGGGTGTGCTGGTACCACTATGTGCGTGTTCCTCGTTTTCGAATCTTGACACGCTGTTAACACGCACTACCCAGCCTTGTATTGGTTTGCTTTCACCACATACCCCCATGTCCACTGGATAGTCCCGATAATAGCCTCCATTCCATTTGGCGCGGGTATATTCTTTGTATTTACCGCAACGTTCACGTACCTTGTCACGGTATCTTGCTCGTTTTCTTTTTTCGATGAATCGCACTCATGCTGCGTTCTCACCAGGCGTACCGCCCCATCGCTGCCAGCGCCATGGCCGCGAACAGTTTCCTGCGCTCGGCATTTGCTGCCGCTTTCCCACTGTTTGCCGGTGCGATGTACGAAAAACTCGGAACCGTTGGGGCGACCGCGCTCCTCGCCGGGCTGACGACGCTCATGGCTCCCTTACCGTATGTTGCTGCCGCATTTATTCAACTAAACATTGACTCGTCTCCCATCTAGGTTCATTTTCTACCGAATAGGCCCGCAATTGCGTTCACGGTCGCGTTTTGCCGTCTAAATATAGTGTCACGCCAGCAGCAGAAAATCGTGCCGTATTAGATTGTTCCTCATTCTATACTTGGAACTTACGACTTACAACTACATGAATAACGAATCGGAGGCCCTGGCGTTAAGAGCAAAATGCGGACCCGTAATCACAATCAAGCTCCATCACCGTTGGTCACTGGTGGCTCCATCTTGTGAACCCATTCCCGATCCGCTGTTCGGAGCATGGACGTATGGAATTAGGGATGCTGATTTGCAACCACTGACATAGTTTCTGGTTTAGTGAGTTGCATATCACTTACGCGTGAAAGACATGGTGATCGAAGACTTATGAGCATCTGTCCGCAGATCGTCGAGGAGACTTTCAATGGTGAAATTTGTCTGGGTTGAACTTTTTATGATCGATCGTACAAGAATGCGTACAATTGTTACATGGACCACCTCCCTTCGGGCCCGCTCTTCCGCTGTTTGGATGCTTGCTCATATGCAAGGTGATCGGAACAGGCTTTGCCTTTGGTCATGGTAGACACTGATCGACATTGTCAAGGGCTACCTACGTAAATTGACCGACGAACTTCGACGATAGAGCCTAGCTCCCCAACGAGCGGTTTGGCTAAGAGTTGAAGCGTCGAAAGCGATAATCCGCATGCATGTAAGTCTGCTCGATATATTCTGCCTTGGATGAGGCTCATTAATATTCTCCTCAACAGTTTATGCTTGCCTGACCGATTGTCTTCTTCGGTTGCAACATCCGGAACCTCGCTGTCATCACTCTTTCCCTTTTTTTAAATGAAAGGTTCCACGCTTCGAAACCCAGCGGGAAATTCAATTATACTCCAGGCCTGACCCTGATAGGCGCTACGCTCCTCTTCCCGCCCCCACAAGTCATCTAATTTGTACCTGATTCTTGACGTACCTGACTTTTGACCCAGGATTCTATAATAACATTGACGACTTTTTTTTCCGTTTCAATATAGCCATCCGTGTGATTCTTTGCTTATCGTGTCCGCGAAAACGGTTAGGGCTTACGGGCGTACTACAGATCGTCAACTTGCCTGTATTATCGATGAGTTATAGACTCAAGAAATACGTCCGTAAATCCATACATATCTTTTGCTTGGGAATAACAGGTACAACAACCTTCTGTGTCTCTGGAATCATGCCTGACGCGTGCTCGAGATGTTTTCAACGGCGCCTTCCTCTTTTGGATTTTGGCGGTTGTTTGACTCGGATGTTCAGGCCAAACAGGGTCTGTTTTCAAACAGGGTCTGTTTTCAAACAACACTAAGTACCTTGCCACTACCGTTCAGCAGCAACTACCCAATGCCATCGTCTCCCATCTCTCGGCGTATGCAAGCTGTATGAACCTTCTTCTCCTGGGCAGGCCATCGACTCGGAGCCGGCCAGGAAATCACAAGAATCGACCTCGACCAACCCTTGCCATGGTCGAGGTCAGTGGCGTTTCATGGATCTCATGATGCATCTCCATCCTGTGGACGAATCGGACCCCTCCCACAGGCTATCAGAACAACGGTGCACGGCCATAGCACGGGTAGCCGCCGCGCTGAAGGATGTCGAAGGCCAGCTTGCGCACGCAAGGGAACGTTGACGGGCACCGCGTCTGAGGTCCTTGAGGCGATGCCCATGCCGATCCTACATGACCTCGTTCTAGGAGAGGACGAGGAGAGGGCCGACGGATGGCATGACAAACAGAAGACTACTTCGGCGCCATCCGGAATATAGATGGTATGTCTGCTGGTTCCCGTCGTAGCTTAGTCCTCTAGCTAACCCGATACCACAGCCAATATCAAAATCGCAGGCTCGCGGATCTCGGTCGCCGCAATGACTCGCACGCACTCCCCAAGCGGCTCATTGTCGCGCGGACGGTGCGGTCCGCGGGTTTTATACTTCCTTATCCAGGTCGACCGTTTGGAACCCGCAAGGACTTTATGTTCGCGTCGCCTAAGGACTACGACCAGCACGATGCGTTCTCGGTATGCGTCGCGGCGTGGATCCTCTACCAACAGTCGAGGGAAAGCCGCTATACGACCTTCGAGAGACGAGGAGAGACGGAGGAGCGACGCCGGGGGTCCAACGTTCCGCCGAGTTTCACGAGAGGTGCTGCAGCCAGACCCTCCCCCCGCATTGTCGGCACAGGCTGAGTGGTGATGCCGCTCATGGTTTCAGTGGGATGAGGCCCAGATGCAGCTGAAGAACGCGTGCGAGGCGTTAGATGTCTTGGCGAAAGTGCGCCAGTGGATAAACGACGGGAGCGTGCACTCCAACATGGGCTGCTGTTACTGCATATGCTCGGGGACGACGTCGACCGGGCCATCAACAGCGTTTGTTTCCCTCTTCACTCGTTCTTTTGTCTCACTGACGGCCTTTTCCAGTACAACTCGTCGCGCGAAGAGCTAAGAGCATGGCGACACACAAGCAGCCATGGCCGGGGCGACGCGCAGGCAAAGCTCGATTCTGCAACAAGGGAGAGAAGGCGCGGTACTGTGATTCATTGGCGGTGTCAAGACTTGACTTATCGTCGTCCTTAGCTGATCGATAAGCTGTGGAGAAGTGAGCGGATAAGCGGGAGCTTGCGAACAGACGCTGCAGTGGGCTGGAGAGTATGTAGGGAGGGAAGCTTATCAAAAGGCGCGGAAGCGGCGAAGATGCAGAGCACAGGCAGTAGCGGGGCAGGGATCAAGTGGGCGGGCGTATTAATATCAGGTCATTATGGCATCAGTAGCTACAGTATTGTAAGCACCACAGTATATTGTAAGTAGGTGAATTGTCAACGTGCGACAGTCACCGGGCCCGCGGCGAGAGGGGTAGGCGCAGGCGTAGGAGTCAGGAGCATCGCCAAGCTTTGGATCAACGCTGCGTCGGGCGATTTGAGGGTGCTCCCCAAGGTCTCCGCTGCCTGAAACTTAATCAAGTCAGCGACTAGCTGCGCCAGCGCCGCTTCGTTCGGGTGGAAGTGCGTCTCGTTGCCGTTCGGCGCTTTCGTCTGCGCGTCGACTATGCCTTGCGAGAGCACGGAGATCAACGCAGCCTGGCTGGTCCCGTCGAGGTGCGAGAGAAGAGAGGTGCAGGAGCAGGAGCAGGGCGGCGCGGCGGTTTGGCTGGAAAGCAGATTCGTAAGGGCGGCTGGGCTCTCGGACGGGTTCCTGAGCGTCGATTCGCTGCTGCGGCTCGAAGCGGGGGGAATCTGGGAGGCTATGTGGGACAATGTATGAGTGAGAGCACCGAGGCACGAGACACAGATGTTACTGACGAGTGTCTGTAGGTGATGAATGAAGGCCAAGGGCATTCGCCGTCTTGGTCGCTGTCCGGGTCAAGGTACGCGTCACTCCTAGTAAGAGCGTTGAGTTTCGACATTAATAACATCGGAGAAGACTGACGTCTCAACAGTCGCGGAAACCTGGCATTCTTCGCCATCTTTGCCATCATCTGCGAGGATCTCATTCAATTCAAAGTATTTGCCTGCCTATCGGAACCACATACGGTTGCGTGAAATTTCAGGCGCTTTGCGCGTGCTCTCAGGGAGAACGCTTTTTTCATTGCGCGGAAGCTCCACGGTGCCGCTGACTCGAGAGCCTTTTCCTCTTGTCGAATCCTGAGAAGGCTAATAAGCACCGGGATAGATTGAGAATACGTGTTCCTACATAAGTAAATCGTGGTTTAGTTCGTCGAGTTCTTCCTGCGGTGGGGAACACTGATTCCCCTCGCATTTGCCCATAATGCTGAAAGCATCTGCAATATCGTCCTCTGTCGCTATGAGGGTGGCCGGCACTGAGAGGTTGACGCTGCGGTATGCGTGAAGGAGCGCGGTCCCGATAAGATGCAGGATTGCGGCGCCGTCGATGTTGACGTTGACGTTATACATTGGCGATTGCAGTCGTGACTTGAGAGGGTGGTCGTAAGATGTATGGTCGTAAGATGTATGCTTGAAGTGACAGCACCGGGCGTCCTTGATACTCTTGCCTGCATTTACAAACGAGACTTTAAACGAGTCGGGTAGAGTTGCTTGGGTAACCGGGCAATCGAAATACAGTAGCCAAGAACAAAAGCAGCTCCAAGGGAAAACAATGGCTTCCACGACACAGACTGAGAAAGGCAAAGCCGTGTGGGCGTCCACTGATCCAATGCAATGGAAGACGGCTGCAGACAAGCTCGGTATTTCTTGGTCCTAGAAACTCGAACGGCGTCTCCTGGATAAGACCAGAGCTTGAGGCATAGCGATGAGGCTTGAGTGTGTAGATGCAGACTCATATGCTGGCCATTTGGGTTTTTGAAGGCAGCGAAAGGCAAAATGCGATCCGCGGCCATCACCGCCGGAAAGATCCGCCCCACGTTTGCTTCAAACCACCATGGTGCTTTCCAGCGGTTTCCACCCTCCCCGGTTGCTCAACTGAAAGTACGAATCGACAGCTGTACTGTAGTATGTAGCGCTGACACGCATGTACGTTTGGTATATCTTCCTCCCCTCCCAGCGCCAAACTGTGCGCAAATTACTCGTTCAATTGGGTAGGATACATTGCTCTCCGTCTTGTACAATCATTGCTAATCTACATGCGTTGAAAATAGGAATAAAAGGAGCACTCCGAGTCTCAATTAGTATCTTCCTTCGACTCGCTCTTACTGCTCAGAACGCTTGGCTGAAATTCGCGGTCGATGCCTCCCGATCTCAAAACTACTTCTTCGCTATAGATTTGGCATTTGCCTTCCTAAAATTGCGGCATATGTTACCCTGAATTCAGAATTGGCCCGATAATACTACTCACCTTCCGTAGCCGTTGTACAGTTCTCTCGAAATCAAAAGCTTCGAGGACGAAATCCATACACGCGGAAAGGGAGGCGTCGGCAGGGACCGGACCCTCTGGTATCTCAGCCAGTTGACTTTGGGCCAAAGCTCAGTCTGGGAGCAGATGGATCTGAAAGAATGTTCATGCGCACTTCAAATATGTCTGGAGCAACATGAGCTTTCCGGAAGCTCCAAACACGTCGGATTCTGTGTTGGCCTTTTCTATTGCCGCAAGTGCAAATGCTGGCTCAGATTCGATGGTGCGTAGCAAGGCGGCGGGGGTGATCATTGATAGAGTGGGTGGCTCAACGCACCAAGTTCTCTCCTGCTAAATACTTGTCGATCCAGGATTCCCAGCCATTCGTCGGCGTCTGTCTGGTCACAGCATGGTCTAGTCTTTCTGAACTACTTTGTCTTTCGAAGGCTCGCTCATCTTTTGTCCTCTTGCGTTCCCATGGTCGTTTTTGTCTTTTTGTTCGAGAATTGTACCCACTCCTTAGATTGCATGATTTGCATCATGATATGGAGTGGGCCAGACAAGGGTATCACAGATGCGCAGTTGTGATTGTCGAGCCAAGAGGCTTTGTTCCAAAACCAGGGACCAACGTACACACAAGTTTTATTGTTCTAGTTTCGGAGGTTACCGGTTACCGGTTACCTCCCGCCAGTCTCACGCCGGCGGCCGTTGTAGATTGTGCATCCTGTATGGCTTACACGGAAGACTAACCCGAGGCTAACCGCCCACTTCCTTAACACAACAGCGCAATTCTTCCTGAAGCCCAAATTGCTGCGGTCAACAACTTCGTCCATGCTCATTGATTGGTCGGATAGAAGTCAAGCCCACAATGAAATTTACGGTGTGTGCCGCTGCCATACTGCAAGAAACACGACAGTGAATCTGCGGGCATCCTCAAATCGAACCAAAATCGAACAGGTATTCCGAATCAGGTCATCATGACGTCACGCGCCTACCTTCTCTCTTCCGACCACCACGTCGTATTCGCAATTCCCGTTCAGACCTTCAATCTAGACTAGAGAATCGATATACTGCTTGAACAAAGATGCCTCCCGTACGCTTGATATTTCCTCTTGCGATACAGCTCACCAACTCGACCCAGATCACCACCCTTCTCTTCGACTGCGACAACACGCTCGTCCTCTCCGAAGTCCTCGCCTTCGAGGCCTGTGCGGAACTGGCCAATGAGATCCTCGAATCGCAAGGCATCTCCGACCGCTACACCGGCCACGCCTTATTCACAGAATTCGTCGGCCAGAATTTCCGCGGGATGATGTCCTCGCTGCAACAGAAATATTCTCTCGATCTCCAGCCAGCCACGTTTGACGCGTATGTTACCCGCGAGGAGGATCAGGTCATTGGGAAAATCCGGGCGGCCCTGGAGCCATGCGCCGGCGTTGAAGCGGAGCTCGAGCGCCTCGCCGCGGCCGGACGGTATGATATGGCGGTCGTGAGCTCCAGCGCCGGCCGACGTGTCGAGGCAAGCGTGGATAAGGTCGGGATGGATAAATATTTCCCGCGGTCTAGAATATTCAGCGCAGCAACAAGTTTGGAGAAGCCGACAAGCAAGCCCGACCCGGCGATTTATCTACATGCGTGCAAGGTTATGGGGAAGCAGCCAGGAGAGTGTGTTGCGATCGAGGACAGCAAGAATGGCATTTTGAGCGCTGTGCGTGCGGGTATCCACACGATCGGCTATGTGGGTAGCTATGAGCCGGAGAAGCAGGACGAAATGAGGACCGTGTTGAAGGAAGCCGGCGCAGACCCCATTATGGTAGAATGGTCCGAATTCGTTTCGTGTTTGGAGCAGATAGAGAAGCGATCCTAGAGGGTTGAATGTACAAATTCTTATGTGAGTGAGGATTTGCTTGTATCGATTACTTTACTGAACGAAATTACAGGTAGAAATTCCAAACACTTGCCTCTCGCTGCCGTACTCCATGTACCTTAACAGATCCAAATGTCCTTCCAGTCGAATCTGAACCAGACGATCAGTGGCGGTGTCCGCTGTTGAACTTCCAAAGCAGCAAACATTGACTGTTCTTATTTCTACCAACATAATCGGACAGCAAATCCAGCCCCCTCCAAGCAATGCATTAGTCCACCCGCGAAGCAATAACAAGAACCTGGTTGAGCCAACTGGCCGAAACCCGCTACGGACACCGAGGAATAGCCGGTCTGCGTTGCAGGATGTAACCCATTCGGCGCAGCCAGTGTCCAATGATCATGTGGATAGGGAAAGGTGATTCCTTCTCTTTAATCACACGCGATCGTAATTTCCACCAGCTCAAATCGACCTTGATGATTTCGAAACGAGCAACAACTTCGTCCATGGCTGGACGCTTCGCGGGATCAGGGGCCACCATGTCCTCAACCAAGGGCCACATAAACTCAAGTCCGAGAAGTCTGGGGTTGTATCTACCGGCCTGTAGAATATCGCTCATTATCTTTGCCAAGGGATTTTGCGTTCAATTACGCACCTCCAGAAAATGGCTGCGGATCAGTTTCCCAAGATAGTACACATCTGTAGGGAAAGGATCACACTCGTTGTATAGCTCGAATTCGGGTACGATCTTGTCGCCTCCGATGATGGTGAGTTCGAGCGGAGGCGGGTCCCTCGCAGAATACTTGCGCGAGAGCCCAAAATCGATGAGATAATATTTGGGAGGGCGCTGCGTGCGGGTGTAGAATTTCGCCTTGCCCTTGAGGTCTTTTGTTAACTTGATAGCTCGCGGGTGGTAGCCTTCTGGAAACATCTTCGATGCGTCCATCATGATGTTATTGAAGGTGCAATCACTGTGCGAAGAGTCAGTCGCAGCAGGGTAGACTGGTGGACTGGACGAACCGATGGGCAACATTGTGGTCGTGCATGAATTTCAAACTCTGGACACCATGTAAGTTGCTTCGGCATCCGAAGGATATGGGAAGACAAGTAAATACCGCAAATATCTGCCCGAAGAAATCCACCGCTTCCCCGATCGTGTCAAAACGCGGACTGTCGAAGATCCTCAACAGTGGCATGGAGATAATCCAGCAATCTTCTATGTCAGGGACGTCGAGGACCTCCAGAATCGGGACGCAATGGTTGCGAGGATCCTCCGCGAGCGGACTGGAGGAGAAGAACGTTCCAATCTCAACCTCCTCGTATTTCGCGGTAGGATCCATGCTTCCGTCTTCCCGTCTGACGTGCGATGCTCTCAGCAGCCTCTTCAAAACGACATCAGCATTGTCGCAGATACGAACAGCGTCGAGAGCCCATCCACGCTAGGGGCCAACTCGACGTCAGCGAATCGTGTAACACGATACAGCAACTTGAAAACATTACAGTGCTCAGACCATCTGGGCATTCGGTCCAGAATTTGTCCGTTCCTTGCCACGATGGGACCCAGTCCGGTTTATAGCGGTCTCGCAACATGTAGCCGCATTTTTCAAGCCACACTTGATGGTCACGAAAGAAGGTTTCCGCGGAGGTCAGAGCCCCACCTTGAAGCGCTACGAGTTCAAGAGGAGAAGAGTCCATGGTGTTTTACCTCCTGCCAGTAGTAGGTCGTTGCTAGAGACTAAGTTGCTGGTGTTTGGTGGGTCCGAGTGGCCACAACGTTGCCTTTTGATGCACAGGTTCTTTTCAAGATGGCATCCAGTTCAGTTGTTGCAGTAGTCCCTGCAATTGAGAGGTAGTCCCTGCGAGCCTCGCAGGATAAAAAACAGCATCATTCTCCTTCGCGAGTCGGCCGGAATCCAGGTTGAATCCACACCTAGGCTGAAAACCAAGGAAGAAAAGGTGACAGTGTTCCGACGTTCAGTCCTCGACTGAACGTGCAACAGCCTGAGGTGCAAAAAGAAGCCCTCGCCTTCGAGGCACCAGGACTTTCCAGGATCTAGAGGTTGTGGGCAGGGACAAGCCAGAATCGGATCTTTCCGTCGCATTCGCACGCTCGGCTCTGCTCGAGTCGGACCAGCTCAACTCGTCTCGCTGTGCCTCCCGAGCCCACTAGCTACAGTCTTTGTTGACGCGCTCTTCGCTGGTATCTTGCGGCCCTCTCCTTCGACGCCTGAACATGCAGGAAATCCTATCGAAACCAGATTCCCAAAAACTCTGTTCTGGAGGAGTCGTAGCCTTGTAGGACTCGTGCTAGGCTCGCTGACTCTAACAATATCAAAGTAGTCTACATCTGTTCGCCCTCCAATATCTCAAGGCTGCCCAACCTGCGGTACTTTTGCTGAGGAGACGAAGCGCCATTACGTCCCCTGGTTGCCTTCGTCGCTGCTGCTGCGCCCGTAGCAGCTAGATGCTACGGCTTATCCGGATCCTCATCGAACGTGCTTATCGCGAAGCCCATGACGATCGTCCCAGGAGTGTACAAAGGCTTGCTACGAGAGTACCACGACGGCCTCGATGTTTAGCAAGATCATAGTCGCGACTGTCCTCGCAGAATGCGCAGCAAGCGTTGTAGCCTGGGGTGCTGCAGGTAAGCTTCGTACTACGCTTGGCTGTCCTCATCTCACGCTTCAGGATAGGCCATGAGATCATCGCCACCATTGCGCAGATTCACCTGCACCCAAGCGTCTTTCCGGCAATGTGCGCCGTCCTCAACCTCGCCTCCACCTTCAAGTGCCACTTGGCGCCGATCGCCGCGTGGGCGGACAGTGCGCGCCCCAAGATGCCGTGGTCCGCGCCCCTCCATTATATCGGCGCAGTGGACGACTACCCCTCGCAAACCTGCGCCTTTCCCGGGCCCCACGGCTGGGCGGGCGCCGACGACGCGAACGTCCTCGGTGCAATTCGCAATGTCACTGATAACCTCATGGACTGGACCGAGGGGAACAACGCAGGCGTGGTATCCGACTATCAAGACGCCGTCGCCGCGAACGAGGCGCTCAAGTTCCTCGTCCACTTCCTCGGCGACATGCATAATCCGCTGCACCTCACCAGCCGCGATCGCGGGGGCAACTCCGTCCCGGTGTTCTTTGGCGGGCGGAAAACTAGTGAGATTCTGATGACTCCCTCGCGATAACATCCAGAGCTGAATCTCTGTACGCAGACCTCCACGCGCTGTGGGACGGCCTCCTCCTCGCCAAAGCGCTCCGCTCCGTCCCGAGCCGCTACAATCGGCCCCTTCCCAACGCGAAGATCGAGGCGGCGCTGCGCGGCACGATCTACGACTCGTACGTCCGCATGATCATGTGGGAGGGCGTCCTCGGCGCGTGGCAGCACCAGCTCCCCGACTGGCTTGCGTGTCCAACACCCCTAGACCGACCGCGGCGCCAAACACACAGTCTAACGGCCACGGACGACGCCCTCATCTGCCCCCACCACTGGGCCGCCCCGATCCACGCGCTCAACTGCGAGCTTGTGTGGCCCGTAGCGCTCGACCGGCCGCCCTACAAGGACACGCGCCCGGTCGTACCACTTACACCCGAGTCGGACGCGCAACAGGTTTTCTCGCTGGATGCAGCGCCAAACCCGCCGAAGCCCAAGTTCTTGGAGCTGGACACGCCGGCGTACGCGGGTGTCATTAGCGAGCGGTGGGTCGTCGAGAAGCTGCTCGCGCAAGCCGGGCTGCGTCTCGCGGGGGTGCTGAACTACCTGTTTGCGGATTTGGAGGTCGATGGTGGTAGTAGGCGGAGTGGGTTGAGCTTTGAGTTGGTGCTGAGGGTCTTTTCAGATTGAATACGGATGTACTTATAAAGGTTGTACAAGACTGACGATTGATTTCCAAATAATTTGTCCCTCAGCCGAATCGACGCAAATTTGGGGGTAGACACGGTCACGTGCTATCACTAGCTCAATATCGGGACGCGTTGGCACAAGAGGCACCGCGCGTCCTGTTCGTTCTGGGCTCTTATAGTCGGGCTCTTGTTCTTCTTCATTCATTTTTGAGAACAAGGTGAGGTGGCCACAAAATATGTTGGGACCCACAAGAGTAGTAGTGTGGCCACAGCTGTGCTAAGCTTAAATAGACGCTCAGAGCCTAAAGTCCGCCTTCATCACACTTACCACACACACCCACCACGACCATTAGCACAATCATGTACCAACTCGACAACAAATCCCGTGCCTCCCTTTCAAGTTTCGCAAGTTCAACGAGAACACTGGTTGCACCGGCGTCGAAAATCTCCAAGCTCAAGTTCAATCCCAAGCTTGAGCCTACACTGGTCGATGAGTGGGAAAGTGTGCGTTTATTATGCAGAGTATTCGGAGGAGGATACAAAGCTCAAGTCATTCTTAGACGATCGACGCGATATTCAAAGCATCCCAAGCCAACATCCCCAAGGTCGAAAAGATCTTGAAAGGGAAGCGGAGCATCTGGAAGCGTTTCCTCGAGGGGGTGTTGAAGATACTCCGCTCGAGGTCCGAAGGCGACGACAGTAATCCCCTGAAACGCAACGAAAAACAAATCAAGCGAAGGATTCTCGAGAGGTGCGTCGCAGCAGAATTTTGACTGTGTCCTGGCTTCTGACCAATCTGTAGATTGATTGAAATCGAGAAGGGAATCGACGTCGAAGAATTTGTGAAAGATCCAATCGTGGAGAAAGCGATAGACGCCGCCAACGCACGCTTCGAAGTAATCTCTCCCCCTCATAAACAATTCTTATGGGTGACTTATTCAGTGTAAGCCTGGGTCTGTCTGCTCGATATTCTTCAGATTTTATCCAACGACGTGCAGGTTAGCAATCGGGTCACTGACGCACACTGGCAAGGCGCAGAATATACGGATGATAGCGCTTCAAGTAGCGGTCTTGAATTACATCCGCAGGGAGCACGCCAAACACGGCTCCCACCAGAATTGGATGCAGGATTGGATAAAGTGAGGCAAATCTTTCGAATCCGTGCATTTATCCTGACAACTCTCTTGCAGCTTGCTTAGGCTATCCTTCGTCAATGAAAATACCAGATTGGGCTACATATGGCTTCTGGAACGTTGCCAGGGTACGTCCTAGGGCGATCTTGTGTCTGTTTCTGGTTCATGTACATGTATCTCCTGTTTAAATTAAGCGTAAATTGAGACGATCGATTTTATAGGAACTAGACGGACGGAACTGGTACAGCAGGAACGCGTCCTACAGCGAATCGAATCCAACGATACCAGAATAACGCGAGAGCGCAATTTCCAGGTCGAGAACCCCTTCTGGATTTCGGCGAAGCGCGTAACCACCTCGTCAATCTGAGGCCGCTTAGTCGGGTCCGCCTGAATCATGTCGTTCACCAGCGGTCGCATGAATTCAAAACCGTGCCTTCCATAGATACGCATTCCCGGGAATCCCTGCCGATTTGTTAGCAATACAGCAACCGAGCAAACACCACCACTGACATCGAGGAATTGCTGTCGTATCATATTGCCCAAGTAATATATATCAACAGCAAAGGGATCGCACAGGCGCTGCTTTGGGACGGTATTGAACTCGGGGACGCTTTTGTCGCCGCCGACGATAATTTCGTCGAAATAGCGAGCGTTTGCGGAGTCGTATAGAAGGGATACGCCGGGGGGCTTGTATTCGCGGAATATGCCAAAGTTAATGAAGTAGTATTTGACGGGCAGGCGCGTGCGTGTGTAATGGGGAGCGGTGGAGCGCCCAGAGGGTCTGAGATGTTGGTGATAATGGTCGGGATGAAAGCCGCGAGGGTACAGGTGGGCGCCGTCCATCATGATATTGTTAGCATTGCAGTCACTGGCCACAGGCCTCATTATACAATTGAGACTTTAAATCCACGATTTGCTTACCGATGAGCGATATTATGATGGTGCATAAATTGCAAGCCCTGGCGCTCGAATCAGTGGAAACTATCTGAACATTTATGCAACTGAGCTCACTTCAAAAATCTGTCTGAAAAACTCCAGTGCTTCCCCGAATGTATCGAACCTGGGGCTGTCGTATTTTCTCAGGAGAGGCATTACAAGTATTGTTATGTTTTCCTCGTTGAACGGACACAGGGTTTCCAGGATGGGGACGCAGTGATTGGCAGGACTTGGTTCAAGGGCGGTAAAAAAGCCAGCTATTTGCGCCTCAAAAGGATTACGGTTCTTGTCTACTTTCTTGAGTGTCACCTGGTAATTATCACTTATTCGGACGGCGTCTACTACATCATCCCACTGGGCTACGTTAGCGCAATGACGGCGAGCAAGTTGAGGAAGCATACATTGAGGTCCCACACATCTTCACAGTTCCACTCATACTTTCTTGGATCGGCCTCCCATGATTTAATCCACCCAGGACGAAACCTTGGGCGAAATCGGTAGCCGCACGAGTTTAGCCAATCGTGGTGGTCACGCCAGTAGATCTCTCCCTGCGAGAGCTCGCTCAGTTTCCTAGGTTCGATGCTGTCAAGAAACGCTGATAGAGACATGGCCGAGAAAGCTCAATTAACCAGTAGGGAGGAAGGTCCAGATTGAGGCGAGGTGCTATTGTTAAAAGCCCAGCGAGGCTGTCCGGATCATCTTGTGTGGCGCACATCCATAAAGTTTGCCCCCCATAAAAACGTTGAGCACCAGCGGCTTTGGCCAGACTGAATCGAGAATGCGCAGAAGCCACGCCTCTTGGTCGAACGGGTCTGACTTGGAATTGAAAGTCAAATCACCAAGGAACCGGGTTTCCCCCGAGACCGGTGGTCGCCATATGGGACAGGGAGATGGAACTGAGGTGGATATAAAAACCGGAGTTCGTATGCATTCACTCCAGCCAGGCTGCACAAGTTTGGTGGTGCGCGATCGCACTTTTCTGCCGCAGGTGTGGGGCGACGAGGGCAGACTGCGTCTGGGAGGCTTGGCGCATAGAGTGTGTGTGGATTGATAGGCTCAAGAAAGCGTCTGTGTCGCGGTGAAGGTTGAGTGATTCAGAAGGTGTAGTGAAGGGGCCTTTGTCGGCCGATCGTCCCGACGCCTTGCTCTCTGACTCCGACATCCACCACCATACCTCCTCCTCCACCACACAGGATCTGCTCTCAACCCAAGGCGCTGGCGGTTGCGCGGTGTTCAGAGCACGCGTGCTGGATGGGAGTCAAGATGCGAGCTTCAAATGTCTGTCGGGCACCTTACTCTGGGCGTTGAGTGAAGATCCACGGAGCAGGGTTTCCCGTGGTTTCCCTTGCTCCTCTTCAGTCCTGGACCTAATTCCGTGTCTTGTAATTATCCATTGCAGCCAACGACTGTCCGCTCGACATAGCTGGAGGCAATAGGATCCACACAATATTTTTCAGCTGCATTTTCTATCACCCTAGCCTTCGCGGATCTGCTTAGTCGACCCTGACTCGGACGCGCGCCTAATCTTGATTTCGTGGTTTTTTTCACAGCTTCCACCCTTGCTGCGACCTGAAGAATAACATAAAGAATGGGTTGACTTTGGCCACAATCACCACTGATCAGCCTCGTTTTGTCCTTGCTTTCCCCCCTCGATGTCGAAGATCTGTGTACAAGAAGTCCCTCACCGAGACCCTCTCATGAAGGAAGAGCCCTCGCCGATGAACTCTGCACCTCGTTCGGCGCCCATTCACCCGAGAGAAGAGCTTGCGCCGAAAGAGTTATACTGGCTGGACCACCACGACTGGCTGAAAGACTCTGGCTATCTCCTTCGTCCACGGTTTCGCCCCGGGTGGATTCCTTCGTGGAAAACTGACCCAAGAAAGTCTTCGGTTCTCAGTGAAGATGGGTGGAGACCTCCGGTACGTGCCACAGACTCGTGAAGCTCGTTCAAATGTTAATCATTCTAGCAGTTTAAAGATTGTATAGATGCTGTCCGTCTAAACGATAACCTTAAAGTAATGTTTAAGAAAGTCAAAATATCAGAGCATCCGCACGAGGAGTCAATAGCGACCTTCCTTTCTTCTTTGGGAGCTAGTCCCGCGAATCATTGTGTTCCCATCCTCCAGGTGCTGCGTCCTCCCGACGACAACGACCTGATCATACTAGTGATGCCACTTCTGCGGGAAAGTGACGAGCCACGGTTTGATACTATCGGGGAAGCAGTGGAGTTTTTCAGGCAGATTTTCGAGGTGAGGTTGTGGATGCGCGACAGGGTCATGATACTTTGCTGATGCAAGGCCAGGGCTTGCAATTCATGCGCCACCATCACGTTGCTCTTCGGTATGCGATTTGTGGTCCCTCCCCCGTTTTCTCCACTTACGCACTTTCCTAGCGACTGCAACTACAACAACATCATGATGGATGGCGCGCACCTCTTCCCTCATGGTTTTCATCCCGACATCGGTCACCAGGAGCTCAAACCCACCTCGTAGTCTAGGGTGTCTCACTGCACTCGCACCCGGCTGCTCGTCAAATACTACTTCATCGACTTCGGTTTGTCTCGCAAATACGACCCTACAGAACCCTCGCCTTTGGAACCGGTAATCCAAGGCGGAGATCGCTCCGTCCCCGAGTTTGCGATACCAGGGAACTTCTACTGTGATCCATACCCTACGGACATATACTATCTGGGCAATCTCATCCGACAGCGCTTTCTGGATGTGAGACTCGTCGCATCTTCTCGCTATTCCTTTTTGGCTGAAGAGGTCGCAGGGATTCTCGGATATCTACGTTTATGGGAGGTGCGGCTTTGAATCCATGCGACCTCTGGTGGACGACATGGTCCAAGATGACCCGACGAAACGTCCAAAGATCGACGAGGTTGTTGCCCGCTTTGCGGAGATTCAGAAAGGACTGTCGTCCTGGAAGTTGCGCTACCGTGTCATCGAGAAGAAGGAATTCACGTATGTGCCTCACCGTATCGTCGGGCATTGGTATCGTCGATTGTACTACGCGTTCCGGCTCTACCAGTACCTTCCGTTTAGATTTGCTCTTCTCTACGTCCCATAAAAGCATGCTGCGGTTTTTACACAGATCGAATAGGGAGTGGACTTATTTACTGGGACCGACCTTTTGAAATGCTAAAAATCATGAGGCTCAGCCTCTGTCGGCCTCTGTCGGCCGAAGACTCTAAGTTCTTTCCTCTTCCAACTTCCACTTGTCTTCCACCATGTCTTCACCGTTCGCTTCGAAGCTGGGGACAAATTACTGTCCACCGGACGCAGAGGTGGATCAAATAAACGAGCTCCTGATCGAGCCTTACCAACGGTTAAAACGTCTTGACGATGAAATCGCGACCATGCGAAAGGCCATGGACAACCTGGTGGAGGAACGCGACACGCTCTATTCCTATGTGGAGGCTCATAGGGCTCTTATTTCTCCAATTCGCCGACTTCCACTCGACATCATGGAGGAAATCTTCATGGCCTGCCTTCCAACGAACCGAAACTGTGTCATGAGCGCCGAGGAGGCGCCTGTTATTCTGGGGCGGATATGCAGCTCGTGGAGAGCCATATCCCTTTCAACGCCTCGGCTGTGG
This sequence comes from Mycena polygramma, assembly GCA_029449255.1. Taxonomy (NCBI): domain Eukaryota; kingdom Fungi; phylum Basidiomycota; class Agaricomycetes; order Agaricales; family Mycenaceae; genus Mycena; species Mycena polygramma. Next base: position 1,865,809 of record JARKID010000003.1, read on the forward strand.
GCAAGGCTTCATATTGTGGAGCCTTGGCGTACTCCCAATTGCGCACTTGATATATTCGAAGCCAAGGTCGTACAGAGGCTGGAGGTTGCTACAGCCTGGTTGAGACGATCAGGGGCATGCCCACTATCTATCTCTTTGGAATGTCCCCACGACATGACTGTGAATTCGCCCCCTCGAAACGCAGAACCTTTCGTCGACCTACTTCTGCCATTTGTATCGCAATGGCAGGATATCCGTCTCGTTGCGCCGCCGTCGACAATCGAGGCCATTTTGTCGCGTGTCAGCGAGAATGACGTGCCCTTGTTGAGGTCCTTGGACATAATTGAACGTCAGGGCTATCAACGCAGTGAAGATGGAACTCAATGGGGGCTATCCAAGTCCGGCGTCTCTCGGGGCCCGAGTCTTTCCAGCTTTTCAATCGAGGGCTACGGATCGAACCCTTTAGACTTGCCCCTTCGATGGGCTCAGTTGACGGTTCTGTCCCTCATGACTCATACATGGCTTGGAGGAGCGGAAGTCCTGGAGATCCTCTCCCGATGCCCTAAACTCCAGACTTGCAAGCTGCTTCTTCAGGGCCCTGCAGAAGGGTTGCTGGCGGATTTGAGAGTCGAATGCCCATTCCTGCACACCTTCCAGCTGCGATGCGCCCTTATTACTCCAGGAGCTCTATTATATCGTCTTTCCCTACCCCTTCTACAAAACTTGGATCTCCGTGGGGCTACCGATCCTCAAACACACAGCGTACTCACCATGAACTCCTTTGTTTCTTTCCTTGCTTCTTCAACCCGCCTCGAAAGTATCGAAGTCGACACCTCCTTGTTTTCGAAATCGTTTCTACTGCAAGTCCTTCGCTTCGCGGCCTGCCTCCGAGCGTCAGGTGTCTGTACATTTGGGAGCCCATGCGCTTCTCAGAGGAGGCCTTGCTTGATGACGACTTTATGGCCGCTTTAACTTCGTCCCCGGCGATCCTCTGTCCGGCGCTTCAAGAGCTTGCCATAGCCAGTTGCCGCAACGTGTCTGACGACGCGCTCCTTCGCTTCATACTCTCGAGGGTGCCTATGCTCAGGTTCGTCGAGATCAAGTTCGACAGACTGATGCAGGTCGATATACTTCCGAGCCTTCAACCGTTCGTGGAGGCCGGGCTACAGACGAACATCAATTACATACGCCCTGCCGCACCTCCGGTCTTTTCGCCCTGGTCTGGACTGGCCGGTGGTCCCACTTCGTACGAGCCCCATTTGTGGTAGAGCTGTGAAAGTTTTGGAAGGAATCTGAAGGCGGGCAATTTAGTGTCAGAACAGGTCAGAACCCCCAAAAGTCGCCCGCAAATATCGAGTGTGCATCCAGCCAGAAATAAGGATCGCGCCCAGACGTTGGAAAAAGAGACTCGCAAAAGAAAAGGCGTTGAGAAAGCAAAGAAAGAGAAAAAAAGAAGAAAAAAACCCCCCGCCGACGAAAAACAGAAATGGATGTACAATTTTTTCAACAGATTCTAAGATGTACAGTACAAGCTACACAAGAGACAAGGCTCGTACATTTATTTATCTAAGATGTACAATTAGCGTAAGTGGATAGATCCAGTGAGTATAAGATAGTAAGTAGTCGTCTATGCATACATTCTCCTACCGCCCCACCCGCCGTACCAGCTTCCTCGGCGAGACATTCATCTTCGAGTCCTGCACGTCGTTCAAGCTCTTGGCTATCGCCTTGCCCTTCTTCGGCGCCGGCTCCTCCTCGGAATCGTCCTCGGTTCCAGAGTCGTCCCCAGGAGATGCAGTCCTGCGCAGCGCCGGGTTGCCCGTGGGCACCACCGCCGAGTACTTGCGCTTGTTGCTCCCCCCGGCCACCCCGCACGCCTCGAGCGGCGCAACCGGCCCCGCCGTCGCCGCCAACCTCGCCGCAGAGATCATCTCCTCCGACGGCCCAAACAGCTGCTGGCTGCGCAGCGCGCGGTCGAGCACCTCGCTCTGGCGCTCCAGCGCGCGGCCCTTGTTCTTCAGCCGTGTCAGCCCCGGCGCCATATCCGTATCCACCTCGAAGCTCCCCGCCTCCGCCTCGGTGTTCTGCGACGACGCGGGCGTGGCGGTGGCGTTGCGCGTGGGGGCGGGGACGGCGGTCTTCATGGTGACTTCCTGCAGTGAGGAGGTGAGCTCCTCGCACGTCGTGGACGTGGGCGGGAGCGTGTAGGCGTCCGCCTGGTTCGGCGCGAACCACTCGTGCTGCAGCGCCTGCGCCATCGTGAGGCGGCGCTCCGGGTCGGACTCCAGCAGCCCCAATACGAAGCTACGGCCTATCGACAAAAATATTTGTGAGGGCACTCCGCGGGCAAAGGAATAAACAAGACGCGTACCGGCGGAGCTGAGGTATATGGGGTATCCCTCCTTGTCCGAACCGAGGACGACCTGCTCGAGGGCGCGGGTGTCGATGGTCCTGTCCGGCGTGACGTGCTCCATGAGCGGCACGCCTTCCGGCAGATTGGAGAATAGGGCCCGCAGGATAGTTAGGCTGCAAATCACGGATGAGTATACCAGCACGGACGGAGGAAGGGTAGGTGTGTATGTATGTACCAGCCATAGATGATGCCTCCGAGGGCGAAACAGTCCAATAAGATCCCATAACCCGTCCCGTGCAATCTGTGCAGCGCGAACTCCGGCGCGAGGAACATCGGCGTGCCGCAAATCGACTACACGACAATGAGTAGCGACTCGCGCTGGGGAAGGGGATGCACGTACCACGAGCCGCGCACCGGCATCAACGAACTTCGAGAGCCCGAAGTCGGCGATCTTGAGGATGGGGGGCCTGTCCTTCGAAAGCAAGATGTTCTGCGTGCCTGTCAAGACACGATATCCACTAGAATGAAATAAACACACCTCGGGCTTCAAGTCGCGGTGTGCGACGTTCTTGCTGTGGATAAACGCCAGGGCATCGCAGAGCTGTCTCGCCAGGTGCTTCGTCATCCTCTCGCCTGACGAAATGAGCTACCGATTATCAGGGAAGGTGAAGTGTGACCTACTCAGACCGTTGTTGGTGCGAACAAAGTCGAAGAGGTCCCCGCCGTCCATGTAGTCCAAAACAATGTCTGTGTGCCGACGATTGGTAGGATCCAGGGGAACCGAAAAGAGACCCACCAATGCTGCCGTCCGCATTCCAAAAGTGGTCCCGCATACTCAAGATGTTCGGATGCGCGAATTCTTTCAGCATAGCGACCTCGCGTTCCATGACGAGCCTCTGCTCCGAGATCACGGTCACCCCGGCGTTGTTCCACTGCTCTTGCACGCTCTTGTCCTACACACCTACATCAGAACGCGTGTAAAGAAGTGACTAGACATGCGTACCTTTTGGATGGACTTGACCGCAAAGACGCTCCCGTCTTTCCTGTCGTATGCCTTGTACACTTTGCCGAAACAACCTGAGCCGATGACCTCTGCGAGTTTGAGCTTCACCAACACCCCGCGCGCCGGGGACGCGAGGTCGTGATATATGAAGCCTGACAGAGTTTAGTGTCATGGCAGCATGGAAAGAGAAAGACGCACGGAAATCTTTCATGGGGTTTCCGGGTGGCGGAACCTGGGCGCACGAGAAGGAGATCTCGGCCTCGTCCTTTACTAGTCGCACAGTGTTGATCTTTACGCTCTCGATCTGAATGAATATGAGAAAAGGACGCGTATACGCTCGTACGCGGTACGCACGTAGGTGTGGTTCTTCGACCCCTGGTCCTCAATCGTAACATGCGAAACACCGTTCTTCACGCCCTCCCATCGCATCGTCGCGTGGACGTTACCTTCGCACCGCGGTCAGCGTAAACCTTCGCATCAAACGCGAGACTCACTCACTGCAGAACGCGTCAGTCGGCAAAACATAAAGAGTACGCGAGCCACTCACTCATTGGATGCGGAATGCAGATGGTGTTACGCGGGTCGCGTCCGATGGTCACCACCGGGCAGTCCTTGCGCAAATCGTACCGTTCCTTCGGTACGAACTTGTTTCCGGGATAGCGCAGGAGGTAACCCCAGAGATTCGGGTCGCGCTCTTCGGGCGGCGAGGGCGTCGGTTGCTGCTGCTCCTGCGTCTCGGGGATGTATTCGACCTCCATGTCAGATGAGGGGTCCATGGTGGTAGCTGAAAGAGAAGGAACGGTGCAGATTCTGGAATTTGCCATTGTCCTTTTAGCTTTCTCGGCAAACTTTAGGGCGGGTGTTTTCTCGATGGGGATTCGCGAAGCGCACAAAGAGTTGCGCTTTGTCGCTTTGTCGAGGCAGCATTTGGGGTCAGGATTTCTTGCTTTCAAGTGTCAAACAGGGACACACGCTGCAACTAAATCGGCAACGAGGCAGAGAACAAAAGCGATTTTGCGACATAACGGGGCGCAATCTCCCATGAATTGGAAAGTAGCCTGGATGTACATTACACAAAGAGCGGCGTTCAGAAGAAAACAGGGTGCGACGGAAACCGAGACTCAGTAGGATCCCAATCCCCAATCCCCAAAAATGGTTCTTTCAACGCCAACACCGCCAATATCTTTCGTTGCTGAACGTTCTGATGTCCAGATTCGTGCTTGTTTGATTGCATGGGGAACATGCTGTTTGGCCGTGGCGGAAGACGGTTGAGCGTCGTTGAGGGCGTCAGTGACGAGTCCGATCAGAAAAGTGGCTTCGTGATTAGTCAATAGTCGCAAACACCGCTTGAAAGAATCGAAAATCATCCAGTTGAAATCGAGTCCCAGCTTGGTCCCAAAATCGCAATCCAACGTGTCTGTTTCTGAGGTGTATAGTATATTCTCGAAATCAAAGGCTTCAGAGATTGCGCATTTTTTTAGAGCGACACAGTTTAAAACCTTGAGCTTGATTGAAGCCTGCGCCTACATACTCCGAGTTAAAATTTTCATCGAGATCCCCGCAAGGCGGGGCGGAGCGGAGGCAGAAAACCGAACTGGAAATACTTATGGGTTTCAAGTTTGAATGCAAGAGGAATAGATCGACACTGACTTACTTCGCGTTCGCAGGCGGTGAAAAGTCTGCCAAGGCGGCACATAGGCCCAAGAGCTCACAGAGTCGAAGCTGAGAACCGTAAGGACGTGGGGGTAAGGCGATCGTGGCGGTGGAGACGAGGCTTTTTTTTTTCAAGCATATCGGAGGAGCGAGAGCTCGACACCGACTCCAAGTTTTCAGGAAATGAGTAGAATCCAGCGCGGTACATACGGGGTATAGGGGTCGAGCTGAGGACTGCTGGGAAGATGAGGGGTACGGAGATCGTGGTGGCGGTAGAGACGCAGAAAAGCAATTTAATTGAATGCGAGGACAGGAGGTCGACGGTGGGTGTTGACAGTTTAGGCGAAGAGAGATGAACCCGGAGTACTGGGCCGCGGGAGATTCGAGATTAAGCGAGGACGAGGACGCCTGTACATCGAAGTTGAGACATCCTTGACTTCTTGAGACGAGAATATCAAGCCGACACGAACCACGCGAACAGCTTACCCCAAATACGAACGGAAAAAGGCATGGAGCCCTTTGAACCATTTACTGGCCGCGGCGATGAACACTGCTCCCGTTACTAGGAGCATATTTTGCACGTCTGCGCCGCCATTCAGTAGGCTTGCGTTTCAGACGACGGGGATCAGAAATTGAACGTGACGGGTGCCAGTGGTTTCATGAGGTTCATGGCTCTGTGCGACTGCACCGGTTTCTACGGTCTTGATAGGTCTTGATATGGAATGTTGACCTTTTTATACACCGCCAGGCGCCCACAAGGAGTACGATTCAGGGTTGCAAGTTCGCCCGAGATCAAACGTAAGGCCTGAGGACCGTGCCGTCATTCATTTCTACAGCCTTGCCAGATAAGAAATCCGGAACAAGATCTTTCCAGGCAAGAAAATTCAGTGAACCCGAGTCAGGGAGAGTCGGAATGCGTCCTGTTCTTCTGGCAAAGCTGTTTGGAGGACACCGTCAGATTTCGCCGCGATTTCGGGTGCTTGTTTCTCGATCGGGAATAAACCAGCTGTAGACGAGCTGTATCTTCATGCCGTCTCGGGCAAATAGTTCAGGGAACGAGAGCCGGACGTTCTTCAAAGGGTTCGCTAGGCAATGCGTCGAGGATGGTACAAAGCAGGAACTAGATCCCCGTCTACAGCTTACGTACGATGCCCGCCAATCTTTCATTTCTCCTTCGAGTTTAGCCTTGTAAATAGCCTTTCTTCTGTCTCACTTTGTTCCCTCCCCTCTTTCTTTCTTACCACCACCACCATGGACGACGATGTGGCCATACAGGAATTACAAGCGACACAGGAGGACGAGGTGGAGGCTGGGTCGACTCAGCCGCTGTCCCAGGAAGACGACGACTTTGAGCAACAACTATGGGGCTACCTCAATCCGTGTCTCAGCCAGCGCATACAACGCGTCAATCTGTTCAGGTCGGCGCAGGAGTATACCCTTGGACGCAACAACGAAAACATGGTCATTTTCCCCGGCTTCAAAATCAGTGAGTGGCTCCAGAGCGAAACCAGTGCGGAACGGCGCTCATACGCGTGTATAGGCAACTATCACGCGGTTTTAACATGGAACGGGCTGGACAACGCCGGCGCGGTCATCCAAATTGCAGACACGTCGAGCAATGGTACATATGTGCGTGGCCGTTCTTTGATGTATCTCTTTTTTTGTCCCGCCCGATCGCACTTTCGGCCTCGCACGACAATTTCGCTAAACGCCCACAGATTAACGGTGAAAAAATCGGGAAGGGCCAGCAGAGACTGCTCAAGGACGGCAACGAGATCGCTTTTGGGAGCCCGCACAAGTCCCTAGAGGAGGGCGGGATATACGACTATCGTAAGCCGCCTTTTGTCTTTGAGATGCACGTCCCAACGCTCGCTAGGCTTCATTTTCCGCGACCTCGTCTCCGGCGTGGTGAAACGCGCGTTGTACAACTCCTACGACATTTCGACAGAGCTCGGCAAGGGCTCGTTCGCGACCGTCTACAAAGCCTTGCACAGGCGGTCAGGCGAGTGGGTCGCCGTCAAGGTCATCCACGAGGTACGGCTTTTGCGTGTATTCTTTAACCCGCTAATGCGTCGAGTCCAGACCAAGCGCCACACACCGACGAACACCGCGTCCGACATTGCACGGAATAACCAATCCCGGGAAATCACCATTATGGAAGATCTCCACCACCCAAGCATCTGCCAACTGCGCGAGGTTTTCTGGAACGCAAACGGCAGCATCGGTGTGTTCGACGTTCATCTGCTTTTTGCCGCTTACGCAAATCTAGACCTTGTGCTCGAGCTAGTAGAGGGAGGAGATCTGTTAGACTTCATCCTCACGAACGGCGGGCTCTGTACGTCTCCGCTCTCGTGTTTTCTGTCCAAGCCACTAACGACTTCGCAGCGGAAGCTATGTCCAAGCACATCACCTTCCAGCTGTGCCAGGCGCTCGCGTACATTCACCAGAAGGGCATCACGCATCGCGACCTCAAGCCCGAGGTCCCCCTTCCCCTCTCTCTGTTGTTCTTCGTCTAACGAAACTCAGAACGTGCTACTGACGAAGGACAACCCGCCGATCGTCAAGGTTGCGGACTTTGGGCTCGCCAAGGTCGTCTCCAGCATAACCATGCTCAGGGTGCCTTCCATTTCTCTTTCTTTTTTGAAAAGGCTTATCAATTGCAACTCAGACCATGTGCGGCACGCCCTCGTACCTCGCCCCCGAGGTCGTCACGCAGCAAAATAGCAGCGGGTACGACTCCCTCGTCGACAGCTGGAGCGTCGGCGTCATCGAGTTCTCCATGTTCGTTCATGTTTCTTTTGCCTCGCTCGTTTTCGATCTCCTGCTAACGGCCTGCGAAAGGCTCACGAACACGACACCCTTCATCGAGTCGTCTGTCGCTGACCTCCGCGCGCGGATCGCGTCGAGAAACATCGACTGGAGCCAGCTCGAGCAGCTTTCCCTCACCGAGGAAGGTTCGTCGCGCTCTTTCATGGTGACCTCATTCTCATCTACGCCCAGCCATCGACTTCATCCGCCTCCTCCTTGAATTCAGCCCGCGCGAGCGCATGACGATGGCCGACGCACTCCAGCACCCGTGGCTTATCAACTACATCTTCGCGTACCCGGACATCGCGTATCCCGACATCATCGGCGTGCCCTCCTTCACCTCCACCCACGCGCTCGCACGCGCCAACACTAATGGGGAGGACGTGTCGATGCGCACGGCGGACGGGCTGAGCTTCACGGAGGCAGAGGCGGTCAGCCAGGGGTTCGAGCACCTCCAGCTGAACGGGAGCTCGAACGGCGCGCTGCTCACCCCCACCAACGCCAACGGCACCGCGGAGATGGCTCCCCCGCCCCTCGACACCAACGGCAACAACCAGGAGGCGGGCGGCGAGGGACGGCAGACGCCGCCGTCGAACACGCCGCCGGGGCTGACGCTGCACAAGAAGGGCGGGCTGCAGCGCCGCAGTGAGGTGATCGCGCATGCGGCGGAGACCGGGCGCGCGCTCGTGGAGCCGAGCTGGGAGATGGTTAGCTTCATGAATTCGCAGGGGCAGCCGCAGGAGGAGCAGGAGGGTGAGCTGACGGAGTCGCAGAAGAGGGAGGAGGAGGAGCTCTACGGCGCGGCCGCCAGCACCACCAATGGGAACCCGCCCACCCAGCAGACGAGCGCCAGCGCCAGCGGGAGCGGGAGTGGCAGCAGTGGGAGCGGGAAGGGCCCGAACAAGCGCGTGCACTCGGAGCTGACGCCGCTACCGGAGGAGATGGAACAAGACGGTGTTGATGGGGAGGGCAAGTCGCGGGGGAGCAGCCCGCTGAGCAGCGTGGAGGACTCGCCGCGGGCGGCGCCCGCAAAGAAGAAGGGGCGCAGCGCTGGCGCGGACGATACTGCGACGCCGGGCAAGACGCAACCGCCGACGCGGGGGAAGCGCGGGGGCAAGGCGGCGCCGGCGAGCACGCGCAAGGTGCGCCCGAGGGTGGACTCGACGTCCGCAGAGGGCGAGGAGGGGAGTGCCAAAACGCCTGTGGCCACGCGGCGGTCGACGCGCGCGAAGAGCGGAAGCGGGAGGCGGTAGATCTCTCTTTCTCTTTTTATTCATTCTATCTCATCTTCTCTTTATTTCTGTATATTGGCATCCATCTCCTACATTGGTCCTATATCTCCCCCACTACATATCCGCATCCGCATGACACCCACATCCACATCCATCCTGCATCGTCCGCACATGTACATATCTCTCTATATCTCTGTTTCTCTACGTACTCTCTCGCTATGCATTACAAGTATACAAATACAGTGTACAGTGTAGTTAGCTCTGTCGTCTGTACACCGGTTCCTATCTTATTCATCTCAAGAGCATTTGCTTCATATTTGGATTTACCTGGTGCCCAGCGTTTTCGAGCGCAGTGCAGAAGTCTTCTATTCGACTTATAAAAACTGCGGCGTGGTCTATCCCATGACGGCAAAAGAGAAGAGGTGGCAGTTTGTCAACGCACATAGATATTATCCTGCTACTACAATACAATCGGTGGAGGCACACGTAGATGATCGACTACGAAAAACACATGGAATGGGACCGAACAAGAACATCTCCCAAATTTTCAAGGACCTCTAGAAAATGCGGGCTGAAACATCCCGTACAGAGGAGCATCAGGCAATCCCTGCCACGGTGAAAACATCGGAGGTGCAGGGCATATGTAAGTGATGTTGGTCTGGAGAGCAGGCTCCGCGAACTGTTGAAGGCTCGGAAGAATATCGACCTGTTTTATCCTGTCGAATTTAATCTCGACGAGCCTGAGTATCGCCTTCCTCGAGAGTATGAAGCGAAGGAGCGCCTCGTCAGACACGTTGCGGCAACTGGATATTACCAGCTCCTGGAGCGCGGGGCAGAGTATTGCCGGGGACGCAGTCAAAACCGCGAAGGATTCGTCATCAAGCGGAGCCATTGTCTCCGCCGACCGCAGACGCTCCCGAATGTGCAGATGCCTCAGGCTCGGAGGCAGGCCGCGAAGGACGTCCATCAAAAACGCTTTTGAAAACAGGGAGGTGTCGATTGTGATAGTTTCCAAGCGGGTTGAAGAAACAAGGAAGGACACAAATGAGTTCATGGTGAGTTCACTGTGTGTTTGAAGATCGGCTTGTCCACTGAGTTTCAAGGTTTTCAAAAGGGGTAGGGAGAGGCGGCGTAATAAGAGTCCTGGAGTAACAACGATACAGTGCAGCTCCAAGGTATGCAGGAATTGGCATTCGACTGTCAAATCCGCCAGCAATCCTTCCTCCGTATCCTGAACAAGCAGCTTGCAAGTCTGGAGTTTGGGGCACCGGGAGAGGATCTCCATGACTTGCCCTCCTCCAATCCATGCAGGAGCCATTAGGGACACAACTGTCAACTGAGCCCATCGAAGGGGCAAGGCTAAAACGCTGCCAGGGGCATCCCGTCCTCTGATACGAAAGTTGGTAAGACTCGGACCACGAAGGACGCCAGACTGGGTCAAGCTCCATTGACTGGCATCGGTGCTTTGCGCATGGGTTCGGCGTTCAGTTATTTTCAAGGACCTCAACAAAGGTACGTCATCCTCGGTCAGACGCGACAAAACGGCCTCGACTGTCGCCATCGGGACGACGAGGCGGACGTCCTGCCATTGGGATGCAAATGGGACAAGAACGTCGGGGAAGGGGTCCACATTTCGAACGAACGGGGGCGAGAGGATGTCGTGATCGACCGGGCCTTCCAGAGAGATGGACAGAGGGCAGGCCCCTGACCGTTTTAACCAGGCTGTAGCAGCCTCCAGCCGTTGCGCGACCTTGGCCTCGTATAGAGATGTCCAGTGGTGATGGCGCGTAGGCTCCACAATGTGAAGGCTCGCCCACAGCCGGGGCGTAGAAAACGCTATGGCTCTCCATGAGCTGCATATCCGTCCCAGAATGACCGGCGCCTCTTTGGCACTCATCACACAGTTTCGATTCGTCGGAAGGCAGGCTATGAAGATTTCCTCCATAATATCGAGGGGAAGTTGTCGGATTGGAGAAGTGAGAGCCATATGAGCCTCCACGTAGGACCTAAGCGCGTCGCGTTCCCCTGCCAGTTTGTCGATAGCTTTTTGCATAATCGCGATCTCATCGTCGAGACGCGTTAATCGTCGACGAGGCTCGATTAAAAGCTGCTTTATTTGAACCAACTCCGCGTCCGGAGGACAATAATTCGTCCCCAGTTTTGAGGCGAAAGGGGAAGACATCTGGCACGAGCTGGTACTGATAGAGCGTCTGTCTAGAGAGAGGAAGACATGGAAGTGGAAAGCAAGGAGAGACTTCGGCCGACAGAGCCGACCAGGCACTCCTTTGTCGATGTCGTCCATCTCCCGCCTCCGGGCGCACATATAGCGACGCCACTCTTACCGCACCTAATCCGCAACCCGGCTACAGCATTGCTAGTGCTATCCCATGGCGTCTAAAAGCCAGGAAATAAACGACTCAACCCGGGGGATTTCATCAGACTCCGACTCAGATTCAGAGATTGGCAGCACTTGGGCACAACCAGAAGCAGCCGTTCCCTCCACGTCGTCGTCGAAGAAGAAGAAGAAGAAATCGAAAGCTGCCAAAGTTGAGGGACTTGAGGGACTGGACGGCGAAACAAACGAGGATGATTTGCGCCAGGCCTTGGATAAATTGAAGCTCACAACCGTTGTTCAAGGCAGAGCAGGGCAGGGTAGTCAAGCTGAAGACGACGCAGATGCGCACAAGGTCTGCCATGACTGTGGGTCGCGTCGATTCGGTCTCATCGTTGGTAGTTCTGGGCAACACAACCCGTCCCCCAGATCGGTGAAATTTGCGGGTAACCGTCTGTTCGCCTTTTTCCTTATACATTTTCCCAGGGGAGGGGCCTCCGCTCGAAGATGGATATATCGAGCCTTCAAAACCGCGCGAAGAGGTTCGCCAGGAACCGTACCCGCTGCCCAAGGACTTTGAATGGAGCACAGTGGACATCAGCGATCCAACGCAGGCAAGCCAATATTCCCTCGTTGCGGCATTGTCTCATACAATTCAGAATAAAGAGGTGTATGATTTATTGTCAATGCACTATGTCGAAGATGACGGCGCCACGCTTCGGTTCCAGTACACCGCAGAGTACTTGCAATGGTGAGCATCAGCCTACACTTTCTTCCGCCGCCAGTTTGATATCTGGTCAGGGCTCTTAGACCTCCAGGGTATTTTAAAGAATGGCACGTCGGTGTGCGGGTCTCTTCCAATAAGAAGCTCGTAGCCTTCATCTCGGGAGTCCCCATAACGCTTCGTGTACGCGGCAAGTAAGTTTTCAGTGCCTCAGCCACGCCTCTGTACTGATAGACGCGCTCAAGGGTGTTCACCGCCAGCGAAATCAACTACCTTTGTATCCACAAAAAACTCCGGTCTAAACGCCTCTCGCCCGTTTTGATCAAAGAAGTGACGCGGCAGGTCCATCTGCAGGGCATATTCCAAGCCATATATACCGTGGCGGCCCAGACCAACATCCCTACCCTGATCTCCGTGTGCCGGTGAGATTTCAGATACCCCTCCGGTTTGAAGAGCTAACACCATATTCGCAGGTACTATCACCGGTCCCTCAACATCCCGAAGCTGCTCGAAATCGGATTCACTTATGTGCCCCGGAATATGACCGCGGCGCGAATGATTCGGGTGAACAAGGTGCCTGATACCCCGACGCTCAATGTGCGGCCGATGGAGGAGAAGGACCTGGTACCTGTAGCGGTCCTCTTCACAAAGTACATGCGCCGCTTCGACATGGTTCCCGTGATGAGCCTCGACGACGTGCGGCATCAACTCCTGAGCGGGCAGGGCACGGGCAACATCGGGGACGGCGGGGAAGGGAGGAGGGTCGGGCAAGTGACGTGGACTTGCGTCGTGGAGGTTGGTGCTGCCCACGCACTCTCCCGCCGTGCGTGTGCTGAACCCCTCTGCAGAATCCCGAGACGCACAAGATAACCGACTTTTTCTCCATGTATTCCCTTCCCTCGACGATCCTCCACAACCCCAAGCACCGCATGCTCGAGGCGGCGTATCTGTATTACTACGCCACGGACGTAGCATTCGAGGACGGCGCTGACGAAGATGGGCGGCTCAAGGAGCGGCTGCAGACCCTGGTCGGCGATGCCCTGGTTGTTGCTACCCAGGCGGGATTTGATGTTTTCAACGCGCTCACGCTCCTGGATAATGTTCCGATACTGAAAGACTTGAAGGTATGCAAGGGATCTTCGTTGTGTTGCGCGGCTGATCGATTTGTAGTTCGGTCCTGGGGACGGGTTCCTCAACTTCTATCTGTACAATTGGAGAACGGCCAAGCTTGCAGGAGTCGAGGACGAAGGGGCGGTGAAAGCTGGGAGGGGCGTCGGGGTAGTTATGTTGTAAGCTTTTGATCTTAGCTTCGCCTTCCGCCACCGTCTGCACCTTCAACTTATCACATTGGTCATCCAACAATCTCCCTCTGTGCCACGTTCAACGCGTTGACCCTCGTCAAACCATCGCTCCGGAAAGCTTTATCGTTTGCTCGTTTTACCTCGTGGCTCGGTTCTCCTAATTTAACAATTCAAAAGCAGGAGATCTATGGTCCACGATAAATACAAGATCGTAAACGGCGAATAAGTCCTGCTCCTGGCAGAGACCCAGGATCCTCGGATTGTGTCACTTTCTTTCAACTGAGACTCCGAGAATCTTCAATGCGCATAGTGGTGGCTAAACAACTGATCATGATGTGAGTTCGTCAGTAGCGGAGATGCGGCGCACTGAACGCACCCCTCCCATAAATTTATTCTTCCGCTTTGCCTTTTCAGCTTGGTAGACTTTAAATTCCTCTGTGCTTGTCCGTACGAGGTCACCGACGTTCAATTCCTCTCCTTGCCGGCTTCGAAAGATGCGTCAGAATAAATCCGTATGGGTTCAAAAATCTTGTCTCACTTCGTCACCTTATATCCTCCCGTGTCATCTTTAGAGACCTGGAGTTGATCCATCTTGCGCATGACTTCAGGTCCGATATTCTTCTTCTGCTTTTCCATTCCAGCCTGGTAGGGTTTAAATTGCTCTACGCTTTTTTGTACAACGTTAACTTCCTCTCCCCACCCGCTTCAAAAGATTCGTCAGGATGCATGTGTGGGGTTCAAATTTCTTGACTCACTTCGTCACCTTGTATCCTCCCCTTTCATCTTTAGAGACTGTGAGTTGATCCATCCTGTAGATGACTGCATGCCCGATGCACGACTGCCAGCCGCTGCCACGGATGCACTCTAGTACGATCAAACTCACACCGCCGAGAGGGTCTTTAGGTGGACCCCTACGAAAATCGCCAGGATAAATGCCTACTGGTTCAAAGTTCTTGCCTCACCTGAAAGCGGCATAGTAAAGCCATTTAAAGTCGTTATCGACACTGGAATATATCGGAGGGAATCGTGAAATGGGGTGAGCCTCCAACTCGCCATGGTCAATGTTGGCCAACTTCTTGATAAGATCATCTTTTTCTGCCGATAAGCTGCGGATGTAGTTCATTGCCTGGTCTCTCTCGGCTCCGTGCTTTCGAAAGGATGATCCACTGAACAACAAACGTCAGGATAAATGCGTGTGGGTTCAAAATCCTCGTCTCACTCGATCGAAATGGCGTAAAGCATATCTCTCTTGACTTTATCTTCAATCTTTGCGTTCTTGATGAGGTTGTGCTGCACCAATATGTCGACAATCTTCGAGAACAGTGTTCTAAGTATGGCGAACTGATGTAAATTGGGGTTCCACATTCGTTTCCTGCATATCGATTAGATATATTAATATTACTCTACAGCGAGCAGACCAGCGGCGCACCTTGCTTCCGTGTAGAACAGATATATGAGTGCTTCGTGGTAGGAGAAAGTCCTCAACTCTGCGTGAGTTTCGTTGTTTTGGATAGTAGTATTTTCAATTGCAATCTTCACGGCACTAAGCTCGATTCCGTTGTTGCTGTGCGCATACGCCGGTGGGCCCTACGGAACGCCGTATAAGTCACGTATATAAGCGTATACCGGAAGGATGAGCCCACCAAGTCTGCGTTGATCTCGCTGTTGCCGATCGTACTGGTTTTTTCGATCGGACTCTTCGCGCCACTGGAATTGGCGCCGTTCTTCGTCTGCTCATACGACGGCGGGGCCTACCATGGGTTCGTATAAGTCACTCACATATGAGCGCTTCATGGAAGAATGAAATCACCAATGAGTCTGTTGCGACTACGCTCTTGTTCACTCCGTTTTTACGAAGGTTCTCAATCTCGCTCAATCTGCAGATGGGTCAGGATATGTCTTCGACCCTCTGCATTGACCTGAGCGCACTTTTGGTGGATTGTGTAGCTGGAGAGATGTATAAGGACTTTGCGTAAGTCAACCTGGGATTCGACTATGTTCAATATCGCCTTGGTTGCCTTCTCGATTTCCTGATAAAAGTGACTTGAGCTTCAGTTCCTTGACCCAGTTATACTGCATCGTAAACGCACTTTATAATAGGCCTCTATCTCGTGGCTGTTTTCAGATTTGTCGGAGACTGGGTGGAGATCGAAATCAAAGAAGTCCAGTGCAGCTTGGGTCGCTGTGGTGAGCACTTCAGGACGGGGTTTGTACACATCGTTGTGCGGAGATTGGAACATGATTGTGTCAGGAACTGTGCTTATAGATATTTCTCAGTCTCGGATGTTGTGTATGTTGGAAGTGTTAATAAAATGGATGTCGAAAATTCTCCCTATTTATTCAAACCCGGCGCGGCTGTGGCCACTCGTGGGTTCCCAACATATTCTGTGGCCACAACTCACCTTGTTCGAACGACAACAGCAACAGCAACAATAACAACAAGAGCTCAGCAACAGATAACGTTGACTAGAACGTGACTAGCTTCCAGTTGCATTTGGATTATAAGGCGGCATGCAGGTCTATTTTGTTCCTGGTTGAGCCGTCTTGTTTTTCAACAAAAGACCGTTGTATGCGCTCGACACATCTGAGTAGGTATTAATACCTCCATTATTTAAAATAACACTCTTTTGCCGCTTATGTTCCGGCAGCGTCGCGTCCCATCGCGTCCACAAGCGCAGCTTGCCATAAATGGAAACCTCGGTTGGGACAGCCATGATCGCACGTGATCGCGCCTGCCTTTCACCACCGACGCGGACAAAGGCGGTTCAGCCTTTTGTTCTTTTCTTGTTCTGCCTCTGGATCTGAGCCTTCTTCATAAACGGCCTTGTCCCTTGGCCCTCTTTCTTCCTTCCGTCGTCTCCTGCAGCCTCTATCATGCTATCAAGACTCGTAACCGCAGCGGTTCTGGCGGGATGTACAACAAGCGTTGTAGCTTGGGGTGCAGCAGGTACGTCGTCCTCCGCGAAGACACCGTTATACAGATACTCATTGGTGTAGGCCATGAAATCGCGGCCACTATCGCTCAGATTCACCTCCACCCGAGCGTCTTCCCAAACATGTGTGCAATCCTCAACTTCACGTCTACGAACCCCAACGAGCCGCAATGCCACCTTGCGCCCGTGGCGACGTGGGCGGACAAGCTGCGCTACAAGATGAGGTGGTCCGCCGCCCTTCACTACGTCGGCGCCCTTGACGACCATCCGTCACAAACGTGCACCTTTCCCGGCTCGCGCGGCTGGGCGGGTAAGCAGGGCGGGAATGTGCTCGGCGCTATACGGAACGTCACCAATATCCTCGAGGACTCGGTTTACTACAGCAGGAAGGGGGTGACCTATGATGCAGCGAACGAGGCTCTCAAGTTCCTCATCCACTTCATGGGCGACATGCACATGCCCCTCCATCTCACTGGCCGCGACCGAGGCGGGAACTCTGACAAAGTCCTCTTCAGCGGGCGCCAAACAAGTTCGTTGTGCTTTCTTTGACAATGCGTTTGGCTCAATGCGTTTAGATCTCCACTCTCTGTGGGACGGCCTCCTTATCGCCAAGGCTCTGCGGTCCGTTCCCAGAAAGTACTCCCAGCCGCTCCCCTCCCCCAAGATCGAGTACGCTCTCCGGGGCACGATCTACGACTCGTACGTCCGCATGATCATGTGGGAGGGCGTCCTGGGCAAATGGGAGAACCAGATCCCCGAGTGGCTTACATGCCCCGCGCCCGCTAGTCGCCCCAGGGCCCTCTCCTTCCCCTCGTCCCTCGGCGCATTCTGGCAGCAAGCCATCCTGCTCTGGACGCGCGTGACGGGCGGCACCATGGACACCGACGACGACCTCATCTGCCCGTATTACTGGGCCACCCCCATCCACGCGCTCAACTGCGTGATCGTGTGGCCCCCGGCGCTCGACGAGCCGCCGTACAATCACACCCGCCTCGACGGCGCGTCGTCGTCGTCTTCAAATCACGAGTGCGTCGGGCCCGCCGCGGAGCTCGCGCAGGTCGACAGCGCCGGGCGGTTCGTTGGCGGCCCTCCGGGCGGGCCGTACCTCGAGCTAGACACGCCCGAGTATGCGGGGGCGATTAGCAAGCAGTGGATCATCGAGAAGCTGCTTGCGCAGGCGGGGATCCGGCTCGCGGGGGTGCTGAATTACCTCTTTGCTGAGTTTGAAGATCCTGAGGAGGCGAAGCTGTGGAGCCGTGGACTGCACATCGATTTCTGAAAGTTGTATCGATTGTACTATATACTGTAGAGACTGTACCGACTGACATGACTTAGATACGACTCGTGGATCCAGAATGAAATGTGCATTTTCTCTAAACGTCGTCCCTTTGGTTGGGCAAGTCGCCGCCAGCGATTGCGAGAAAGAAGACTTCACTGCCACTGATCGTCGATCATGACGTCGCAGTCGGCTACATAAGGCTACATAGGGGCATTCTCTGGCATTCTGTTGGCTTTCATTCATACACCCAGGACGAGAGAATTTGCAACAACTCCGTATGCCTCTGGGGAATACTGGCTTGTCTATGGAGACGTGTTGAATGCATCATTTTTTTCAAAACAAGGCAGGTTAACGTTAACAAGGGGAAAATGGACGTGCTGATTCAATTGCAATCGGAATCTCGACTCATTCTAGTCAACGCTATCCATGGATGCCAATGAGCTCTTGTTCTCTTTTTCCTTAGCTTCGGACCCACAAGGTTGTGGCCACACTGGCTGTGCTGGACTTATATATAATATAAACACCCAGTGTCTACAAGTCCGGTTCCATAACACTTTCACACACCCACCGCATCGAAGTCACAGACCGCTGCTCTTAACACGAACATGTACCAAGTCGACAACCTCCCGACGACAAAAGATGTTGATGAAATTCACATCGACGAGGCTGCTCAAGCTCTTTTCAACCTTGATACTTCGAGTTGTGCAACAATGAAAGAAGTGCGTTTACTACGCTCTATTGGGTCCGAACATGCAGCTCAATTCACTCTCATTCAGTCAATGGATACATTATTGAAAGCACTCGTTCACGGTACAGGCCACCAGCGCAACTTCGACAAGATGCGGATCGCGATTTGCAGCACGTCCGCTCAGCTCAATGCAGGACGTTACACTATATGGACAAAAAAAATGACCGATCATGTTTTTGACTTTTCTGACGCACCAGAGCATGTTTCGGCTCAAAACCGAGTGTGAGGGTGACGAGCACCTTGAGGCCGACCGTTTGGCACAATTGATGGCATCACGCTATTTTGATCCCGCATCGGAATGGCCGAAACCTGGCCAAATCCCGGAATTGGGATTTTTCGGCGGCACGAGTGTGTTTTTTCAAGACATTCTGAATCGTTGGAATTCAAGATCAGGATGTGTAGATTCAGCCTGCACTTTGAATCATGCAAAAATATACATGCAATAATGAGCTGTGGCCCGAACAAAACCACGAGTTTTGCATCAAAACCCTCAAAATGGCCGAAAAATGGCCAAAATGCGGGTTTTGCGGCCGCCATAGCTCGTTATTGGCTAGATATTTTTGAATAGTCTAAAGGTGGGAATTGATCTAGCTTCCCTAAACTCTGATTTGAGTGATTTGGAATGTACTGAAAAAAATCATAGCATGAGTTGAAAAATGCCGGTTTCCTTATTTAGGTCACTCTGATGGATCATCAGGGATATCTGATCGAGCTGGTGACACCAAAATGTCGGCCTCGACTTGCTCCTGCACTGTATACTTGAGTTTGGACAGAAATATGCTCGCATGCGTCAGAAATCTTAAAAAAGCGATCGGTCATTTTTTTTGTCCATATAGTGTAAACGTGCGCACTGACCCTTCTGTACTAGATTGATTAAGAA
Organism: Mycena polygramma; assembly: GCA_029449255.1. Classification (NCBI taxonomy): domain Eukaryota; kingdom Fungi; phylum Basidiomycota; class Agaricomycetes; order Agaricales; family Mycenaceae; genus Mycena; species Mycena polygramma. The sequence goes on from JARKID010000003.1 coordinate 1,885,034, forward strand.
TGAACACAAAAGTAATCCTCATTTCGAAGAGACGAAGGAGGCAATGGGGGCCGCCAGTGTTTTTTCCGCCATAGAAGAAAGTTCCCTCCAAGAGAAACTTATATTGGGAACCTGTCGCGAGTAGGACCGGGGCTACCATATTAAATGCATTCAACCCAACAATATTCAGGTTATTATTGCATGAATGCGACCCGTCCGTGGTCGGAACGAATGTCAAGGCTATTATCGAGAAATTGGCGCTGCTTGGAAATCCGTCGAAAAAGCCACCGAAAAAGCCAAGATTTCCGAGGCTAACAAGGGCAAAATTACCGTAGATTACAAGCCATGAGGCAGGGATTTTTACTGGCATTGAACCACCTGATGCCACTAACCATCTTTGTACCCCTCTTGTAGCGGAGTATCTCTCGGAATGCACCGTGTAAGCGCAGGCAGAGCACACATTGGAGTGAGTCAAGAGGCTGGAAGAGCAAGCCAGGAACCGTGCCTCTTTTATTCGAACGCCATTGTACGAGGTTGAGACCATAATCTCCTGTTTCGTATTCATTGAGCAATACGGCGACAACGCAGCTATGCTTGCTGCAGACAACCCCGACTCCGACTCCCCGAGCCTTCGTCCGCTTTGGGAAATTGTGGTTTGCGTCGACTGGGCCACCGAGAATGGCAGATATTTTTCAGAGGACCGCACCGAGGGAGAATCAGACGTAGTGTGATAAGATTGGTTCGTTCTCTCCCGGCTGGAGTATGCTGGAGTAGGCTGGGGGTGGCGAAAGTTGAATGCGCTACAGAACGCGAATAGACGCGAATTGATGAAATCGAGCGCAGCAGGGTACAAAATATCCATGGAGAATGAAGTTCCTGCCACCTTAAATGGAGCAGACGGCTTATATCTGGTCGAACGGGTTGTGTTGCCCAGAACTCCCAGTAACTTGGATGAGAAGCGACCGGCCCCAGGCGAACTTTTCCCCAAGGCTTGGCGCAGATTATCCTCGTTTGCTTCGCCGTCCAGTCCCTCGAGTCCTTCGACTTTGGCGGTTTCCAATTTCTTCTTCGACGACGACGACGTGGAGGGAACTGCTGCTTCTGACAGTGCTCAGGCTGAAGCTTTGAAGTGCTGCCAATCTCTGAGTCAACTCTGAGTTGACACCCGCGTTGCGTCAATTACTGCCTCGGTCATAAGAATCCGGATACCGCTAGCAAGGTAATGGCGGCGGGCGCAATGGTTCTGTAACCCTCACAAAGGATTGGATGTAGTGAGCGATGGACGACATTGAGGTTAGGGGAGGCAAAGAGGGCTGTCGGCTCTATCGGCCGAAGTCCCTCCTTGCTCTCTCCGACCATGTCTTCCCCGTTCTCCTCAAAACTGGGGACGAATTACTGTCCCAAGGACGCAGAGGTGGCTCAAATAAACGAACTCCTAATCGAGCCTTGTCAACGGTTGAAGCGTCTTGACGATGAACTTGCAATTATGCAAAAAGCTATCGACAAATTGGTAGAGGAACGCGACAAGCTCAATTCCTACGTGGAGGCCCACAGGGCCCTTGTTTCCCCCATCCGACGACTCCCACTCGATGTTATTGCGGAAATCTTTATGGCCTGCCTTCCAACGAACCGAAACTGTGTCATGAGCGCCGAGGAGGCGCCTGTTCTTCTAGGGCGGATATGCAGCTCGTGGAGAGCCATATCCTTCTCAATACCCCGGCTGTGGGCAAAACTTCATATCGTGGAGCCTTCGCTTAGCCACAACGGCGCGCTTGATATATTACAACCCAAGTTTGCGCAACGAGTGGAGGTTGCTACAGCCTGGTTGAACCGGTCAGGGGCGTGCCCTCTGTTCATCTCTCTGGAAGGCCCTGTCGATCGCCACTTGATCCCACCCTCTGATCGAAATGCAGACCCATTCCCAGACGTACTTCTCTCATTTGCATCTCGATGGCAGGCTATCCGTCTCGTTGCGCCGCCGTCGACAATCGAGGCCATTTTGTCGCGTGTCACCGAGAATGACGTGCCCTTGTTGAGGTCCTTGGACATAATTGAACCTCCGGGCTATCAACGCAGTGAAGATGGAACTCAATGGGGGCTATCCAAGTCCGGCGTCTCTCGGGGCCCGAGTCTTTCCAGCTTTTCAATTGAGGGCTACGGATCGAACCCTTTAGACTTGCCCCTTCGATGGGCTCAGTTGACGGTTCTGTCCCTCATGCATCCTACATGGCTCGGAGGAGCGGAAGCCCTGGAGATCCTCTCCCGGTGCTCAAAACTCCAGAGTTGCAAGTTATCTCTTCGGGGTCCTGCGGATCCCAGTGCGGAAGGGTTGTTGACGAATTCAAGAGTCGAATGCCCATTCCTGCTCACCTTGGAGCTGGAATGTGTCCTTATTACTCCAGGAGTCGTGTTCCGCCCTCTTTCCCTGCCCTCCTTGCAAAACTTGCAACTTGATGGAGCAGTTGATCCTCACAGTGAACTCACGACGAACTTTTTTGCGTCTTTCCTTCTGTCTTCAACGCGGTTGGAAAGCATCACAATCAGCCCTTCCTTGTTTTCAAAATCATTTTTATTCGAAGTCCTTTGCGGCCTGCCTCCGACCCTCGGCCGTCTGCACCTTAGTGAGCCCGTGCGCTTCTCGATGGACTCGCTTGACGACGACAGCATGGTCGCTTTGACTTCTTCCCCGGCGCTCCTCTGCCCGGCGCTTCAGGAGCTCGTCATGGCCGGTTGCCGCAAAGTGTCTGATGACGTGCTCCTTCGCTTCGTACTCTCGAGGGTGCCTATACTCAGGCTCGTCGAGATCAGGTTCGACAGACTGATGCAGTTCAATATACTTCCGAGCCTTCAACCGTTGGTGGAGGCCGGCCTGCAGACCAACATCAGCTACATATGCCCCCCGCCTGCGATGTTTTCGCCGTGGCAGGGATTGCCTGATGCACCTGCTTCGTACGGGATACCAGCTGTACTCCGTTTTCGATAGGTTCAAGGTTCGGACGTTTGGAGAATGTACCGAATACCCATGTACTGAAACATTGCAGGTTTCCACTTCGTTGCTGGTCGTTCTTGGGTGTCGTTCGGGCTCTATCGGATAGCGAAGACTGGTGGCCCAGGTGGGATCCTGGTCTTTCCTTCCCCACCGATACTGTATCGGTGCTACATAAGACAAGGAATTAAAGTTAGAATATTGTTACCAAAAGGGTGTGTACTTCTTTGAGCTCCTCTGGATTGGTTCTGGACAGCGGACGCCTCTTTATCGGCGAACTAACGACGGCGTCGGGAGTTGGGACGGATGCAACCCTAACCCCACCAAGAAACCGGCGATCACCGAGAATGATGCCCAGCTTTTTGACCTATCTCAAACCTATCTTCAACCCATCTTAGCCTTCTCGAGTCTTCAGCAAGGTCTTCACGCTCGAGATATCCTAGCAAAATCCTATCTTCTAAAGCTCGAGCTCCATGGCCATCTATTCCTCCTTTGAGGCTCAGCCTGTCGAGATCCTTGACCAGATCTTTGAGTATCTCCCAGACCACTCAGATCTTCTTGCGCTCTCCTTTGCATCTCCCAATCTCGCGGACGTCCTTATTCCACGCTATCTCCCGGTCTGCTGCATAGACGTCCAGAATATCCCTCTTCTTCAGAAACTTTCTTTCTCGCCGCTGCGTCGCCAAATCGTCTCGTTAGTATTGGTCTCCAAGGCGGATACTGCGCAAATCCTTATTTGCGGAGGGGAACCTGTTCCGTCTCTGCCCGACACCATTGTCGTTGGGAATGCAGATGTGGATGGGACTCTCCCTGCCCTGCTGCGCGGGATGACTTGCCTCCGGGCCTTTCATTGGAACGTCACAGGGATTTCGCCGTCTACGGATGTCTTGGCTGCGCTCCAATTTCGTACCCCCCCACTCGAAAGTGTCAAGATCCACAGCCTGCGGTTGAGAGGGAACAACGACGTCCCGGACAAATGGTTCTTTCGTGACTCTCCCGTATGTTCTGACTGGCCTGAGTATCTTGAAGCTGATCAGTAAATGGCTAGCTGTGGAAGCTCTCTAACCTGACGAGCTTCTCCTACGCTGTATCATCTTTAACGAGTATGTACAATGCTGCTCTCTACGTCCCGCAGCTACGTCCCGCAGCTACTACAAATGCTCGCCAATTGCCCCATGCTTGAAGAATTGGAGTTGTTGCTCGCCCACGACCGACCCGCCGATCTGCGTGCGCTGTTTGAAGGAAGGTGGCCGCAGTTGAAGAGCCTCATAATAGGAGGCCTCGAGATATCGCACTCTGTTACGGTTCCTCGCAGCTCGGCGTCCGATGTACAGGACTTCTTCTCCGCGCATCCTGCGCTCGAGCGCCTCTATCTGGGCATAAACCTCGACATGATCCCGCTATCGTATCGCCGGGACACTCTCGACCAAAGTCAATTCTTCGGAATTACTTCCCTTCCTTCCCTCAAGCTGCTCCACGTTCCGCAGAATATCTTTGCCATGATATCCCCTTCGGCGCACATGCCCCATCTTCAGCATCTCCGCCACTGCGAAACTGAGAAGTCGTACCTGCCGCGATTTCAGGAGCTTACACAGAACGCGCTGAATATAACCTCCATCTGGCTTGGACTACACTACGGACTCACTCGGCCAGGCTTCAAAGTGTTCCTCGAGTGCCTCCCCCGTCTCGAAAAGCTCTACCTCACCAATGGCCCCCCAAACCCGTGGGTCCCCATCGTCACCATACCTCACGGATACGACCATGGCCCTCGGGCCCTCGCATACGGCGCGTCTGTCTCGTTCGATGGCCCCGTGCGTATCTCCTCCTCTCCATCAGCATACGCTGACAGCCTTCCTGGCAGGACCATGCCCAGAACCCCCTCGCGGAGGTCTGCGACGCGCTGAGCGTCCTCCCGTGCCTGACGCACCTGCCTCGTTTCGTCATATTCCACGCGCACGAAGCGGTCGACGCGCTCGTGGACCCTGTCGTGCGCCGGCTCGCCCAGGTGCTTCCACGGCTCACGTTCCTGGAGCTCATCGTCACGGGCAGCCATCCCCCGCCTGCTGACACTCAGGATGTGCTCGTTCAGGGCAGCAACTGGCTGACCATCCAGCGCAACGCGGTGGGCGTGTGCACGGGGTGGATTGTGATTGCGGACGTGGAGGCAGAGGCGCAGCAGTTGGGGCTGGACTATACGACTTGGGGGTCATTGAATTGGGTGTTGGCTGAAGACGATCCTGATGATGACTCTGACTTCTTTTGAATAATCCGTTGTCTTCAGTTTGTTTCTTACAGCCGCTTCGTTTCTGTTACGGCGTCGCAAATGCTACGGAATTCAAAGTAAAATTATACATTCACCCACCAAATACTTAGTTGTGGCCAAAAATGCTGAAGCTCAGCACTGCCACATCCCTCCCTTCTTTTGTCTCATGGCCGCGTCTTCCCCGTTCGCCTCAAAACTAGGGACAAATTACTGTCCCCCCGACGCGGAGTTGGCTCAAATAAATGAGCTCTTAATCGAGCCTTGTCGGCGATTAACGCGTCTTGACGATGAAATCGCTACCATGCGAAAGGCTATTGACAAACTGGCAGAGGAACGCGACGCGGTTAATTCCTACGTGGAGGCCCATATGGCTCTTGCTTCGCCTATCCGACGACTTCCGCTCGACATAATCGAGGAAATCTTCATGGCCTGCCTTCCAGCAAGTCGAAACTGTGTTATGAGTGCCAAAGAGGCGCCGGTTATTCTCGGACGGATTTGTAGCTCGTGGAGAGCTATAGCATTATCTACGCCGCGACTGTGGGCCAGCCTTCATATCGTTGAGCCCACGCGTCCATACACCTCTACAGTCGGTATATTCGAAGCCAAAGTCGCGCAACGGCTGGAGGTCGCGCATACTTGGTTGGCACGCTCCGCGACGTGCCCTTTGTCGATTTCGATACAATGCAACCATGACACCACACCTCCCTCGCCGAATACACGCCTCTTTTTGAATGTGATCACCCCGTTCGCATCCCGGTGGCGGAATATTCGCCTGGTGGTCCCGCCAAAGGCTCTCGAAACATTTTTGCCACTCACAGAGGATGACGTGCCTCTGTTGAAGAATCTGAAAATAGTGGAGCGCCCTACGCACCCGAACGACAGCATCGACGGCACTGGATGGCGACTGTCCCAGGCCCGCATTCTGAATTGCCCCAGTCTCACAAAGTTTTCTCTATCGGGCAGCGACAGCTCTGCAGAGCTGCCGCTTCGGTGGAATCAGTTGACGGATTTGACGCTTATGGGTCCGGGATGGGGCATGGGAGAGATTCAGACGTGCGATGTTGTTCTGGACATCCTCTCCAGGTGCCCCAATCTCCGGACCTGCAAGTTACTCGTTCAAGGCCCGCCGGAAGGACACTTGACGGATTTGAGCGTCGAGTGCCCGTTTCTGCACACCCTTGATCTGTACTGTGGCCTTCATACCGCAGGCAGGCTGCTGAGCCGCCTTTCTCTACCGGACTTGCGACATCTCAGGCTTGGTGGTCACGGCGACCTCCGCGCCTTCACTGTAGCTCCCCTCGTGTCCTCCCTCGCCGCTGCGACGCACTTGGAGAGTATCAGCATCGAGAGCCAGACGTTCTCGAAGGCGTCCCTCATGGACTTCCTCCGCGGCCTGTCGCCCACCATCCGACGTCTGCGCATCATGGACCAATACGACCCATGGCACCCAGGGCCCGACGCAGCCCTCGACGACGACGTCTTCGCAGCGCTCAGCGCGTCCCCCGACGGCTCCGCGCTCTGCCCCGCGCTGCAGGAGCTCGTCATCGACCACTGCCGCAAGGTCTCCGACGACGCGCTGCGCCGCTTCATCCTCTCGCGCACGCCGCAGCTCACGCGCGTCGACGTCAAGTTTGACCGGGAGATGCAGATTGATGTACGGCCGAGTATTCAGCCGCTTGTGGACGCTGGGCTGCAGACTAATATCACGTATGTGGTGCTGCCGCCGTTGCCGTTTTCGCCGTGGTTGGGGCTGCCTGATGCGCCGCCTCCGGGGTGGATTGTCTCGCCTGCGGTGAGTTGACTGATATCCTCCAGCTTACGAGTCGCATGTGCTTATGTATCTACGCAGACTGTTTGACTTGCGAGGCACGACCGGATCGGTCACCAATTATTTAAAGCAAAGGAGCCTCGGAGCACGTTGTCGATATTCAATATTCTCCTTGGTCCAAGCCCGGCCCCACTTTGCGCATCACAGGCGCCACTGTGCACCGCAGGTGCCACTGTGCACACAAACACACGTGCATCTCGCCTGAGAGCAGATGCATGTATCGAGAATTTTTTCTTCTCGTTTTATCGCAAGTCGTAAAGCGAAAGAGACGACCGGACTGTGCTCCTGCTAAGCAATGATCGTTAATTAGATTCCTCTGCGATGTCGCTAGAATACATTGCTAGGATAACAGAGACTATTGAGCACCGGAAGGCTGCGTTTTTGCTACCTCGTCCATGATCGGTCGTTTAGGCGGGTCGTCATGGACCATGTTTATGGTGAGCGGCTTAAGAAATTCGCTATATGATACTTAGTATGACCGAGACGCGGAAAGCTACTAGTCTTACGCATTCCTGGGGTTGGGAACCGTGGATTGAAGAAATTCCATATTGAAACAGAGCAAACGAGAGCCGTCTTGTATTCCTCATTCTCCCCAGTCCAAGCCCAGCGCGCCCTGCTTGCCGCCGCGCACAGCAGCCTCCACCGCCTCAGCCAGCGCACGCAGAGCAAGAACGTCCTCGCTCAGCTCGCCCCCGCCATTCGTCGGCACGATCTCCGGCGCCGTGACGCCCAGCGCGCGCTGCAGCGCGTGCTCGCGGTCGGGCCCGCGCAGCTTGTCGATCGATGTAAGCAGGGCCGGGAGGTTGGGGTGCGCTGCGAGCGTCGTGCGGATCGCCTGGGAAGTCGCTGATAAGAAGCGAATGTATCAGGCGAGGGTAGCAGATGAAGGAGGGGGAGATGCGGACCTATGGCCTCGTATTGCGGTGTTTGGAGCGGTTTCGGGTCGTCGCGCTTGAGGGGGTCGGGGTAGGCGGATTCCTCCGGGACGTACGGCCATCTTAATGAGGTCAGAGGGCGGAGCGGAGGGGCCTCTTCGTCCGGGAGCGAGGGATCCGGTGGGGGGTCAGGGTGCGTCTGCGCCGGAGAGTCTTTCAGAGTTTCAGCATTCAACGCACAATTAATGCAGCAAAATCTTTACCTTCTGCTTCGTTCGGCTCCTCACACTTTTCAGGGGCACATGGTACCTCTGTACTGAGTTAGCCTACGCCTTTTGGTCGCAGAGCGGCATACCTTTGTGCGTTTTGTAGCAAGGGACGGAACAGCTGAATTTCGGACTGCTCAGAGAGGTTTTCTCGAGGATGATGCGGTTGTACGGACTAGAGAGTCGCGCAGCCGGAGCAAGTGTATTTCGATTCGTTGGTGTTGCATATTTGACATTTCCTGCGGCGGATTTTGGGGGCCATTTTGGAGTGGGTGTGAGCAGCAAAGGTCGGGACAAAAAAATGACGAAATTAATCCGGCGCCCCGAAAGTTGAGGGAAATTAGCTATTGGCCGACAGAAGGTTATGGTATGCGATCCAGACGTTAACTGAGCTCGACAGCCCTGCAGAAACTTGCAAAGAGCAAGCAAAGTTTACGAGGTGAGTGCAAACTTCAAAGGGCAGAACGCGTGACATCACGCTGCGTGACTTCCGCCTTCGTTTCTTCTTTCCCACCACCACGACCTCTCGTCGTATCAGGATCCCGCTTTAACCAAGCTTTAACAGCAAGAATGTCCTTCCATTACGGCGTACAGTTTACCAGCTTGGCTTTTCAAATTTTCAATTTACGCACCGTTTCCCACCCATTCCCGCACTTTTGGCCTTGAAAATATCTGCTTTCGCCATCTCTGTGGGTCCCGAATCTCCTCAACAAGCTGTCCGACGTGTTTTTGGCTTTTCTTTCGCGCGTACGGTCACCGATGCATTCCAGCCGCACTTTCCATGATCCGGTCCGAGAATGAGAACATGATCGCGGGTCCGACGCGCGCGGGCGAGCTGACCGTCATTCTGCCATATAAATGCCCCACCGGAGGTTCGTATGTGCGCGCTGCGCATCGACCCACCGCTGGCATTCTCAGTGACTCTCTCTGGCACTTCGCACTTAGCGTTTGTAAGTCCCGTGATCGAATCTCCGCCTGTTTAAAGCCTAACGGTTCTCAGACACCCGTCCTGCTTTAGAACCACCATGGCGGAGGTCTACCCACAGAAAATTTACGATGTAGTGGTTGTCGGGTGCGTCTTCATTCACGTTAAGCCCTCATTTCTCTAACGCTGCTTAGCGGCGGCCCCGCTGGACTAATGGCTTCACTATGTCTTACAACATTCGGATTCAACATCCTCCACATCGACGAGCGCGCACACCCAACTGTCGCTGGGCGAGCCGACGGAATTCAGCCTCGGACCATCGAGGTGCGCGCCCCTCGCATTCGGCGCATAATAACTAACCTAACGCGCACGGCAGGTATTGCGCAACATTGGCGGCGTGTCCAACTCGCCCATCCCCGGCGGACCCATCGCTGGTCAATCGCCCATCGCCGGTGGAGGCGTCGCGAAGAAGATGATCAGCCAAGGGGTGCGCGTCTACGAAGTCGCGTTTTGGGACCCCACGCCGACCAAGAAGCTCGCTCGCACGTCCCGCGCGCCGTCGTGCCCCGAGTTCATCGACGTGGTGGACAACTACACGCTTTTGCTGCACCAGGGACTGATCGAGCAAGCGTTTCTGAGCGAGATCGAGGCGGTGCGGCGTGATTTCTTTGCCATTTTCGTGTATTGACGCGTCCCCAGCGCCGTAATATCCTGCCGTACACGATCCCGAGTCCTCCGAGCGGTGTCTTCCGTCCGTATACGTTGCAGGACTGCCGCACGCTGCCCGCCAACGCGTCGGACCCGCTGAGCGAGACGCACCCCGTCGAGTGTGTGATCGAGCACGGGAACACCAAGGCCAAGCACACGATCCGCTCGCGCTACCTCCTCGGCTGCGACGGCGCGAAGAGCCATGTGCGCCGGTGCATTGCGGGCGGCGAGGTCGGCGACGGCGAGTGGAAAGGCGCCATCACGATGCAGGGCGAGGCGACGGATATCATCTGGGGCGTCCTCGATGCACGCGTCAAGACCAATTTCCGTGAGTTGTCGAGTTGTCTCGAGGATGAGGCTAACAGCACGCAGCGGACATCAAGTACAAGTGTCTCATCCACTCGAAGACGGAGGGCAGCATCATGATTATCCCGCGCGAGGCGAACCTCGTGCGGTTCTACGTCCAGCTGCAGACCACGGACGGCGACAAGGTCGTCTCGATCGCGCGCGACAAGGCGACGCAGGACATTTGCATCGCGCGCGCGAAGAAGATCTTCGAGCCGTTTGACCTGGAGTTTGGATATGTCGATTGGTTTTCGGTGTACCAGATTGGGCAGCGTATTGCGTCGCGGTATACGCTTGATCACCGGATAATTCTGGGCGGGGATGCTGTATGTTTTCATGGGTTTTCCGTTTCTGCAGTCTAACGGTATGCATAGACGCACACGCACTCGCCACAAGCCGGTCAGGGCATGAACATCTCTATGCTGGATATGTACTCTCTTGCGTGGAAGTGCGTTGCCTCTTCCCGTCGCTCCTCGCCCATGGCTAATCCGATCCTCCAGACTCAATCTCGTGATGAAAGGTCTCGGAAAGCCAGAGGTGCTGCTTCCCTCGTACGAGCACGAGCGGCGCGGCATCGCGGAAGAGCTCCTCAAATTCGACGGCGCGTACTCGCGACTGTTCTCCGGCCGCGGGCCCGACGCGAAGCAGCTCCCCGGCGGCGTCGACGCAGACAAGTTCATCGCGATGTTCAAGCAGAACGCGTTCTTCACGTCCGGGTGCGGCGCCATCTACTTTGCGAATGCGCTCAATGCGCTCCCGGGCGCGCCCGCGCTCGGCGGAAAGCATAGTCGGGCGTTTAATCCGCATGGTGTGAAACTCGTGGCGGGGCAGCGGCTGACGCCGGGGCGTGTTACAAGGGTGGCGGATGGGAATAATGTGCGGCTGCAGCAGGAGTGAGTCTTCTCCTATGGTTGTTTATGCGCTTCTGATGGATGTGGTGCAGGGTGAAGATGAACGGCGCGTTCCGGATTCACGTATTCGCGGGGGACTTGCGGGCGACCAAGCACGCGCTGGACGGGTTCGCGGCGTTCATCAACTCGCCCGCGTCGTTCTTCAACCGCCACCGGCCCAGCGCGGGCGTGCGCTCGTCCATCGTGGACGGGCCCGCGGCGGTGATGAACCATACAGACGGCAGTGAGAGCGTACATGCGTTTAACCCGTTCGTCATCCCCACCACCTTCCTTGGGCTAAATTAAATTAACCTACCGCGAACTGCAGATTCTTCACGTTCCTCACGATCGTCGGGACGCACTGGTACGAGTGGGAGATCGCGGACCTGCCGAGCCCGCTGCGGCTGTACCGCTCGCAGCTGTACGGCGACGCGCTGTTCGACCGCCGGGTGCCCGAGGCGGGGACGAACGCGCCGCTGCATCATAAGTTTGGAATTGATATGCAGAAAGGCGCGATCGTGGTGGTGCGGCCCGACTCGTATGTTGGCGCGGTAGTGGAGCTGAGTGAGGATGGGTGGTTGGGGTTGAATGGTTCGTACTTCGTCACCCCCGTTGTGAAAGTGCGCTGACTGATTTGCCGTTTGTTCCTCAGATTATTTTGCTGGGTTTTTGAATGAGACGTCTGCGTTTGCGAGGCCGAGATTGTAGAATGTTGGTTGTAAATGTAGCGTTAACTGTACATGTACTAATATCTGGATTAATTTTGCGCGGTCAAAGCGAGAGAAACGGTGTTTGGCTTGCATGACTTAGACCAATAACCGCTTTTGCTCACGATCGCCACCGGCGACCCATCACAAAAAATTGTTGGAAGCGTCCGTTCAGTGCAAGCAACGATGCGAAGGCTGCAACGCGCCCAGACGACATGCCCCTGCTCCAGCTTGTTGCTTGTGCCCCTTCAAGTTGAACGTTCACCGTCAAAGCATGGACCTTCCGAGAAGCTCAGCGCAATGGCCCTCAAACCAGCTGTCAAACACCTTGTTGTCCTCCATTGTTCCCATTGCAAGCGGGGTCACAACATCAAAGCAGGTCAAAGCGCTTTTGATATAAAAACTCGTGCCCTAGACAAAGGTTCGTTACCCGAATTTACATCAAGAAGCCCCCGCGCCCGCAAGAATATCGCACATCACCCAAATCACCCTCAAGACACTCGGAGCTATGGAAGCAGGACCTTCTTCGATCCCTGAAATCTGGGGATACCTTGAACCGCTCGTTAACAGCCCCAACGTCCACCGCATTAATTTCACCCAATCCAAGATCGACATTGGGAGGTCTGAAGGCAACTACGCGACGTTTACCGGGAGGGCAGTTAGTGGGTGGCCTTGTCGTTGCTCTGGATGAACGATTGCTAAACGATATGTTTGCAGGTAAGTCCCATGCCACCATAGAGTGGAACGGGAGGAGGGACGCAATGTCCGTTGTCACGATCACGGACCTGAATACTACCAACGGTACCTTCGTATGCTGTTCTTCTTGACCGCCTTCTCCCGCCCTTCCTTACGCTTCTCAGGTGGACGGTGTCAAGGTCGCGGGCATCAATACCCATCGCCTCTTCGACGGGTGCACCGTGTTCTTTGGGTCCAAGGTTCCTGTGGTCACCGAGCAAGAGGATTATCGTTCGTTTCCGTCTGCCTAAAATTCCGATATCCGATTTACTTAACCACCCGTTCCATTCCTGTAGGCTTCACATTCCATCACTCTTTTGGTCGCGCGAAAACCGAATCTCTCTTCAATCACTACATCTTGGGGAACTGTCTAGGGAGTGGTTTACACGGTCATGTATACCGCGCAATGGAGAAAACGTCTGGGAAGGTCTTCGCCGTCAAGACGTCTTGGCATGTCAGCCTGTTCCTCATTTTGACCTCGTCCCGGTCTAACGCTCGTTTTCCTGCAGCATGACAACAAGGATTCGATAATGTCTGCTGGCCAAGAGGTAGGCAGTTCTGTGCTGTCCGCCTGCGATGCTCATCGACGTCCATGTGCAGACGATGGCCTTGATGGTTATGGAATACCCCCATATCGTTAAGCTCCACGAAGTGTTCTTCCGGCTCGACGGGCAAATCACCGGTCAGTTTCTCGCGATCAGTTGCGTGCATCGAAAAACTCAGCTCTGGTTTTATAGATATGGTAATGGAATACGTCGATGGCGGGCTGACATTGCACAATTTTATTCCGTTGCACTTGAGTAGGGATTTTTCTTTTGACGTGCCGCCGTGTTGACTGGGGCACTTTTTTCAGGCGAGACACATGCGAAAGAGCTATCTATCCAGCTTTGCCTTGCCGTTGCCTTTGTGCATAAGAACAAAATTTCGCATGGAGATCTGAAACCAGACGTCAGTTCTTTCACCCCATTACTTTTAGCTGCGGTTCTAAGTGGTCCCCAGAACGTTCTTGTTACCCGCGAAGATCGTCCGATAATCAAGGTCACGGATTTTGGTCTCGCGGATGTTGACATCAGTTACAATAGAAAACCGGTACGTTCTTTTCATTGAATCATAAAGCAACGACTAACTAGTACTCTTCAGTTGCATACCGACTGCATCTTCACTGCCCCTGAAGCACAATCACAAGGCTATCCTAGCAATGCACAGATGCAGAAGTGGGACGATTGGGCAGTTGGGTGTCTGATTTTTAGTCTGTTCGTGCATTCGTCGTCCTGGTTATTGTTATTGACTGTGAGCTGATCGCTTGCATCCAGGCTTTCCACCCTCCATGCATTCCCACCGGGGCGTGGCAAAGCTTTCGACCCAGCTGTTGACCACATTGTGTGGGATGCACTGAACACCAACAGTGACGAAGGTATATACCGCGGTCCTCTCCGTGTGCGTCCGTCCTAACTGTTCTTCCTCCCTCAAGCCCAGGATTTGGTCAGGCGATTCCTCGTGGTTAACCCGCATGAGCGCGTGTCTGTTAGCACGGTCGGGACTCACCCGTGGTTTTCGACTCACAAACCGTACAAAACTTCCTTCGAGTCAGTTTTGGCTGCGCTCTCGCCGCAAGCACCTGGAACGGACGCGGTCTCCGAAGAAGTGGAGATGGAGATGGACGTCGTCGAGGACGATCCTCCCGTCGTTGGAAAGGGGAAGGGTCGAATGTTGCCACCACCCGTACGTCCCGTCCGAAAGGCGCACAGACCGTTGGGGAAAACTCCTTATATGGTCGATGCATCCCCCCGCGCACCCCTCCGCACGCCCGTCCGCCGGAGCTCCCGCCTCAATCCAGCTCTGGAGTTGAACGGGCGGCCAAGTCGTCGTTTGTAGCTGTTCCAGTCCGAGTCCGCTGCATCACTATCTTTTATCACCTCCATCCACACTCATTTTCCACCGCATACTGTAATCTACTGTAGTAGTACTGTCACATTCCTTATATCTCGGACAAGCCTTGTACCACATTTCTGAATACATGTATTCCCTTCAGTCAGCCAAGCCTCGGGCGACACGGTGATCGGCCGCTATTAGATGGTTGTCTGAGTAAGCGACAGAACTGAAACCGCTTTGAGCGCGGCCCAAGCTCGCTCTTCTGTTAAATGGCGCGGGCTCATGCGCTTTCTGTTCCTCTGCTTTATCTCCACAACCATGGCCCTCAGCGGTTGGCATCGCGGCGAAAACGCAATTCACAAGAAGCTAAACACATTCGACGACTACGCAGTTCATAGGCTCTACCTCTCAATCGAAGGCGATTTACCTGGGGACCATGCCCAGTTCCACTCGACTCGCTTGCCTTTTCTTCCAGTCACTACGTTGGACGGCGATGGCCGACCTTGGGGCTCAATACTCGCGGGTGAAGATGGCAAGCCTGGGTTCATACGCGTCCCCAGATACAGCACGCTCAGACTGGATGCGAAATTGTGGGACGGCGAACCCTTCCTCGAAAATTCCAAGCTGTTTGAACAAGACCAGAAGATGCTGGTCGCCGGCATCGGCATCGAGTTTGGAACGCGGCGGCGCAATAAATTCGCGGGATACATATCGCATTTGGAACAGGAGGATGAGAGGATACATCTCGATTTCTTCGTGAACGAAGCCATTGGGTGCGTGCTTTAATACTATCGAAACGATAGGGTTCTAACACGTCGACCAGAAACTGCCCAAAGTACATAAACGTCAGGGACTTGATCCCACATCCAGATACAAACCCCAGGATCGCATATCAGCTGCCCCGCCTTACTCCAGAGGATCGATTACCGGCCGAAATCATTGCGCTCATTACTGCGTCGGATACAGTGTTCCTGGGGTCAACGTACAAAGCTTTCGCCCAAGATTCCTTCCAATTCCCTTCGCACTTGGGTATGAACCAACGCGGTGGCCGTCCAGGATTTATCCGCGTACTCCCTTCGGACGGTAGAACGGTTGTTTTACCTGATTTCTCTGGTATGTGGTAACGACTGCGTATCTATCAGAACTGACTCAAGCCGTAGGAAATCGGTTTATGACCTCACTCGGGAATATCGAGGCCACACCCCTTGCATCGCTGACATTCGTCGACTTTGCCTCAGGTTCTTAGTTTCCGGCAAACCGTTAACCAATTTCTGACCCATACTTTATAGGCGACATCCTGTACCTTACTGGCGACGCCGAGAATTTGGTCGGCCAGGATGCAATGAAGTTAATGCCCTTCCAAAAGGCACTCACCACTGTGCATGTAACTGGTTATACATTTGTCCGAGATGCCTTACCGGTTCGGCAACGCAATGGGACATTCGCTGAAAAAAGGTAGGTACTCGACATGCTTGCATTTGGATACGGCGACTAATCAGGTTTTCAGCCCGTACAGTCCTCCGATCCGTCTTCTTGCCGAAGAGGCTTCCCCACTTGCGCTGCTCGATAGATCCGAAGCGTTGCTGTCCAGAATCGACCTTCACAGTCCATCTATCGCCACATTCACGTGGGAGGCCTCTGTCGAGCTCCAAATTAAACCCGGCCAGGCGGTCATCATGGACATGTCGCCCCTTGTTGGCGTCCCAGCCTACCGCCACATGGCACAGAACAAGCCCACCTCCGTCAATGACGACAGTATCCGTACATGGACTGTCTCCTCTTCGCACCCTTCCACCGGCACTCGTTCGTTCTCGCTGACGATGCGCGAAAAGCCCGGCGGTGCTGTGACAGGACCTTTGTTCACCATCGCTCGCAAATTAGCGGAGCTGAAACCTGACGCGCTGGTCGATTCGCGTCCACTGCAGTTGCGGGTTGGGATCGTCGGAGTCACCGGCGATTTTATACTACCCTCGGACTCGAGTCCCTCCGTCACCGACGCTGAGCTTGGGTTAATGGTGCCTTTGACGGCGCCAACCAGCAAGAAGATGCTCTGGGTCGCAGGAGGCATCGGGCTCACACCGTTCTTGAGCATGCTGAAGGCGCTCGGCGGTTCCAACAGCACAAGTTACGACATCCGATTCCTCCTCGCTACTCGTGAGCCGGAGATCCTCGTTCCCCTCGTTGCCAGTGCGCTTGGTGCGGGCAGCTCTCATGTTCGTCTTACACTGGAGGTATTCTCCCAAGCGAACATTCCCGAGGTGGAACGAGGGATCGCGCTGCGGAGGCACGTTGGCCGAATACCCCAGGACTTTTTCGACTCGACGGAGCTGCAGGCACGGCAGGTTTACCTGTGTGGTTCGCCTGGCTTTGAGAAGGCTGCCCTTGCGACTCTGGCAAAGGGCGGAGTGCCTGAGAGTGCAGTGACACGAGAAGGGTTTGAATACTGAGTATGTATCGGTTGTCTCCTATATCTCAATTCCACGTTTGCTTCACAATCCCCTGTCCTGCTGTCCTGCTGCTGGTCCGAATACTTCAAGTTACTT
Source organism: Mycena polygramma (assembly GCA_029449255.1). Taxonomy (NCBI): domain Eukaryota; kingdom Fungi; phylum Basidiomycota; class Agaricomycetes; order Agaricales; family Mycenaceae; genus Mycena; species Mycena polygramma. The sequence goes on from JARKID010000003.1 coordinate 1,901,956, forward strand.
AAAATGGACAAAAGCGGTTGTTTGCTCGCGCTTTGACCATACACTGCCACGATCAATACCTTCCCCTCTGGCCCCACCACCGCTGGCATCCGCTCTCTCCGCCCACTTTCGCCAATGCCTTGCTGACATCCAAGGCCGTCGCATTTCCTATGCCCACTGCCCCTGAGTCCAACGCGACTCGAATCGTGCTGATCTCAAGTCAGACTCGGTCAGTATCGCACCGATTGCTCAAATGCACCCATCTAACTGGTTCGAATTGGGGAGCACGCGAGCAGTGGGGAGGAATACCGGCAAATACACAGTAAGCCATGGGGTTCCAGTTCCTCGAATTCTCGATCTTCAACCAATGACAATGACAACGCTTGCGCGACTTGAACCGATTTGAACGCCGTGTTGACGCTCTCCACACGAGAAAAAGAAAAGAGCAGTGCTGGACAAGTATGTTATCCTCGCTGGTCCAGCCGTTGTTTTCAGGTTCGCTCATCCATTTGTCCGGCTTTCGTGATTGCATTAGTAATTGCGACTTGGTCCTCTACAGCGCGGAGCCGCGAATCTTCCCGGTTGAGTATGTACAAGTTGAGAGACAAATTGAATTTGGATTTACCAAGTCTACTACAACCCATTCTACAACTTGTCATCCACTGCGTCGAACCCTCGTTGTTGAAGAATCCAAGACCCATCGCGTCGCACAATCAAGTTCCGTCAAGTAACTTCTGAGGAAAGCTTTAACCTCGAATTGCACGTTGTCGTGGAAGGTCGCCGAGTTCAGACAGGTTCGGACGCGCTTCTGACGCGTTTGATTCCGTGGCTTCAAATCGATGAACGGAGTTAACATTAACCGTTAACCGACACGTGAGCGCAAATTGCCCAATGGGGTTCAACCAGGTTGACTCTCCAATACTCCCGAGCGGCCGCGCAGAGGCGGCTCTGCTCTGGCCCTGACATGGATGTCTCAATCAGCCACCGGCGCCTCAGCCAAATCCTCGAGGAGCACCATAATAGCCAGGAGGAGCAGCAAAATACTCAAGAACTTAGCCAAGAGACGCAGCAGAATACGAGTCAGGAATCTGCGACGCTCAAGGATGGCCTGCACTGGGGCGTGCTCATCCCGTTCACTTTGGAGTTGGAGCGTATCAGATTCCCTAAAAACCAAACCACCATCACGATCGGCCGCAACCGGACGCGCACCGTTCATTATAGCTTGACGGCCATTAGTGAGAAACAACCGTATATTGGCATGCGGCAAACTCATTTCATGAACGGCTAGGTGATCTTCATGCAACCATAACCTGGAATGGCGAGGAAAACGGTGGATCAGAGGTGACTATAACGGACAACTCACGCAATGGTACCTACGTAGGTGGCATGCTTGCGTTGAGCACGCGTACTCACTCGTAAAAACTCAGCTCAACAAGAAGAAGATTGGCAGGGGCCTCTCACGCATCCTGGCGGACGGAAACGAGGTGTCTTTTGGACCACGGAAGGGGGAGAAAAATTTGAAGAAGACTATGGAGGAGTTCACGGAGTATCGTCAGTAACGATCGTTCTCTCTTTCGCCATTGATTTCTACGTTTGCGTAGGTTATGTTTATCATGACCTCGTATCGGAAAAGAGGGCAGTCTACCGGAAGTATGATTTGTCTATCGAACTTGGCAGTGGGACATATGCCAAAGTTTACAAGGCGCTTCAGATAGGGACTAGCAGATGGGTTGCGGTCAAAGTTATCAATCAGGTGTGTGTTTCTGTCTACCCCAAATTCGGCTCTGCTTACAGCTGCAAGGTTATGCGCTTGAACTGCCCTGCTGACAAGGCCGAAACCATTCGCGAAATTGATATCCTCGGTAGGCTACGCCATCCCAACATATGCGCCATGTTGGAATATTTCGAAAATCCCAACCAGAGCATCGGTAGGTTGTCCTCGAGATCTTGATGCTCTGCGTCTAACACTTCACATATAGATATAGTTCTTGAATATGTGGATGGGGGCGACCTTTCCGATTTGATTGCGAGGCATGGCCAGCTCAGTAAGCAAAGTCGCTCACCATGCCATTCTGTTCACGCATGCCCGACCACGTAGATGACTGGTTAACTTGCCACATAACTCAGGAGGTCTGCAACGCCGTCGTATATCTACATTCCCAACATGTTACTCACCGGGATCTGAAACCGGAGGTGCGCATTCAAAGTTTCGTCTTGAATATTCTATGCTCACGCAACAATCAGAACATCTTGCTCACTCTCCAGAAACCTCCGATCGTTAAAGTTGCCGACTTCGGCTTGGCCAAGGTCGTCGACGATGAAAATATGTCGACCGCTCTAAAGGTACGCATTGCGCGCGAGCGACTCTGCAGCGCATTGATATTGGCTTCCAGACTATGTGTGGTACTCCAATGTTCATGGCACCTGAAATTGTAAATCGGCTTAGTACCGACAAACCTTACACGGACGTGGTGGACAGTTGGAGCTTGGGGGCGGTCGTGTTTACTATGTGTGTATTTCTTTCATCTTGCGTACGGAAAGCCATAGCCAACGTCTCCAGGTTCACGGGGCACACTCTGTTCCCCAACGTTCCTACCCTGGAGCTCAAGGAGAAAATAAAACGCCAGGAGATAGAATGGAGTCACCTCAACAACGCTCAAGGAATCACCGAGAAGGGTAAGTACTGCACAGTCCCTGTTGCGTTCTGTTCCCTCATCGGATTTACAGGCAAAAACTTTGTCGAGGAACTGCTGGAATTCGAACCAGCGTATCGCATGTCAGTGGACGCGGCTCAGGTACACCCCTGGCTTATGGACCATAAGCACGCGTATCAAACTGGGTACCCGGACGAAGTCGGCGTAGGTCAATCAACGCGCACTGCCTCGCTCAACAGTGGAGCTAGCAACCCCTCTGGCGCGCTGCCGCGCCCAGCTCCCTCGCGCGCAGTGACCGTGGATCCGTATGCGGACGACTGCCCGCAACCTCCCCCCATCGATAACCTCCCCTCCGTCCAGCCAGTCAACCCTCCGCCACCGGCACTGGTGACGGAGCGCGGCAAGGTGGGGAGAAATCTCCGCCCGTCTACCAACCACAAACCGCCGGCAGCCAGCTCGTCAAAGAAGGCTCCGGGTATGGACAGTGAAGATGACTTCTTGTATGGACGCCCATCTACCACGAAGGGTAAACAGAAGGCTGGCCCATCGAAAAAGGTCACGAGCTATGTACAGGACAGCACAGATCAGTTCCTGTACAATGGCCAGCCTGGACCTGCTCCTGCTCCTGTCCATGGCGGAGCGAGCAAGATCGAGGGCGATGTCGTACGGAAGCGCACTTTCGCAGACATGGTCATTGGGGGTAGCTTGAGCTCGCTCACTGTCAGCAGTGTAGGCTCGCCTTCGCCTCCTCCAAAGACCAAACCTCGCAAGATTGCGAAAACGTCGGCAGAACCCGCGGCCCCCACAAGGAGAAATCCTCCGAGGGGTAAAGGCAAGAAGGAAGAGTTGCCGGGCACGGAGACGACGGAAAGGACCACCGCGGTGAGAGGCACCACTCGCGCCTCGCGTCCCAGGCGATAAATCTAGTGTTTTCTCCATTTTCTGGGCTCATCTTTGGAACACGCAACTCAAATATGTATCATATCTCGCTCGTCTGTTCATTGTGTAATCGTATTTCCCATCCACTGACTGACACTACTAGACAGACATTCTATCGCACCAATATCTGTACCATCTGTACCCTCATTTGCACAATAAATCTCCTCCACAACCCCTGAAGGTGCTCGCCGATGTTCTCAGTGTTGCTGCCCGCCGTATGCCGACCTATGTCGACATTCTCAAGCGCATCAGGGCCTGGAACTGTCCAGACCATGCGATTGGATGAACGCAGAAAATTGCCCTGTTCCGGGCTTACGTTTGCGAGGCCTCGCTGCGTCGCCTCGACTTGCGCGTCGCGTACGAACTGTGAACATGAGCGCGCTTGCTTCGCGTGTGTCAATCGCTTTATGCGCTGGATCTACTGACTTCTATTAGGCTCTTCTCTGCTTCTATTCACTGAGAGTATTCCCATGGAGTCGCCAAGTTCAGGGTTGCCCAATGAGTCCCAATCACAAAACCCGGCACACTTACTGAGAAAAATGGCTCGCGCTCGCTGGCTTGCTCACGAGCAATCTTTTCCGGGTGGGAGGACTCAGGAAATTTGATATACATTTCAAAACGTTTCAGTTTCTTGGGTGGTTTTGCTTTTTCCAGAATAGCTTCCGCAGTAGGTACTCTTGTGGGCGTCCAAGTTTCCAACGGAGATTAACGACGGGATTTCCTGATCCTCCCGTGCTGGAACAACTACCGCCTCTCCCCACCCTTTCCCCTAGCTTTCTCCTCTGATTCAACTCCGAGTCTGCAGTTGCAACGCATGCCGCAAATTGGTGTCTTCACTTTCTTCGTGTACGCCCGTTGATGTGGTTCGGCCAGCTCTTGGCGTCGGAGAGCCTGCCATTTCCGCGGATCTGTATACAAGTGGGCTCACCGCTCAAGTAGATCTGTTCTTGTGACGGGCCGGGAAAATGGATATTTTCTCAACGATGGCGCACAGTACCTCCCCACGTCGGGAGTCCATCAGGGGTGCTCCTATCCCTATCGGACTCATGGGGACTGGATAACTCCAGCAAAATGAAGTGTCGCGCCAGCCCAACGTCAGCCCATTTGTTTTTTCCAGGGGCAACATTAATACGGCAACCACGATCAAAGGTTTCTTACTCGAACGAGCTTCAAAATGATCATCCACAGCCGCAGAAATAGAACGGTCGCTCAACGGTCGCTTCCCATTTGTAGACAGCTGTTCCCAACAAGTACTAAAAAACAGGTCTTTGCGTTGCGCCTTCCCAGACTCTTCGGGTAATAATATAATGGCATTTGTTCATACTGGCTTCCAACCAACTTCCAACCGATGTGATTGACTCGCTTCGTTTCAAACTTCAACAATCCTCGATCAGGGGATCGGAAAATTTGCTTCCGCGCGCGGGAGCATCTCCCTCGTGGCTCGCTTAATACATATCGCAAGCCTTCTCAAGCGAGATCCTGCGGAAGTATATCGTACAGATCCTGCTCTATCCTCCCTGCTCTATCCTGCAATTAATGTCTATCTCAGGCTCTCCATCCATAGGTCTCTTATAACGGTTCTTGGATGCTGAAGAAGGCCCAGCAATGCCGTCGCGGCAAGCGCCGGTGCAGCACCTTCTCTGCTCTTCATCGGTTGAAGTTGAAACTTTCACAACAGGGGCTGCGATGTGGCTTATCTGCGTATCATCGCCCAACATTCAAGCTCCGCGACGCATCCGGGAATCAAATGTATTCGCGGGGAGACACTATGACATCCGCAACATATCAGCTGAACAATCTCAGTGGGAAATTCTTAAGCAGCTGCTTGAGGCGTGTTGCAGCTTGCCGATGCCTCCTGGCCCTGCGGTGCCGATAAACACTTCCTTCTATTTTACGGGGCCCAATCACATGGGATGAAATATGAAATATGGATCCGGGCGAGCCGAGAATACTGAATAAGTAGGGTCGCTCCGGCCAGGTTCGAGAAATACATGCTACGCGACTCGTACGGCATGCTGGATCGCCGTTGGATCAACGCCCACAGGCGTCATCCTCGACGTCGATGGTTCTTGTGCCGGCAACAACCCGGAGGTCAGGGCCACACGTTCAAATGTTCATGCGACCTTCGGACTCTGGATGCAAGGCGCACCATTGCATGATCGAGGATTGATCTAATAATTCTGATTTGCTTCACGGGAGCTTGTAGGGGAGCACCTGATAATGGACATCGTCTTTGGGTGACTTTATTTCGAGGGACAACAGTAGGCGTTAGCGTGTTAGCTTCTGGCCTCGACGGTGAACGTGAGGCCAACCTGTAGTCCTCATGGCAGATAAGACTTGTCTGCGCGCTAATAAAACCGAAGAACGATCGCAACCGTTTAATGTCGGTGCCAATGTGCAAAACAAGGTTCTCTGTCGCGCGAGAAGGCCAGTAACAGATGAAAGCGCCGGCAAGTTCCTTGGTGTATCTTCGAAAACACTTGTTGTTGTTGGTTGAACTTGGTTCAGCCTGGCTGGGAGTAAGTACAAGTAGAATCAAAACCAATCCGATGCATCGATCGGTGGGGATCGATTTCCCTCCGGCGGACTGACATTTGACCACGGACATGTTGTTGAACATGCCCTCAATTTGGAAATCGGCATTCAACAGCACCCAGCTTCAGCCAGTTGCTGCGCACGAACCGGCGGTTGCCCATCTGAAACAGCTAGTGTGGATCCTATTCCCGTAACCCAACCACGCGACACGCACCGCCTGACTAGAAATCAGCTAGGAGCGTTACGCTCTTGTTCCCTAGGGCCACCGCCAGTATATGGAGTCGGAACGCCGTTGGCAACGCCGCAGAACGCCGCCTGATTGACGCGTATGAGAATCGAATCGGGCGACCTGCTGACCACGGGCAGGCTAGGACGTTTATATATTCTGAGATATCCAGAACGGTTCAAGTTCAAATTGCCAAAAAGGTCGATTGTTGATCGTAGATATTGGTGGAGATGAACGCACATGGGTTGTAAAATCCAGGGGATGTGTAAGTAATTGGAAGGAACATTCCAGTCCAGTATCACGAGAAAGATGCATACGGGGCAGGATGCACTCAGGCAAAGTCGAGCAATCGCGTTGTAGACGCTCCATACGCCGTATCAACCGGAAATGAGGGGTGCGAATGGAATGCGAGAATAGCGCCCGTAAGAGGGGGAAGAAACTTCCACCGAGCCGCCCGATTCCGCTCGCGATATCGCTGAGCGTGAGGCACAAGTACAAAGTATCATCGCACAAGAGTCGATCCGCATATGCAGTGCAGGACCGAGTTGGATTCCGAGTATAAAAACCTAGAAAGTCGAAGCACCTCCAGTGACCCGAATCAGACACGGATAATGCGAAGTCGAAAATTTTGCCGTCCAGTAGGTGGCCAAAGCGTAGGTGGCCAAAGCGAGGTATATTGATGACCGAGGTACGGCATGGGCCCAGGCCCGAATCGGAACCAAGTAATTAGCGAGCTAGCGAGCAACAAGTGAGGCGGCCGGAGGGAGCCAGGAGGGGCCAGGAGGGGAGCCAGGAGGGGGAGCAGCCAAGGGGGGAGCTTCAGGAAATCTCTCTGAGATAGAATCTAGGCGCCAAGGTACCACCTGCAAGGCGAAGAGCACTGAAGAGGAAAGAACGCGTCGACAAGGGATCATTTGCGCTGAGGCTGCTCTGGATGATTCACCGGCACTGGCGTACTTTCGCACCCCGGTTTCGCAAGGCACTCGGAAGGCAAGCCGTACTTTCCAAGGGCCCAGGGCCAGGGGTTGTCGTGTCGGACGCAGCGAACACGTACCACTGGCAGTCGCAACAGGCGTAACAGGGCCCTATCTCGTGGCTATAGACAGTGCGAGCGGGCTTGAAGTGTTCCATATAGCTCTGCACAAATGGTCTTGGTAAGATGAAGCTGGGAAGGACTCGGAGTCCAAAGAACGATTCGATTTTGGACTTGAGGCGGGACGCGACTCGTTCATCTAGTCTGTGGAATGGGAATCAATTCACTTGATGTAATCTGAAGCTGTAGATGCGACTTGAAGATGCCGCAAATAACAAGCAAAGAACATGGACTTTTCAGACTTCACGGGACGGAGCAAGTGCAATGCGGGATTTGCCGGTGGCTGTACACCGTCTTTCCTCTTTCTTTGGTATTCACGTTGCTTTGGTAGTAAGCTCCTCCTCCCACATATGCTCCACATGTTGCCTCCTCAATCAGTAGTCAGGAATCGGGGCCGGCTTTTCAAGTTCCGTCGACGTCCAAAACGCGGCAGCCGCGTCTCCCCTGATTTCGGCCTCTTTACTATTTTCGATCTCTTAAGGCTCCACGGTCGACGAAAGCGCCGACGCCAATCCGTGGAAACTCCCTTTTGATGCGAACTTAGGACTGCTAACGCCGTCCCTCGACACCCGTCTTTCCCGATTTCTACTTTTCATTGCGTTTCCTGTCGACACAGTTGGTCTTGGATTAACGTTAAACTTGGCTTTTGTAAACCTCTGACTCGGTGAGCAATTTCGCGCTGTTCGGCTTCTCAGACTTGGCGTTGTCCATGTCGCTGTTACGCTCAGCACCTGCAGGACAAAGAAATTTCCCCGTCGGTCAGCTCTGGGCAGCCCCACGCACCATTCAACCCCGCAATTCAGTGCCGATGTTCCGCGCCAGCCCGCACGCCCCGCAATATTCTTGGCTTGTTCCTTGCAACTCTCTGCTGTACTATCCTGCATCAAACACTATTCACCTGTTCTGTGCACTTCAAACTGGCCCTAGTGCTGCGTCCCCTGGCACCTGGTTTGCACGTTCGCTTATGTGAAATGAGGGTTCCCCTGTCCAAACCGAAAGAATCCTCCGTCGGGGAACACGAAACCTCGCTTGTCCTCCCTCGCGGACACAATCTGCACTTGGATCCCCCTATATGTTATGCCGTGCGATGATCGTCGTGTCTTTCCCGTTCGGCGTCCAGATGGGTATCCGACATGAAAATAGAGTTGACTGGCAAATCCGGAACTGGGTACTTCCCCAAAACACTGGCACTCGGCGTCACTATGCAATATGGCGAAGGATGGTGACAAACAACGATTGCCGTACGTGATGACATCGGCCCTCTGCGAAGACAACTTGAATACTTCTCATTGAGAGTTTTGAGATCTCTCCTCCGTGCCTGCGTTGCAGCGTTATGTCTGGTTCTAAATTCTAATCTAACCTACACAACGGCGAGACTTGGATTCAAGTATTTCCGACTCGAGCGCACGCATCACTGGCCCGGCTCCCTCACTCTCGTTATTGCGATTCTTTTCCCAGCATACATTCACTCGCTTCTGCCATGCGTGTGATCGCGCCGTGAGTGGCGGGTCAGTCCGTGTTACGCAGCGCCGGTTTGCCAATCTGGGCAAGTCATTTACAGCTGTGCCACACTGCAGGTGGGTTGATTACAAGTTGGCTCAATACTGGGAGCAGAGTTAGGTTCAATCAAGACCCCGCGTGGACGATCTTGGTTCAGTCTAGGAGTGGAACTCAGAGGCGGGTGCAAAGTTCGCGTACGCTGCAAATATTCGACATCCGATCCCAGGCTGTCCCCCTTTTTCCGCTTGAATTCCGTGTGGGTTGGGTTCGCGGCTCAGCCGCCTTTTCTCATCGCGGCTGGAACCTGAAAATGAGGGTCGCCAGCATTCGCATTTACCAGTGCCGCTGCAGGAACTGCCTTTTAGTTACCACTGGCAGCCACGTATGGTTCACTATCTGGGTACACGAGTCCAAAACTGCGGGTCACCCATATCCTTGGGGAAAGAAATCCCCGGTTAGTTCAGAACCTTTCAGAACTCTGACTCAACGAAACGGATGCAGATGTCAAACACAATCTGTCCAGGATATCTACCCCGCGTAAGTATAACGTAGCAGGCGCTTTAGAGCGCTCGTGCCAAACAACGTGCGCGATTCCAACTCTAAAATTTTAGGCACCATCTGCTGTTGGACGCGTTGGAAGGGCGGCCGTCCAGCGGTCGAACTTGGGTCGGCCTTATTCCGAGCAATTCTTTGGCTGTCCAGCTTGAACATCAGTCCTGCAGCCGGAGATTAGAGAATACTTATTCAATAGTCAAGCCCGATTTGTGACTCACCGCTCGCCACAAATCCGTAACTATTCGGGCGGAGCTGTCAACCCTTGGCGCTCTGGGCGGGTCGGCCCGCCGCGTCGGCCATTTTGACATGAAAGCACTTACAGCGGGTTTATAGTCATGTTTTATTCAGATACAGTTATGAGTCTGCAGTCTGGTGCGACCGAAGTGGTCGAAATCAGTTGGTTCAACACATACACACAGCCACCGGAGAATTCCGATCTCGCTTATTTTTTCAACCATGTTCGATTTTTCAAACGCGGTTTTGGTGATGAGGCTGTCCGCTCGCGCAAGTACTCGTGTTTCTTCGATTCATCATTCGGTCCTTATCTGCGGTTGGTACGCCGCGGCACTTGGTCTTGAAATTATTTGAACAGTGCACAACGGTCCGTATTTGACCCAAGGGATATTGAATCGATGGAACAGTTCGTGAATTCGCTTGCTGCAAGTACAACTTTGGAAGGCATTGGGATGTTTGTGTTTGCGCACATTTGCTCAGTGGGAAGGTTCAACCATTTGGCGAAAAATACTAAGTAAATTGCCCGCCGTGGCACGAAACATTCAATTTCTCGTTATCCTTACCTGATTTTCCGGCAGCTCGCACCGGATGTATATGTGGCGCATGATTTTTGACCCACATCTTACAGGTACTTACTCTGTTCTTTTTATGCTGTGTTGTTTGACTTGCCGTATTACCTACTGAAGCGTTAACGTTGCGCCGTTCGCCTAGCAAGCGGAACGAAATATTGGAAGGGGCTCTACGGTGTTGGCCCTGTCGACAATATTCCTGTGATATGTGCTTATCTACACGGCCAAAGTAGGCGCCTTGATCTTTCGCCACCTCACTGGCCTTTCGGAACGTTTGTCCCGAATTTACTCGCTCTGTACGGATCCAGGTAGCTCAACCGTCGACAGCTTCCGCTCCTGCCCAGCCCGGGCACCATCGGTCTTTCTTTCCTGCCTTTTACCCTTCGATGAAGGAGCGCAGAGCACGCTGGTGTTAAATTCCACGTTTGGAACACCGCGGCCTCCAGCATCGTGGATCCGCGACCATCTGAATCGAGTAGGTCCGTTAAAGTCTGGCTCTCACATTCGTAACAGCGCCGCAAGTTTCGAATTTGCCCTGCCCATCCGTAGATACCCGTCAGCTTGCTTTGCAACTCCATCTACTCTGAACAATCCGAAAAGACATCACTGGCACATATTACCTTTGCAAGGGTCCTCGCGCATCCGCTTTATCCACAAAACTCGGAATATTCTGGAGAACACTGCGCGCTTCAACTTGGGGACTATGCATTCGACTTCAACATATCCGTCCTAGAGGTATTACACCGACAATTCAAAGTCTCGCTGGCTGCCCCCAAAAAATAACTCTAAGCCCTCATCAGCCTTCAATCGTGCAATTTCACCCCCGAGGTATCGGTTCCGTCACTGGCCGTAATCCAAAAACAGAAAGAGGACAGACAGCTCTCCTAGTATGGTCCATATGAAATTCCGGCCGCCGGTAATTTATATTGAGGTCTTCTACCGTTATTGACGAGAAAGAAATGCGCTGACATGTTTCACGTACTTGACGCCACCGGAGCGGGCGGCGTGTGCCTGATGCACTTTCATCCAAGATTATTCTGCATCTCGGAGATCCATTTTGTGCTGGCTTGCATTGGCGATACAATATCGTAAGCAACATAATTTCGCATGAAATGACCGTTGGTTTTTGCACACACGATTCGAAGTCCTTCGACGGCGACTCAAATCTGACGCTCGAGAACCTTGTGGTGGAATGAGTGGAAGGATCATTTCATATCTCCCAACTCAGCCATTTATGCAACCGGCCGTACATGAAGCGTTGCCAAGCTATTGCCTGCATTACTTTTAAGTTTTAGCTGGCCATCCCATGCCTAGTGATTCCACGCCGTGCATGCGACTTGTGAGTATATATGTACACACATTTTAGGTTGATGATAGCAACCGCCCTTGCTCGCTCAAACGTTCCGTAGATAGGCTGAAATACTTCCTGTGGCTCACTAATTTACCCGTACGCCTTCCGGGTGTCCCATTGCTTGGGCATATCCCTCTGACGACGCCGGTCTTCTGCATCAACTCGCACGCATCCGTTGTTCACCGCCTCTCAGTGCTTGCATATCTCTTGCGTCCACGCTTGTAGATTATTTTCGGCGCCTGTTTAGAAGCACGTCTGCGTGATACTCTCTCAAGCGAAAGCTTCCTTGAGGGTTAATGGACGTTTTCACGAACATAGGTAGATATTCAGTGATGTAAGTCCCGATTGTTATCACTGCCTAGCACTAAACGCGGTCGGTGACTATGTATATACATACAACATTTGCCTCACCGCTAAACAGCTTCAAGTTGACAGTAAATCGACGAACGTTGCGCTTGCTCCTCGGCAAGTTCGATTGAGTTTGATGGCCAGCGAACCCAACCACAGGTTAGTCAAATGAGAAAAGTACTCGCTCCATCGATCCGTTGTAGCGGAGCTGCTCAACAAGTATGTACATTACTTGAAACGTACACGGTACTAGTAGCCAACTGTAAACCGCTCCGTACAGTCGGCATGGTTCTAATAAAGTTGAACCGAAGTTCAACTCTGTGCCGCCCGTCGCGCGCCCGACCACCGAGAAACCCACGTCGTGACGTCCCGTCGTCGGGGGGTTCAGCTCACTCATACCACATGCCGCATTAGGCTTGCGTCGGACGAAGTATTGAAATAGCACATGGGAAACAAGTGAAAGCAGGTTGAAGATAAGGTATGCGTCAAGCAAATGCAACTAACGTTCCAAATCGGGACGGAAATCACAAAATCACTACTTTTGCTACACTTAGAGCCCTATGTATTACGTACCTCGCTGATGTCTCGGCATTATCCGGATTTCTCTTGCTTCCCGCTCTCGCTCCCGGTTCCCAGCGCCGCAGGCTTTCCTTGCTATCCATCCTTATCGCAATATAGTAAGCCCTTTGCATCGATTTCTCCGCCTGCCCGCTCGTTGTGCTGTTCTGTCCGACGTTGTTTCATTCCAGGCACAATGGCAGTGGTGCCAGTGCACTGTCACAGTACCACGGTACCGGATTTACCCACTGTATTGCCCACGAAGATTGTTGACTCGACCTTGGGACTCGATCCGGACTGCCTGGATAGAACTAGGACAGAACTGCCCGGGGCTCAAAATCACAAGCTTCCCTATGCAGGAATATAAACGAGTCGACAATCTTTCAGAGACCGGGCACATCCGAACGCAACACGGTCTGGACTGGTCCTCGGTGTTCAAATGTCTGCGATTGAAGAATCGACCTGGGCTCGGCTCAAATGATGGCTCTCCAATGTCCCGCAATCTCGACTGTAGCATCATCTGGAATGATTAAGTATCTCGCTGAATGGAATTTACAATCAACAACTCGGCAACCTTGAAATTTCCTCTCGTTGCAGGGATCCGGCCTCAATAACTTCGCATCTCACCCATCTCCACCGTCGCCGGAACGCGGCAATTTTGCGAGATCGAAATTCACGCGCGTACTGTCGCTGGATATATGTTGGGGTGATGAATCGCCAACTCGAATCCCGACTGGGCCTCGGCCTGCACTTACTTGCTTTCGTCAGACTATCCCTCTCCACTGCGGGCTTCCTAAACCGTCGACTCCGAAATTCGCATCGTTCGATTATCGGTCCAGGACTACCGCCCGGCGCCCACGTCGAGTAATTTCCTGTGCTTTTCTCTCTTGATTCTTCTCTTTCATTACTTATTTCAAACTCCAAACTCGCCTCCCGGCATCGGTCATAAAAATGCGCTGGCCCGCGCAAACGCGTGCTGTCTCGTGCTGTCTCGCGCAGTATCTAACTGCATACATTGATTGTTATACGATGCAGCGCAGGAAGGTGAGGAGAGATCCGAAGTGGGACACCACTAATTCTCCCACTCACTCCTTAGATCTGGCCCAGATTCTGGCTCACAACTGCCTGCACTAGTCGTGCTATTTCTCGGGCTGGGTTAGGCAAGCGTGGAGTCAGACATTATCTGGCAGTAGTGCACCGGAGGTGAGGCGTCCGAATATTGGGTGAGAGAATACACGTGTATACCGCTATTAGCGCTAAAGAGAGAAGAGAAGCTGTGACAACGACGCGGCACGGACAAGGACGGCGATCGCGGGCGACTTGCGTAAGGTGAGGTGATGTCGGCCGCAAATGGATGCGATGTCTGTTTGCTGGAAGGAGTCGGGAGGAGAATTTGTCCCTCGCGCATGTCATCATGCGTGTTCGTGCATGCTCACGATGTTGGGAGAGATACCAGCGGTATTCAGGCTGTCCCCTGTCGACTTCAATTCACGCGATGTCCGCGCGACCCGCCGCCGTTGAACTCGGGGTGGTCGGGCTCGACAGGGCGAGGACGGTGATCTAAATGTCACATTCGACGTTCAGCGTTCGACCTAATCAAGCAACACCGCAGACGCACCATGATTCCTGTTTTTGCATCTTGCAGAAATGCCCTACCCATTCACTTTTTCCTTCTTGAGATCTCCGGTTCCATTTTTATTCCTCTTTCATTCTGTCGCAAACTAACAGGGATGCGCGGTCATGCAGGAAGCACACGGCATTCAAACGCGATGGGATGCAAAATTTTGACGACCTTCGCGGGAGGCTCGGTGTGAAACCAAAAAACACGGAGAAAAAGAAGGCGAAAGAAAGACACCGCTTGAAAGACTGTGTGTACGGTCTCGTAAAGTCTTTTTTTTTCACCTTCGGGAAAACGAGCCAGCGATACTGTACAATTTTCTTTCGACAGCCCTGCGCGTGAATACAGCTCTTGCTTCGAACTTGCCAGCTACAGCTGTTCCCTTCTCTTTCTCTCTCTGGCCCGTCTGCGTTGATGGAATTAACACTGAAAAATCATGCTCGCGGACTTCAAGGAGTAAAGCCGGTGATTTTATTAGTCGCGCCCCCAACTTGGTCCAAAACAAAAACAAAAACCCCGCGCACCCACCGACCAGCAGCTCGGTACATATATCCTGTACATTTTCGACGCCGCGGCCAACCCGACACGCGCGTGCGACGGCGTGGTACGGCCGCTGGTATCTGATGGAACTATAATTCAAATTGTAGTGTTGACTTTTGAGCGACGCCAGAACCCGACAAGCATTCGCCGCGCTTGTTTTGGAGAGGATACAGTAGGGGATAGGGTACGTGTGCCCACACAAATGCCTTCCATCGCGAAAATTCAAACACATCGGGAGCCGGCAGGATCGGCGTGTTGAATGTTCGATTTGGGCCGGATCCACACTGACGCGTCGGGTACGCGGATGTGTGGGGAAATTGAAAGTTGACGCGGGGCGGGGCGATATCCTGCATATTGAGGACAAGCGAGGCCATGACACCGACCAGGCAAGCATTCGCCGTCTTCGGTTTGGAGAGGTAACCAGTAGGAGATAGGCTGCACACACACCCAACATAAAATAGCAGCTGTGTTGCTTCCTTCGCGGGAGGCTCGGCAAGTTCGGCATGTTGAAATTTCTGTATTTGGGCGGGATTCGCGCTCACGCGTGTGAGGCAGGTACGGGGAGATGTCAAACATCTTGTAGTCCATCAAGCGTGAACTGAGGTTTGGAGTCATCGGGCACCCCGACGGCCGACGGGCAAGAATTTAGAAACACAGTAGAGCCTGTGGACCTAGATCTCTCCAAGTAAGTACTAGGTTGAATTGTTATTTAAAAAAGAGTGACCTGAAGTAGTGCAACCGCGACTCGACGACGTGGCAGGTTACCGAGACGTTGGCATCATAAAGGATGCCGCTGAATTTTGCTTCACTCTCGAGGCTTGATTATGACCTTGTTGAATGTTGAGATTTGCCAACAATCATCACTCGAGTATCTGTGTAGGTTGAACATTTATCCAGGGACATTACGCCTGAGTGACGCAAACAGCAACGCTGGGTACGAAAGGTGCGCCCGGGCGGGGATCTTATGGCATTGGTATCCGTCCTCGGGTCGGATATATTTAATTATGGCTGTGAAGCCAAGCGACGACAAGCATTTCCCGAATGACATGGCTGTGCCCACTCCTTTCACCGTCGCGACGTGGCCAGGGATTATGGGGATAAGAGGGTAGATTCAAGATTCTTTACGTCTATTTGTTACTCTCTGGGGCACCCGGAAATGTTCGTGTGGAGGGACGGAAGTACGAAGTCTGATGGCTCCGGACAGGTCCTCAATTCGCTGAGCTCAGACCGGCGGTTTGGGTCCTGCCTGGGTGGGAATGTTACGAATTGAGCATGCTCATTGATAGGATTGCTCCAGATATTCGGAGTTGCCAGTCTGGGTCCGACTTGAAACTCCGGGCTTTGCAGTGCTTTATAAGTAGACCGAGACACACGTTCGCATCGGCGGGGGCAAGCAGAATGTTGATATCTTGGGCGGGATTCAACTCTTTCACTGCAGGTGACGCCGACGGGGAAAGAAATCCACTGGAAGGAGTTGAGAGCAAGGGACTGAGGGGTTCTTGAGTTCTTTGTGAGTTCGCACAGGACGTATGCGCAAGTCTACAAGTACGTACGGTAGTAACTGCGGTTCGTCGACGCATCGGGAGATCGAGGCCGAGGCTCGGCAGGCTCGGCATGTTGAAACTTCAAGTTGATGCAGGGATTTACTGTGGCAAGGAGATTGGGGAGAAGAGAGACTTGAGAAGGCCTGTTGAGAGGGTCTGCATTTACTGCAAGGAGATTAAGGTGGGCAAGGAGAAAAACAGACCATTGTGGCTTGTATTTTATCTGTGAACCGGATGTTATGAGTCTTGGCCTAGGGCCATTTGGATGATGTCTCAGGGGTATATAAAGGCCAAACCTAGCACAGGGCGCGATTGTTATGTTCACGGGAGAATCGGAACTTCAGGCGGGATCAGATAAAGCAGATGTCATTCACGGCGGCCTGAATTCGCCGTTCACCGACGGTACAACAGTTCAATTTTTGACTTCTCAATTATAGCGACGGATCGTGGAGCCCATAAGGTAGGTGTCCGAGCGTGGGTAGAGGATATGGGGTTTGTTTTCCTTTATGGTTCAAATTTTGACCACTTGAATTTGTGAACGCAGCACGCGTTGGTGTTCAAAGGCAAACTATATATTGAATTTGGTGTTTACGCATCGTGATGTGTTTGTTACTTACACTCCAAGATAAAAGTACAGCACCTCAGATGATCTCACCCTGGGTCCTTGAGTACGGTTCAGCCTCAATTGGATGACCTGATAGGAACCGGTACTAAGTAGGGGTCCCCACCGTACCGTATACGGTTACGACCGTAAGAATACGGACCGTAAAATCGGGATTTTTGGTCCTTACGGTACGGTTACGGTCGACCGCAAACCGTACCGTAATTCGCATACGGTTCCAATATCCGGCCTAAAACACAGTCAGTGAACAATCAAACCCCGAATTCAACTGTTTCTCACTTATACGACACCGCCTAGAGCATTCAAACTTTTTTTTTGTTGAATTCCAACCCGACCGTAATTCAACCGTAATTACGGATTCCATCCAGAGGGGCTTATGGTACAGCTACGGTGACCGTAAACCCGTAGCCGTAAACCATAATTACGGTTACGGTGGGGACCCCTAGTACTAAGTTCTGCAGCTTTCAATTGTACTTCGTCAAGCACACGATGGCAGTCAGCTCCTCTCATGTGGGTAACTAGTTGGTTAAGTGCACGACACTGCTCTCACTTTCCCATCCAACAGAACGTGCCCACCTCTTCACTGCCTAGTATATCGACTGCAGTTGGTTAAGCACACAACACCACTCTCACTTTCCGGCACATCAGAACTTGCCTGCCTCTTCGCTGCATCGTATATGCAGTTGGTCAAGCACACAACACCGCTCTCACTTTCCGATCCCACAGAACTTGGCCACCTCTTCGCTTTCTTATATATCATGCCCCTTGGCCCAGTTGGTGAAGGCGCACGACTGTTATAAACACGTCGTCTATATCACATCGTGAGATCGCAAGTTCGAACCTTGCAGGGGCAGCTTATACTTTTGTTTTTTGTTTTTGTTTCTGGTGGCGGACGCAAAGCTTACGGGAAATCATCAGAATCCCCACTCAAATCCACTTCTCCTATGCCGTTTCTCAAAACCGCTGATTAGCCTCGATAAACCAGCCGACCATGGGCGGCTCATTTTACAAGACTTCCTGGAAACAATGACAAACATTCTTTTTTTTCCGCCGAGTCCCGAGAATGAAATTGGCCTCAACAGTCTAAGGGCGGGTGGAACCGTGTTGGTGGTGCAGCTATAGAATACAAATGTCTAAAGGTAGGAATACACAACAAGAGGGAAGCAATCTGCTGCCAATACTCGCAGAACCAAAGTACGCATACAACACAAAGAACCAGAATTAATCAAGACGCAGGCGCCGACTCCTGCAAAGGCGCCATCTTGTAGGGCTTGTAGGGCTTGATGTCGTCGAGATTGGCCTTGAGCCAGGCCAAAAGGGACTTGTACAATCTGTGGTCCACCGCGGCGGCGACACCGAGAAGTGCGGGTTTGGAACTCGATTTCCTACTCCGCACCACGTTCACCTCCCCTTCTTCCAACGGATCCACTGGCATCTCTTTGACAAGAAGCTCAAGCAATGCCTTGAACTGCGGTGTGCGCATTTTTCGTCCCATATTGGAAAGACGTGTCCATCAAGATCGGCGGTCCGAACTAGTATACCGGGATCTCAGAAAGAAAAGGGAAGAGGACTCGCGGATGGGACGTACCGATCAAGAGGTAGTGGTCGGGACCTCGCCGGCAAGGGGAAGCGAGGCGAACTGCAGTCGGGGGAGTCGCGTCTGGGCTTTTTGAACTTGCGACGCGACGGGGCCCGACGAGGAGATGCTCGGCGTTGACGTCGGCTTGGGCGTCCTTGGCGAGGATGTCGACGGGGAAGAGCTTGTCGGATTCGGGGAAGACGCAAGGGAAGACCGCCGAGGGTGTCGACGCGCATTCAGGGGGAGGCCAGCATCAGCGTACGGCCCAAGATCTGGACGCACTTGGCTGCGTGGCGGTAAGAGGGTTCGTTAGCTGGGGCAAGTTGGAGGACGTACTGGCAACGCTGCTGTGTATCGTAAAGTCGCGCGCGCGAGGATTGGAACTAGTAAAGAGGCGTCAAGTGTGTCCAGGAGCGAGACAAAGTCTAGCGACGGACCAGGGAGCGCGCACGAGAGTGAACGAGGGATGAGCGGCGTAGTTGGTTAAAGGCTTGGAAAGCCTCACTCAGGACGGCTGATTCGTGTCTTGGCTGCGTTGGACGCAAAGCAGAGAAGGAGCGCTGGAGCTGCGGACACGTTAACGCGGGCGCGACGAATATGAATTCCGGTGCGGGGACTATTGTCGAGCTGGAGGACCCAACTGGGGTCGCAGAGGTTGACCGACGCGGAGCGCGCAGCGACGCTCTGTCTCGCAATGGCGGCGAGTTGGGCGTGACGTGACGGTGGTTCGGCAGTGGCAGCGGACGGCAAGAGCGGCGCGGATTTCGCGCCCACGTGACCGTCGCGAGTGCCCTTCTGTTTTTTTCAGCAAGAATTTTTGGGCGGCCCGGCGCCAAAGTTTTTTGAGCGGCCCGTGTCTGTTCAGTGCCAAATTTTTACAGCACAGCGCCAAATTCTTTGAGCGGCCCGTGTCTGTTCACTGCCAAGTTTTTGCAGCCCAGCGCCAATTTTTTGGAGCGGCCCGTGTCTGTCCAGTGCCAAAACTTTTGAGCAGCCCCTGTCTCGTCAGTGCCAATTTTTTTCAACTCACCGCGAAATTTTGGGGGCATGCCGTCATCGTTTTCACCGTCAAATCTTTCAGCATCATGCGCACGCCGCCTCACTTGACTCTTTTTCAACATGCCGACTCTTTTCAGCACGCCGAAATCTTTCAGCATCGCTCGCACGCCGACTCTTTCAACCTCGCTCGACTCTGCTCGACTCTTTTCAGCATCGCTTCCTTTTCAATTTTGAGCATGCTCGCTCCCCTCCCCTCAACTTGACACGCTCCTCAACTTTTTCGCTCCGCTCAAAAGTTGACGCCCTGCGCCCCGAGCTTCTCGGCACCCCTGCTGCGCGGAAGATACTTGGCGCTCCCACCCCCGCCAACGACCGCTTCGCGAAACACTCTTGGCGCTGGCGCGGCCCGCTCCGCGGAAAGTACTACCGACCACGCCGACCGCTCCCGCGGAAAATACTACGCCTCCGCTCAAAAGTTGACACCCCCAGAGGCCCGAACAAGGCCAGGACTGTTCGAGCCTCTCGGGGGCAGTAACCTTTTGTAGCTTCCCACTTGCTTCCCACCCAGTTCAAACCTCCCAAGATGCCCTTTTTTCTTGTTAATACCGACCCCACAGTATAACTCTTGAGTCCGACATGAACTGCTCAGGGGAAAGGGTTGAACGTTAACGTTGAGAGACCGACAAGATTACGTACTTGAAAAAGGATGTCGCCATCACAGAAGTATACCTGATTTGCACACAACGAGTGAGGAGCCCAGTAATCACATCCGTTTAAACACGGGTGAGGCTACACTTCAAAGAATCGACTTGAACTAGTCCGGAACCTAAATTACTGTT
Organism: Mycena polygramma; assembly: GCA_029449255.1. Classification (NCBI taxonomy): domain Eukaryota; kingdom Fungi; phylum Basidiomycota; class Agaricomycetes; order Agaricales; family Mycenaceae; genus Mycena; species Mycena polygramma. The sequence continues at coordinate 1,922,238 of JARKID010000003.1, forward strand.
GGGGAAGATTTTCTTAGACAAAAGGAGAAAGGGGAAAGGGAAGGGCAGAGGGAGAGAGGGATAAGATAAAGGTATAGGGAGTCGGTGGCGCGATGAAGAGTCCGCTGTCTTAACTTGATTGAGAGTGTTTGAATTGGATCGACCTGACGGGATGGAGTAACTTGAAGGATGGTGCAGTCTGCACGCCGGGACGGAATCAACTTGATGATAGCAACCTATTTCAGTACAGCAACAAAGTATGTGATGTTTGAGCGGGAGGGACGGGGTGGGTTGCAGAATATGGGACAGAATAGCGATTATATCGCCGCACAAGTACTTTAAAGAAAACGAAATCAGTTGCTCAACACTTTAACGCCAGCCTCGGCAGTCTCCGCATCGGCACGCTCGGCATCTTGAAATGTTGAAATTCCTTTTCGGGCGGCGTTCGGGCGGGATTCCAAACGAACGACAATCATATGTGGGCACCGGCAATACACGGTTTGACGGCGTGCTGTTTGTACTTGTGTATTCTCATCAAACCGACGGTTTCGGGTCTCTTTGAGCTTTACCTCCCCCTGGTGCAACATATGCCTCAAGTCTAAGAGGCAAAATGACTTGAAATGTAGACTAGTTTATGCTATGGGCCTTGGACCATGTTCATCTGCTTGGTACAGCCATGGAATCGTACACCCGCTACAAAATAATGCATTTGCCTCATGTAAAAAATCAGATGTGCCCTCCAGCTCTTGCTCCTGACATACAGAACGATTTAGAGTGCACTTGAGGGCAGCTTGAGGGCTAAACTAATATAAATTGGTGTCGGAAGACAAGTGAATTCATCACGTGCCCCTATATTTCACTCACATTTCCACGCCAAATTTGAGCCAATCTGGCCTCAAAATGCGAAAAGTGAGTAGACAGTCCCTCTATTAAGGCGAAAACTTGGTCAATGTCCAGCCTGGATTTATCATACATGATGTGTATTATATGCTACGGTGCGGCCCCGAGCCCAGGTAAATAGTTTAAAAAAAACAAAGTTGGACATTGACCTTGAATCACAGTACTGAGCATTTTCTCTCAGCAATGTACACCCGTATTCCGACGGGTTGAGCTCAAGTATCGTCTTCAATTCCGCAACCGCTTACTAAGCCCGGATCAGCTCCGAGCGGAGTTTAAAATAACCCTGGATTGCCGGTGCCCATCATATGCATCTGAATCATGGAAGAAGGAGATTATGACACAAGCACGGAAGGAAATTCAGATAACACAGACACAGAAGGAGATGCGAGTCTCGACCTGCCTTTCTGCGCGTCCGCGGATCTGGGGTCTGGACTCCGGGGAAGGAAGCTGGATGACGGAAGACAGAAGACGGAAGTACATTTAGGCTTTATCTCATCTGGCGGTAGATCGCGGTCCGTGTTCTAAACGGAGAGAATTGATTAATTATGAGAGGATGGTCGGATACGTGCGTGATTGCGTGATTGCAAGATAGTTGTTTGGCAAGTACGAGTGAGTACTAGTCTCTTATAAACAGACGCTACAACATAATGAGCTCGTACCTCGCTTGTTGTAGTCTGTCGTTTTGCCGAGCTGATTGATTGCAGGTCGGCATTGTTATGTAAGCAAAAAATTGTCGCGTCGCAAAAGGATGTGCACGACGCGTTGTTCCACAGGTTTGCATCATATATTGTTTCAGTCTTCTCATAGGCCGCACTTGTCTCACAAAGTCCAGGGAGAATCGGTTCAGAATACAAATGCCGAATTTTGATGGACCGGCTGCTGCCGAAGCGTCGGTTTCGTTCCTTGCCCAAAACACATTGGGGAAGAAAAATCCGAGGAAGCAGAAACATTCGGAGGGGGTATTTGGCCATTTGTGCCTCTTAGAATTCACCGTTACGGTGCCCTGAGGGCTGGAACAACGGAAAGCAAAATGAAAAGGTGAGCACAGCCACAATGTTTACATAACAATGTGGACCTCCAACCATCAGTGGCGCGGTTGACTTCAGACTAAGTGAGTACATGAGCGGCGGCAGAAGGGTGCGATCCACTTTACTGCTTTCTCCCGCGATGCACGCTCGAACAAGTTTGGAAAACACGTCTTCCATTCGCGGGAAGTGCCGAGTCGGCATGTTCGAACACCAACTCCACCCCAAATTTGTCTCAACAGCGGGATGGGATGGTCAAAGGCGGGATGACAGAGCATGCTGATAATCGGGTGTAAGGTACAGTTACGGCGCGGGGGATCGACGTTGATGCGCCCCCGAGTGCGTTGCATTTCCTAAGGCGGTTCTAATTTTATGTAACACGAGCGCTGAGCGCTGATCCCTTGTTTTGAGTAGGATTTTCAGGGGTGCGCGGGCTGCGTCCTGAAGGTGATTCGACCAAAGTCCCAAGGTGTTTTGTACCGCGAGGAGTTGGAGGGTGTGAATTCGAGTTAGCTGAACCAACCGTGGGTTCAGAGAGCGAGGGAGCACCCTGTGGATTGGGCAAGGAAGCTAGCTAACCCAACTTGTAATTTAGGTTAGAGACTAGCAGCAACTTAGCCGGGGAATCTTGCATAAGGAAGAAGAGGATGGAGGGATATTTGTCAGTGAGGTCGCCACACTGTGGCAATAGTTGAGCTCGAGTCGGCATGTTCAAATTCCAACTCCGAATCCAAGTTTAATTCCGTTTCAACAGCGGGATGGGATGGTCAAAGGCGGGATAACCAACCATGCGATAATCGGCCTTGTATCACGGCGCGGGGGATCGACGTCGGCGCCCCGATGCAGTGCATTTACCGAGGCGGTTATAATCTACCACGACGTGTATGTAACGCTCCCGCTGATCGTTTTGAGGCCGATTTTCAGGGGTGCGCGAGTGGCGGATTGAAAGCCATTCTACAGTACCAGGGCAAAATCCTCCAGTTGAGGTGTTTTGTAGCGCGAGCAGTCGGAGCGTCTGAAATCGAGTTAGCAGTGAACCAACCCTGAGTTCAGGGAGCAAGGGAGCACTCGGAGCCCTAGCAGACATCGGGCAAGGAGCCTAACATACAACGGGCCAGTCGATGTACTCAACACAACCCAACTTGTAATTTAGGTTCGAGACTAGCAGCAATTTGTGCGGGAAAGCTTGCATGAAGACGGAGAGCACAGAGGGATAGAGGCAGAGGAGTCTACTAGTAGCTTAAGAGGTGCTTGGTGAGGAGGATTCTGCAAAAGGTCTAACTTCTTCAAACGGATTGAATTGGATCGACGCGAAGCCGGGGTGACTCGTAATGCGGATGGTATGGGAGAGCGCGAGGGAGAGGGAGCGGATAGCAAGTATAGCGTTGGGCAAGGTCACTCAAATGAGGATTCATTCAAATCGGAAATATGTGGACAGCTTGAAGTGGGATATTGCATGTATACTTTTCTGGGGCCAGTGTTGAACGAACAAGACCTCCAAATTCGACCGTCGACCAGACTCGTGAATTATGAGCACAGATTCTCGCTGCTGCACACTTATCTCTGGCTTGTGAATAAACAGCACTGGGTGTGGAGGTGGCCAGGGAATGAGCGACCACGTTTGGCCCCGAAAGGCGAAGATCTTCCTCCCGAACGGCGAAAATCTCCACCGGAATGCGGCGCTGAAGGGAAAGTAAATCCAAAATCCCAAATGTACCCCCGTCCACCCGAGTTTCTTGGCATGCAGACGGCCCCATCTCCTTCAGCGTGAGCAATCCCGACGCCCGAACCAAAATTTCAACATGCCGCGCTCGGCATCCATATCGGCAGGTTCGGCGGATTCACGAAAGTTGCAGATCGTCGCAAGTGGGGGTATGCGATCCTCTAGTGTTGACTCTTCTGACACTAAGTCTTGAACCAAAGCCCGCTAACTTAAGCTTCTGTCTGCGAAATCAAGACGCCTTGTTCGATCCCTGGGGTGCAACACACATGTACTAAGTACAGTATTATCCAACCCCGAGCCGCTAGCGCTGTTCATACTCCCAGTCACGTCGCCCAAGGCTATGCTTGCTATCCTCTCTCTCTCCCTATCCCTCTCCCATTGACATACCACCCGGATTCCGCGCCACCCCGGCTTCAAGTCGCGTCGATCCAATTCAACTTTCTTGAAACAAGCTAGACTTTGCCTTGTGCCACCTCCCCCAATGACAAATATCCATTAGGCTGGATTCCTCTTTCCCTCTTTCCCTCTATCCGCCTGCAAGTTTACCCAGGCAAGTCTCCCCGACCAAATTTCCGCTAGTCTCTAACCTAAAATTAATATTGCGAATTGGGTATCTTTACATTTACATTGAGTGGTCCGTTGTATTCTAGACTCTTTTCCCAATTTACACTGCTCCATGGACCATGGATCCAGGGTTCACCAGATGCTAGCTCGATTTCGGATGCTCCAAATTTCCCAGAAGTGCTGACTATGTACCAGTTTGAACTTACCCAGATTACTGGTTGAGAAGAGTCGAACAGGAACGGGGAGCGGAGCAAGAGTGATATTGGTATTGTTATTGTTATTGTTATGGAATATAGTTTGAGGAAACAGCACACCGTAGAGAGAGAATGGAGATGCGGAGGAAGGGGGATGGGGGATGGGGGATGAATACTCTGTGGCGAGGATTTGCGCCGTAGACAGACTAAGTTGAGATGACTGACAAATTCTTTGAATGGGATCGACGCGCCGGATTGTGTCGGTTACCGGTAAGGGAAACAAAGCACATAGGGAGTCATGCGCAGCGGTAGGGCGTCTCCTGAGATACATATCTTGAATATGAGATTAGAGTAGAGTAAGATTACGGACCACGTCAACGTTAATATCAGCGACTGCTTGGTGCTTGGAGGGATTCGGACGGGAGGTGATATAGAATGCCATTGAATCGGGGGCGAGATGGACGGAGGAGTTCGTCGACACTTGCTTGGGATATGCGCGACGCGCGTTGCTGTCGGCAGAATCCGAATATTAATCAGCGCACCCGGGTGTGAGGACCGGATTTATGGCTATTGAATAAACTCAACAAAGAATCAAGCAGCCTCATTCAACGAAACCAGCAGAACGGAAGGAAGACGGATATCGACGTACAATAGTAACGACGCAGTTGTCTGAATAGGATCGGCGTATGGAATGAGTAAGCATGGAATCGAATCGGTCGTTTGTCGACTCATACGAACACCAGCGCCATCCAATACCACGACAGTTTCGAACACCAACGACGATTTGCACGGAAATCCCGTCGGCGGCCGACGCAGGCCGCTTCGGCACGTTTAATGTAAGCAAAGAGAGAGGCATTGCAAGCGGGGCGGTCTGGACCGCCCTACCCAGCTCAAGGACAAGGGCTGACAAGGGAGAACAGATATTTTTTTTTAGCGCGGTTGCGTGGCGCATCGTATGTATAGCAGAGACTCGGAGATCACGCCATCTTCGGCGTTCGGGGCCGTGTGTTGTTGTCGAGAAGTAAGTCTGTGCGTGCGTCCTCTCGAGCTTAGGAGGAGGGTGCGCGCGCGTGGGCGATAAGGTAAGGTGCCCGTCCCGCATCGGGCACTCGCCGTCTCAGCTCGGTGGAATCCCAGGATCCCGGCATTGGACGCGTATCCGGCGCTGGTTGCCTGAATGAGCATCGCCCCAAATCGGGATTATGCGAATCGGTATCTGCGCGATCGATCTGAGTGTGCGCGGGTGCAGATTGGATTAGTGCTGTTACATAATCAGGTAGAATCTTAGATTTGATTTGATTTGATTTTGTGTGTACGAGCCGCGTGCTGGATAAGTGGACGCTATATAAGCCGCGACCGCGTCCCCGCCCCGGCTGCTTGCTGCTGACTATTGGCAGCCAGTGGTGGTCACAGATGACGACAATGACGACCGCCAGAATAGCAGCTAGCGTGGACATGGAGGCGATACTAGCGGCACACGACGAGGTCTTCTACGCGACCTTCCCCGACGCCAGGCCGTCCCCGCGCTCCGCCCAGGTCGAGGCTGAACACGCACGCATATTCGCACCCAGGGAGCTCAAGCCCTTCGTCGTCCCCCCGCTCCCCCACAATGGCGCGCCCCCGCTCGCCCTCAACCTCGAGTTCGGCGTCCCGCTCGGCGGCACAGAGTACGCGTACCCCGACCCGGTGGACAGCTGGGCGTTTTATGCGCCCCAGGTCCAACCCAGCGCAAGCGGCTATGATGAGGACAATGGGTATGCGGAACAGCAACAGAGCGCGGCGCCGAGGCTCGCGCTGACTATGGCGCCGATGGCGGGCGCGATGGCGTTGAGCCGCGCGCACTACGCGGACACCCACGCCCACAGCCCCGTCTCGCCCGTCCCTGCGTCGGCCGTCTCGTCTACCGCGTCGGCGTCTGCGTCCTTCGCGAGCCCCGTGTCTTCCTTCGCGGGGTCGCCTTCCTCTTCTTATGACTCCAATAACACCGACATCAACATCAACGTCAACACCAACTGTGCTACCACCACTAACAATGACAGCTACGACGACGGGAGCCCGCCCCCGAGCGCTGTGTCGACGCACTCGCACTCGTCCTATGCGGACTCGCCGACGGAGTACGTGCCCATGGCGTCCCTCCCCCCGCCGCCGCACGCACACGCGTACGCGTACCCCCCGTATCCGCAGGCGTATACACACCCGCACCTCCAACACCAACCGCTTCCCCCGCATTCGCATTCGCATTTACATCCTCTTCCCCACGTACCGCACCTCCAGCCCCCGCCTCCCTTGCCTTCTCACTTACCCCAACCGCCTCACTTGATGACGAACGCGCATTCGATGAGCGCGCACGACATGCTCCCCCCGCATCTTCCGCCCCACTTGAATGCGCACGAGATGCACATGCAGCTGCACGCGCACCACGCCTACCCGCACGGCCCCACGCGCCACCCCTCGCGCACGCGCCTCCCGCCCGCGCAGCCGAAAAGGAGGGTGGGGTATTACCCCGCGAGTCCGTTGCCGAGTATGTTGAGCGCGGCGTCGACGGCGGATGCGAATGTGAAGCAAGAGGAAGAAGAGGAGGACGCGGGTGAGCAAGGTTCAAATGAGGATGGTGACGCAAACGAGGACGCACCGGACGAGGAAGCAGGCGCGGGTGAGGAGATGGAAGAGGACGATGAGGACTTCCACGACGACGCCGATGCGGAGCCTCAGGAAGAAGAAAGCGTGTCCCCCACCCGGCGCCGCCGTCGACAGCACTCCCGGTCCCAATCTTCGCATTCTTTGAGCGCGTCTGCGAGCGCGTCGTTATCGCCCTCCGCGTCCGCTTCACCATCGCGCGAGCGAGGTGAGTGTAATCGTGATTGTAATCACGAATGTCACGAATGTAATGCTCAAGCGGATACAGGGCGGGAACGCGATCGTGCTGAACGAGATACAGGTAAAGACAGGGATACAGATAAAGACAGGGATAGCGGGAGACCGGGGAAGAAGGCGAAGTTGGGGCATGGGAGGGAGAAGGAGGGCAAGGAGAAGGAGGGGAAGGAGAAGGTGTGTTTTCTACTCTCTTTTTTTGGGATTGGTCTTTTTTTTGCGCGTTGGGCTTCGGGCGCGTTTATTAGCCTTGCCCGTTCCATTTGTCTTTTTGCATTTGCGCACTCCTGCATCGACGTTTACTCTCCCTTCCGTGTTTTCCTGTCGACCTCTTTGCGCGCTCTTCCGCTTGTTTCTTTCCTCCCGCACTCGCTCGACCTCCCTTTCTCCTCTGCACCCCTCCGCGCGCCCCCTCCCCACTTTATTCCACCCCATTCACCATCGTCTCTCCCCTCTTTTTCTCCATTTTCACTTTCGCCTTCCGCACGCGCCACTTTCTCCCGCCGTCCCTGTTTTCTTCCCCTCTGCCGTCTCCGCTCTTCGCTCTTCTCCCCATTTCTCTTGATTCTCCACTCTCCTTGGCGTATTTTTGCCTGGCGTATCATTTCCCACTGTTTCCCCTTCCTCCATCGCCTCCCACTTTCGCCTCTGCATCCTCCTCTTCCTTTTGCGCATGCGCCCCCTCCTTGCTCCTTTTCATCTTCATCTCCTCAATTTTTTTTTTTTTTTTTTTTTTTTTGGGGCGCTGCGCATCACACTTTTCTCCCTGCGCGACCTTTTGTCTTTGTCTTTGACGCGCGTGCGGGGTTTTGTATTCGTCCCCCCTTCCTCCTTTCGCCCAATTCCATTCCGTCGTCCTCTTTTTTCATCTACTTTGGCCCTCCCTCCCTTTTGAAAATATGTTTCTTGTTTTTTGTGTGTTCGTTCATTGCCATTGCTAATCTATGCACAGAAATCCAAATCCGACAAAGACAAGGACAAGGACGCGAAAAAACCGCCCCTCGCGTGTCTCTTCTGTCGCGGGCGCAAGATCGCGTGTGGGCCGCCTCCTGGACAAGGAGCGGGAGCGGGAGGGGGGCAGGGGGCGTGTGGGTGAGTCGTCTCGAATTCCTTACACTCCACATTTCTTTTCAGTTTATTCCCCCCATTTTCGCACATTTCCTTCCTCGCTCCTTCACTCAGCATTCCGCATCTCGATTTACTCGCGAGTTCACTCGTACCACCACTCCTACCCTTCACCCATGACGTTTATACGTACTCTGTACGTCTCCCCGAACGCCTGCTCTTCATTTTTGGGGAGCTGCCTTTCGTTGGGGTGGAGGACGCACTCTTCTCTTCATTTCGGGGACTTGCGTTTTGGGGACACCGAACGCACTTCCGCGGGCCTGCGTATGCGAGATGCGAGGTGTGGGCGTTGGTGTAATGGGGTCCTTCCCGTTCACTGGCTTTGCTTTGCTTTCATCCGCTTGCGTTTCATTTTGGTGGGCGAAGGCGAAGGTCGTTGCGTCTTCGTATATGCGTCTCTTCGTCTTCCCACTCGTTCACACCGCGGCGTGGCGCGTCTTGCGTTTTTGGGGTTGCGTCTCGCTGTTGCTCCTTCCCCGCGGGTTCGCCCTGGATATGGGGTTCGGGATTTTGGGGTCCCGCACAGGACGGGGCGTGCGTCCTTCTGGCGCGTTGCGTTGCGTAAATTTGACGCGCACCCTCTTCTTCCCGCTTCTCTCTTCTCGGTTTACGGCCCACGTCGGACGTCGGACGTCGGACGCACGGGTGCCTGTGTCGTGTGTCGTGTCTACGGCTTCTGTCACCCCGCGTCGCACCGCGCGTCTTGCGTCTTCTAGGTGACGTGGAGCTGTGACCCAGAAGACGTAGGGCGTGTCCGCACAAGTGCCTCGTCTTCTCGGGAAGATGTCGATGGTGCTGCTGCCCGGCGGCAAGTGAAGGGGAGGGGAAGACGTGTGACGGGCAGGCGGGTGCGGGTGTTGCGAGGGCCGGCGTTCATTCCTTCGCCCTTCCCTTCCCCGGTATTCATAATTCATTTCGTTCATTATCCATTTCTTGGGGTTGTGCGACGTAGCGCGGCGGGGAGGCTTGTGAAGGGAGGCGTTGTGAAGGGAGGAGGGATGTGAAGATGACGCGTGCGTGTGCGCACAAATCCTATCTTTGCCTCGATTCGATTCGAGCCTCCCTCCAATCATCGTGCTTCGATTCTCCCGTTCCAACTTCCCGTTATTTCGATCCTGATGCGATGCGATGCGAAATCACACCGAGATCCGTTGAGTTTTGGTCAAGCTGAAGTTGGTACCAAAACCTGTCCAGGAATTTTCCCATTGGGTCGGCATCTTCCGGACCACTAGGAAATTTCCCGGATAGGTTTTAGCATGAACTACGGCTACACCAAAACTCATTAGATCTCGGTGTGAATATTGGGTCGGCGATTGGATCCTGTTTTTTTTTTTGAGGATGATTCAAGGCTCGATGGGGCCCTCCCGCTTCATCCTTCGTTCTTGTTCTCGTGCACTTTTCGTTCTATTGCACTGCGATTCACTCCTCCCTCTTCTTTTATCTCTTCACTCTTCACTCTTCACCCAAAAAAACACATACTAACGAAATATTTTCATTTCGCAGCCAATGCCTGCGCCGCGCGCTCAAGTGCGAGTACCCGGCCGAGAGCCGGCGGGGGATGAGGAAGAAGAAGGGGGAGGTTGGAGTGGGGGTCGGGGCCTCGAGTGGGGGTGCGTTTTTTTCCTCGTTCTCTCTTCCGTCGTTTCTCGTGTTTCCTCCGTTCATATGATACTGACGCATTCCCCTTCTAAAGGTCCCGTTGCCTCCACTTCCTCCTCAAGCACGCTCGCATCCACCTCCACCCTCGCCTCCACCTCGAGTCTAAGCTCAGGCTTGGGCTCAAGCTCGGGCTCGACGCTCGCAGCCCTGGGCATGGGCTTCGACGCCGTCACCGGCGGCGTCGCTCCCTCCTCCAGCGTGGGCGGGGGCGGGGACGGCCTCGTTTCCGTCATGAGCTCGGGCGGTAGCGAGGGGATGGCGCCTCTCTCCGTGCCGGTGATGGGGATGGACTATGCCATGGACCATTTGGACGCCCCGATGCAGATGGACGCGGCGTTCACGCCCATGCCGACGCCGACGCCGACGCCGCTGCAGATGGGCGGTAGCGGCGTGTTCTCGACGGAGCAGCAGCAGCAGCCGCAGCGGACCCGGGATCCGCGGTTGGCGTCGGGGGTGAGGGACGCCGGGGGCGGGGCGGCGGGGAGGGTCTAGTGCGCGACGGTGGGCGTTGTCGTAGTTGAGCGCGCAATCCCTATGCCTGTCCCTATCCGTCCCTCCGCGTCGTTTTCTCTCTACCCACGCGAACGCGTTCGTCGCCTCCTCGCCGCCTTTTTGGGCGCGCCCCTCTTGCGTCGACGCGCCTCCGCCTCCCCTCTTGCTTCGCCTCGAACGAACGAACGAACGAGGCGCTCTCTTGCTTTGCTTTGCCTCTTGCTCTGCTTGCTTTTTTGTCTCACCTCTTTGCATGCTCTCGACGCCCTCCCCTCCCCCACGCACTCCTCGCACTAAAAATCAGCTCGCTTAATGACGACACGTCCGCTGTAACCAACGAACACGAACCCGCTTTGCTTTATTCACCTTATCGAACCGAACACCGAATCCGAACCCCGAATCCGAATGTTTTTTAAACCGACCGAAACCGACCGCTACTCTTTTTTAAACCCCGCTTTGTTTAAACCGAATCGAATGAATCCGAATCCGAATCCGAATCCGCATTGAACTCGATACTCGATACCTGTACATATGATACCACCACTTGCCCGCCCTTACCCCGCTCTCGCTCTCGCTTTATCGTCCCGCTCCTCGCCCGGCTTCGTTCTCATTGGCGATAAGAGCCATTCTACTACTGTGTTGCTTAAGCGCGCGGCTACGTCTTGGCGTCACCAACCCAACGTATCTTGACACCCTTGCTTATTGCTGTTGTCGATGTCGATGCCGCGCCTACGATATGTACGCCTACGCCTGCGCCTACTCTACGCCTGCCCCTCTTATCGCTTATCCCTATGCCTACCTACCCCTACCGCCACACCCACTACATACCTACTACCCGAGCTTTATATTGCCTTACCCTAGCAGTAACACTTACTTATCCGCTTATGGTTGTGCCTGTATTTAGTGTGTAGGGTACCGTGCGATTGGGTTTATTGGGGTTTTGACGCGGGGGTATCATGCGCGGTGTGGGAGGGTGAGAGGGGGGAGGAGAGGAGAGATGTTTACTTGCTTAACTGGGTTTTATGTATTTTTTTGTTGGTGTTGGTGTTCTTGTTTTTACTGCTACAGCTTTGCGTTGGGAATACACTGAATACAGTGGTGTAGATCGACTTGGTGAGGGTGCGCAGGATGTGGGAGAGGAGGAGAAGAGTGTGCATAAAAAACACATACAAGAAATCACAGTGGCCCAACCCCGAATCGAACGAGGGTCTCCTGCATATCCTCTACGCAGACACGATTATAAGTAGGCGCACTACCAGTTGTGCTATTGGGCCGTCGGCTACGAGCCTACGATGCATTTGTTTGACTAGGTGTACAGCTTTTATAGTCGTAGGGACTGCGGCGGCGCGGCCCAAGGAAACGCTGCCAAAATATGGAGCCAAGTAGGCGTACTTACCAGCTCATCATCGCCTCCGTTGAATTTTTCTTTTGGAATACAACGCAGAGCACTGCGACGCTAGAAGAAGGTGGACAGCCACCGGCAACTCCCGCATTGCACTTGCTCCTTCCCGTGAAGTCTGCAAACTCCATGTTCTTTGCTTGTTCTTGGCGACATCTTCAGGTCACATCTACAGCTTGAAATTACTCCAACTGAAGCGATTCCCATTCCACAGACCGGATAAACGGGTCCTCTTGTCCGTGTCCCGGTCCAAGAGATAGGGCCCTGTTACGCCTGTTGCGACTGTCAGTGGCACGGGGAGTCGCTGCGTCCGACACGACAACCCGTGGGCCCTTGGCAAGTACGGCTTGCATTCCGAGTGCCGTGCAAAATTGGGGTGCGAACTTGCACCGCCGGTTGACCGTCCACAGCAGCCTCAGCGCAAATGGTCCCTCAGGGCCCTGTCGACGCGTTCTTTCCTCTTCAGTGCTCCTCGCTAGCATCTCAGCGCCCAGATACTATCTCAGAGCGATTTCCTGAAGCTCCCTGGGCCCTCTTGGCTGCTCCCCCTCTTGGCTGCTCCCGGCCGCCCTCACTTGTTGCTCGCCAATTCGGTATTCGCTAATTACTTGGTTCGGATTCGGGCCTGGGCCCATGCCGTACCTCAATCATCAATATACCTCGCTTTGGCCATTGTACTAATACCGGACGGCAAAATTCTCGACCTCGCGTTGTGCGTCTCTGATTCAGGCCAATGGATGTGCTTAAACTTTCTAGGCTTTTGTACTCGGAATTCAACTCGGTCCATCGACGTGCAGATCAGCTCTCGTGGCAGATAAACGGGATGGTTGCTTGGATTCCTCCAAACGCTCACCGATTATCGCGAGCGGTAGTGGGCATCTCGGTGGAAGTTTCGTCCCCCCTCTTATGGGCGCTATTCTCGCATTAAATTCACACCCCTCATTTCCGGTTGACACGGCGTATGGTGCGTCTACAGCGCGATTGCTCGACTTTGCCTGAGTGCATCCTGCCCCGTATGCGTCTGTCTCGTGATACTGGAGTGGAATGTTCCTTTTAATTACTTACAACATCCCCAGGATTTTCAACCCATGTGCGTTCATTTCTACTAATATCTACGATCAGCAATCGACCTTTCTGGCAATTTGAACTTGAACCGTTCTGGATACGTCCGAGCCTGCCCGTGGTCAGCAGGTCGCCCGATTTGATTTTCCTACGCGTCAATCAGGCGGCGTTGCCAACGGCGTTTCGACTCCAATGTCACTCCATATACTGGCGGTGGCCCTAGGGAACAAGAGCGTAACGCTCCTAGTTGAGTTCTAGTCAGGCGGTGCGTGTCGCGTGGTTGGGTTACGGGAATAGGATCCACACTAGCTGTTTCAGATGGGCAACCGCCGGTTCGTGCGCAGCAACTGGCTGAAGCTGGGTGCTGTTGAGTGCCGATTTCCAAATTGAGGGCATGTTCAACAGCATGTCCGTGGTCAAATGTCAGTCCGCCGGAGGGAAATCGATCCCCACCGATCGATGCATCGGATTGGTTTTGATTCTACTTGTACTTACTCCCAGCCAGGCTGAACCAACAACAACAAGTGTTTTCGAAGATACACCAAGGAACTTGCCGGCGCTTTCATCTGTTACCGGCCTTCTCGCGCGACGGAGAACCTTGTTTTGCACATTGGCACCGACATTAAACGGTTGCGATCGTTCTTCGGTTTTATTAGCGTGCAGACAAGTCTTATCTACCATGAGGGCTACAGGTTGGCCCCACGTTCACCGTCGAGGCAGAAGCTAACACAAATTAGACCGGAGCGCTAACGCCTACTGTTGTCCCTCGAAATAAAGTCACCCAAAGACGATTGTCCATTATCAGGTGCTCCCCTACAAGCTCCCGCGAAGCAAATTAGATCAATCCTCGATCATGCAATGGTGCGCCTTGCATCCAGAGTCCGAAGGTCGCATGAACATTTGAACGTGGCCCTGACCTAGCACGCAATGTCTGCGGGTTGCTGCTGGCACAAGAACCATCGACGTCGAGGATGACGCCTGTGGGCGTCGATCCAACAGCGATCCAGCATGCCGTACGAGTCGCGTAGCATACCTAGCCGAAGCGACCCTACTCATTCTCGGCTCGCCAGCCTCCAGGATCCATATTTCATCCCATGTGATTGGGCCCCGCAAAATAGAAGGAAGTGTCTATCAGCATCGCAGGGCCAGGAGGCATCGGCAAGCCGCGACACGCCTTAAGTTGCTTGAGATTTCCACTGAGATTGTTCAGCTGATATGTCGCGGATGTCATAGTGTCTCCCCGCGACTACGTTTGATTCCCGGATGCGTCGCGGAGCTTGAATGTTGGGCGATGATAAGCAGATAAGCCACATCGCGGCCCAGCGCGGCCCAGCGCGGCCCCTGTTGTGAAAGTTTCAACTTCAACCGATGAAGAGCAGAGAAGGTGCTGCACCGGCGCTTGCCGCGACGGCATTGCTGGGCCTTCTTCAGCATCCAAGAACCGTTATAAGAGACCTATGGATGGAGAGATAGACATTAATTGCAGGATAGAGCAGGGAGGATAGAGCAGGATCTGTACGATATACTTCCGCAGGATCTCGCTTGAGAAGGCTTGCGATATGTATTAAGCGAGCCACGAGGGAGATGCTCCCGCGCGCGGAAGCAAATTTTTCCGATCCCCCTGTTCGAGGATTGTTGATGTTTGAAACAAATTGAAAGTGAGTCAATCTGAGGTGCTTTACTTGTATCTTCAAGTCTAAATAGCAAGCACATCATGGTACATAAGCTCAATGTATAGACTGGCTTTCAACACCAGGGTGCACTGCTTGACTGCCTCGCATAGCAAAATCACAAGTTCATACACTATAAACTTGAAGGAAGCCAAAAGTTGTGGTCAACCGCATACACGCTCGGACGCGCGTACTTTATTGTGTCGACGCTCCGCACAATTCAAGTCTCTACTAACATACTATAATTGAGATATCAAAAATTGAACCACTGTTGTTAAACGGCGAGGTCGGGCCGCCTGGGCCGTAAACCGGAGTTTGATCCCGCCTGAAGTTCCGATTCCCCCGTAAACATAACAATCGCGCCCCGCCCTAGGTTTGGTTTGTGTCTATCTATGACACATCAGAATCCAAATGACCGTAGGCCTCAAAGCTCGTAACAGTCGGTTCACAAATAAAATACGGGCTACAGCGGTCTGTTTTCTCCTTACCCGCTTTTAATCTCCTTGCAGTAAATCCAGCCCCTCTCAACAGGCCTTCTTAAGCCTCTCTTCTCCCCAATCTCCTTGCAGTAAATCCCTGCATCAACTTGAAAGTTTCAACATGCCGAGCCTGCCGAGCCTCGGCCTCGATCTCCCGATGCGTCGACGAACCGCAGTTACTGCGACCTCAAAGAAAACTCAAGAAACTCTTCATAGTAGCGGGCGATGTGTATGGGTGAAACGTAACGCATAACGGCGGCATCGTTTCGTTTCAAAATTTCAGACATGTAACGCATAACGGAGCCCCCGTTTCACATAAATTTTGCGTTACACTGAAGTTTTTCACCAAAAAACAGGTAAAAAAACAGACTCGCAAGGTCCGTCGTTTCAAGTGTAACACTTAACGGCTGGGCTGTTTCTGGTTTCAACTTAATTGTTTCAGTCACGCTGCAAAATCTGTTTCACCCATACACACCGCTACAGTAGTCCCTAACTCATAACCTCTTCCAGTAATTTCTTTCCCCGTCTGTGTCACCTTGAAAGTTGAATCCCGCCCAAAATTTTCAACATGCTTTGCCCCCGCCGATGCGAATGTGTGTCTCGGTCTAATTATAAAGCACTGAAAAGCCCGGAGTTTCAAGTCGGACCTACACAGCTCCGGAATATCTGGAGTAATCCTGGACATGCTGAATTTGTAACATTCCCACCCAGGCAGGAACCAAACCGCTGGTCTGACTTCAGTGAATTGAGAACCTGTCTGGAGCCATCACACTTCGTACTTCCGTCCCTCCACACGAACACTTCCGGGTGCCCCAGACAGTAACAAATAGACGTAAAGAATCTTGAATCTACCCTCTTATCCCCATAATCCCTGGCCACGTCGCGACGGTGAAAGGAGCGGGGCACAGCCATGTCATTCGGGAAATGCTTGTCGTCGCTTGGCTTCACAGCCATAATTAAATATATCCGACCCGAGGACGGATACCAATGCCATAAGATCCCCGCCCGGGCGCACCTTTCGTACCCAGCGTCGCTGTTTGCGTCACTTAGGCGTAGTGTCCCTGGATAAATGTTCAACCTACACAGATACTCGAGTGATGATTGTTGGCAAATCTCAACATTCAACAAGGTCATAATCAAGCCTCGAGAGTGAAGCAAAATTCAGCGGCATCCTTTATGATGCCAACGTCTCCGTAACCTGCCATGTCGTCGAGTTCACGGATTGCACTACTTCAGGTCACTCCTTTTTAAATAACGATTCGACCTAGTACTTACTTGGAGAGATCTAGGTCCACAGGCTCTGGGTTACTGTGTTTCTAAATTCTTGCCCGTCGGCCGTCGGGGTGACCGATGACTCCAAACCTTAGTTCACGCTTGATGGACTACAAGATGTTTGACATCTCCCCGTACCTGCCTCACACGCGTGAGCGCGAATCCCGCCCAAATTCAGAAATTTCAACATGCCGAACTTGCCGAGCCTCCCGCGAAGGAAGCAACACAGCTGCTATTTAATGTTGGGTGTGTGTGCAGCCTATCTCCTACTGGTTACCTCTCCAAACCGAAGACGGCGAATGCTTGCATGGTCGGCGTCATGGCCTCGCTTGTCTTCAATATGCAGGATACCACCCCGCCCCGCGTCAACTTTCAATTTCCCCACACATCCGCGTACCCGACGCGTCAGTGTGGATCCGGCCCAAATCGAACATTCAACACGCCGATCCTGCCGACTCCCGATGTGTTTGAATTTTCGCGATGGAAGGCATTTGTGTGGGCACACGTACCCTATCCCCTACTGTATCCTCTCCAAAACAAGCGCGGCGAATGCTTGTCGGGTTCTGGCGTCGCTTAAAAGTCAACACTACAATTTGAATTATAGTTCCATCAGATACCAGCGGCCGTACCCCGCATCGGGCATCATCGCACGCGCGTGTCGGGTTGGCCGCGGCGTCGAAAATGTACGGGATATATGTACCGAGCTGCTGGTCGGTGGGTGCGCGGGGTTTTTTTTTTTTTTGGACCAAGTTGGGGCTAATAAAATCACCGATTTTATTCCTTGAAGTCCGCGAGCATGAGTTTTCAGTGTTAATTCCATCAACGCAAACGGGCCAGAGAGAGAAAGAGAAGGGAACAGCTGTAGCTGGCAAGTTCGAAGCAAGAGCTGTATTCACGCGCAGGGCTGTCGAAAGAGAATTGTACAGTATCGCTGGCTCGTTTTCCCGAAGGTGAAAAAAAAAAGACTTTACGAGACCGTACACACAGTCTTTCAAGCGGTGTCTTTCTTTCGCCTTCTTTTTCTCCGTGTTTTTTGGTTTCACACCGAGCCTCCCGCGAAGGTCGTCAAAATTTTGCATCCCATCGCGTTTGAATGCCGTGTGCTTCCTGCATGACCGCGCATCCCTGTTAGTTTGCGACAGAATGAAAGAGGAATAAAAATCGAACCGGAGATCTCAAGAAGGAAAAAGTGAATGGGTAGGCATTTCTGCAAGATGCAAAAACAGGAATCATGGTGCGTCTTCGGTGTTGCTTGATTAGGTCGAACGCTGAACGTCGAATGTGACATTTAGATCACCGTCCTCGCCCTGTCGAGCCCGACCACCCCGATTTCAACGGCGGCGGGTCGCGCGGTCATCGCGTGAAATTGCAGGCGAGTGCCGCTGGCACCTCTGACCCGTTCCCAACGTCGAGAGCCTCATGGATGAACACGCATGAACACGCATGACACGCGCGAGAGACGTTAGACCCCATCCCCGCGCGACCTCATACCAAACCCTTTCCCAACCCCTAGTCCACTGGTATTTCCGTCTCTGAAAAAAAGGCCCCTTTCCAACCTCTTCCCAAAAACGGGAATCGCATCCACTTGTAGCCGACATCACCTTACACGCAAGTTGCGCGCGCGATCGCCGTCCCGTGCCGCGCCGTTGCCACTGCTTCTCTTCTCTCTTTAGCGGTATGCTCGCATATTTCTCTTACCCGATATTCGGACGCCGTACCTCCGGTGCAATAATGTCTGACCCCACACTTGCATATCCTAGCCCAGCCTGAGTATCAGAATTGTAACAATTTGGACCAATTGAAACTGGATGGCTTGAAATTTGGAAGCTGAGGACCGACACCTGGGGGGCCGTGCCGGAACACCCAAGGACGCTTACCGGGTCAGTAGTCCATGCAGGGGAATAGGTGAGCACATTCGGAAGATAACGACGAGAAGCACAGGCAGTTGTGAGCCAGGATCTGGGCCAGGTTTAAGGAGTGGCGTCGCGATGCAGATCTCCCTCACCTTGCTGTGGTGCATCGTACGACCCAGTCGATGTATGCAGGTGAGTGCTGCACCAGCCTATTCCCTTGCGCTGGGGCCGACACATTCCAATGCCTGATGCCGGTAGCGGAATGTGACGCTGGGAACTTGAGTTGCGCATCCGGCCTCCTGCAACAGCGGAAAGCGCAGGGAATGAATCAGCGCGGGTGATATTCCTAGATACTTAGCGTACTCCCCGTTAATTCCAGGGGAGGTGGACAACACGAATTCCCGAAGTCAACTGGTCCAAGTCCGAAAAAATCAGGGAGGGGGATGAGAGTCAGATGGAAGTGAGCAAGTGGACCGAGTCCGAGGAGTTCGAGTCGGCGATTCATCACGCCGACATGTATCCAGCGACAGGACGCGCGTGAATTTCGATCTCGCGAAATTGCCGCGTTCCCGGCGACGATGGAGATGGGTGGGATGCGAAGTTATAGAGGCCGGATCCCTGTGTATCGGCGAACGAGAGGAAATTTGAAGGTTGCCGGGTTGTCGATTGTAAACTTCGTCCCCCGAGACAATTGTTTCAGATGGTTCCACAGTCCAGATTGCGGGAAGTTGGAGAGCCTTCCGAGCCGAGCCCAGGTCGATTTTGGGTCGATTCCTCAATCACATACAATTAAACACCGAGGACCAGTCCAGGCCGTGTTGCGTCCGGATTCCGGAAGTGCCCGGTATCGGGAAGATTGTCGAGTTTAGAATCTTGCGCAGGGAAGCGAGCCCCGGGCAGTTCTATCTGAGTTCCATGCAATCGAATCCGAGATCGAGTCAACAGTCTTCGTGGACGATACAGCGAGTCAAATCCCAAGTACAAGACTTACGCACCATCTCGTGGCCAGTCGTTATCTTCAGCCCACAAGCGATGGACCGCACCGTGCCAGTGGCACAGTGCACTGGCACCACTGTTGTGCCTAGAACGAAGTGTCGGAAGCGACGTCCGAGTGGGACAGAACAACAGAACGAACGAGCGGGCGGAGAAATCGGAGCAAAGGGTGTATGTTGCGATAAGGATGAGCAAGGAAAGCCTGCGGCGCCGGGAAACGGGATGAGCAGGAGCCAAGCAAGAGCGGGAAGCAAGAGAAATCCGGATAATGCCGAGACATCAGCGATGTACGTAATACATAGGGGCTCATGTTCAACCTGGTTTCCTAACTCCGGTTGCTTTCACTTTTTCCCACGTGCCATATCGATACCTCGCCCAACGCAAAGCCCAATGCGGCATCTGGTATGAGTCAGCTGGACTCTCGGAGGACGGGACGTGGGTTTCCCCCGGGTGGTCAGGTTCAGAAACTTCAGTTCAACTTTATTAGAACCATGCCGACTGTACGAGGTGGTGTACAGGTGGTTAGTAGTACCGTGCACGCTTCTAGTGATGTACATACCTAGCCGCCACACTGCATCGACGGAGCGAGTATTTTTCGCATTTAACTAATCCCGTCCTTCCACAGCGAGTAAGTGGTCAGGTTCGAAATGTTCGATGGTCATCAAACTCTGAATAAGTTCGAACTTGCCAAGGAGCAAACAACGTTTCTCAATTTACTGTCAAGCCGTTTAGGGGTGAGGCGAGGCAGACACTGTATGTATAGAGTCACCCACCAGGTTGAACAGTGCATTGATAACAATCGGGACATACATAACTCAATTTGATCGCAAAACTGGAGCCGTATGTACCAACGTTCATAAAAACGCCCAGTAAGTACATCCGCCACGGAAGCTTTGCTTGGGAGCGTACAACAGCTCACAGCTCTAATCAAATCTAAGAGACGGGCACTGAAATTAGTTTACAAGCATGAAGATGCAAGCAGTGAGAGGTAGTGAACAACGGATGTGAATACTTGTAGGACACCGTCATCATGTCTGAGTTCCAACATGGAGGTGGACACACGGAAGGTGTACGGTAAATCAGTGAGCCGCAGGAACAAATCTACCGTACGTTTGAGCGAGCAAAGGCAGTTGCTATGGACCTAGAACGTGTGTACAGCCTGAGATCTGTACAGATACTCACGAGCCGCATGCACGACGTGGAACCGCTGAGCAACATGGGATAACGAACGTAATGCAACAACTTGGCAGCGGCTTCACGGCCGGGTGCATACCTGCCTGAGTTGGGAGACATTAAATGTTCCTTTCACTCATTCCACCATAAGATTTTACGGGCATCAGATTCGAAGAACTTCGAATCATATGTGCAGATACCAACGTTCATTTTTACTGGGAAATTATGTTGCCTACGATATTGTATCGCCAATGCAGCCCAGCGCAAAATGGGTCTCAGAGATGCAGAATAATCTTGGACAAAAGTGCCTCAGGCACACACCGCCCGCTCCGGTGGCGTCAAGTCCGTGAAACATGTCAGCGCATTTCCATCTCGTTTCTTTCTCGTCAATAACGTTAGAAGACCTCAATATAAATTACCGGCGGCCGGAATTTCATATGGACCATACTAGGAGGGCTGTCTGTCTTCTTTCTGTTTGTGGATTACAGCCGGTGACAGAACCGATACCTCGGGGGTGAAATTGCACGCTTGAAGGCTGATGAGGGCTTAGAGTTATTTTTTGGGGGACAGCCAGCGAGACTTTGAATTGTCGGTGTAATACATCTAGTACGGATATGTTGAAGTCGAATGCATATCCCCAAGTTGTGCAGAATATTCCGAGTTTTGTGGATAAAGTGGATGCGCGAGGACCCTTGCAAAGTTAATATGTGCCAGTGATGTCTTTTCGAACTCTTCAGAGTAGATGGAGTTGCAAGGCAAGCTGACGAGCATCTACGGATGGGCAGGGCAAATTCGAAACTTGCGGCGTTGTTACGAATGTGAGAGCCAGACTTCAATGGACCTACTTGATTCAGATGGTCGCGGATCCACGATGTTGGAGTCCGCGGTGTTCCAAACGTGGAATTTAACACCAGCGCGCTCTGCGCTCCTTCATCGGAGGTTACCAAGCAGGAAAAAAAGACCGATGGTGCCTGGGCTGGACAGGAAGCGGAAGCTGTCGACGGTTGAGCTACCTGGATCCGTACAGGAATAAATTCGGGACAAACGTTCCGAAAGGCCGGTGAGGTGGCGAAAGATCAAGGCACCTACTTTGGCCGGGTAGATAAGCACATATCACAGGAAGATTTTCGACAGGTCCAACACCGTAGAGCCCCCTCCAATATTTTTTTCCGCTTGCTAGGCGAGCCGCTAGCGGCGCAACGTTAACGCTTCAGTAGGTAATATGTCGAACGACGCAAGTCAAACGCCACAGCATGAAAATAATAGAGTACCTGTAAGATGTGGGTCAAAAATCATGCGCCACATATACATCCGGTGCGAGCTGCCGGAAAATCAGGTAAGGATAACGAGAAATTGAACGTTTCGTGCCACAGTGGGCAATTTACTTAGTATTTTTCGCCAAATGGTTGAACCTTCGGACTGAGCAGATGTGCGCAAACCTAAACATCCCAATGCCTTCCGAATTCGTACTTGCAGCAAGCGAATTTACGAACTGTTCCATCGATTCAATATCCCTTGGGTCAGATACGGACCATTGTGCACTGTTCAAATGATTTCAAGGCCAAGTGTCGCGGCGTACCAACCGCGGATAAGGACCGAATAATGAATCTAAGAAACACGAGCACTTGCGTGTGTGAGCCGACAGCCTCATCACCAAAACCGCGTTTGAAAAATCGAACATGGTTGAAAAAATAAGCGAGATCGGAAGTCTCCGGTGGCTGTGTATGTGTTGAACCAACTGATTTCGACCATTCGGTCGCACCAGACTGCAGAGCCATAACTGTATCTGAATAAAACATGACTATAAACCCGCCACAAGCGCTTTCATGTCCAAATGGCCGACGCGGCGGGCCGACCCGCCCAGAGCGCCGAGGGTTGACAGCTCCGCCCGAATAGTTACGGATTTGTGGCGAGCGGTGAGTCACAAATCGGGCCTACTATTGGATAAGTAGTATGCTCTAATCTCCAGCTGCAGGACTGATATTCAAGCTGGACAGCCAAACAATTGCTCGGAATAAGTCCGACTCACGTCCGACCGGTGGACGGCCGCCCCTCAGGTTCCAATACGTCCAACAGCAGATGGCGCCTAAAATTTTAGAGTTGGAATCGCGCACCTTGTTTGGCACGAGCGCTCTAGAGCGCTAAGCCTTCGTTATACGCGGGGCAGATCTGGACAGATTGTGTTTGACATCTGCATCCGCTTCGTTGAGTCAGACTTCTGAACCGGGGATCTTTTCCCCCAAGGATATGGGTGACCCGCAGTTTTGGATTCGTGAACCCCGAATCAGATGGTCCTGGTCCCAGATGGTGAACCATACGTGGCTGCCAGTGGTAAAAGGCAGTTTCTGCAGTGGCACTGGTAAATGCGAAAGCTAGCGACCCTCGTTTTCGGGTTCCAGCCGCGATGAGAAAAGGCGGCTGAGCCGCGAACCCAACCCACACGGAATTCAAGCGGAAAAGGGGGACAGCCTGGGATCGGATGTTGAGTATTTCAAATTTGCAGCGTACGCGAACTTTGCACCCGCCTCTGGGCTCCGCTCCTAGACTGAAACCAAAATCGTCCACGCGGGGTCTTGATTGAACCTAACTCTGCTCCCAGTATTGAGCCAACTTGTAATCAACCCACCTGCAGTGTGGCACAGCTGTAAATGACTTGCCCAGATTGACAAACCGGCGCTGCGTAACACGGACTGACCCGCCACTCACGATGCGATCACACGCATGGCAGAAGCGAGTGAATGTATGCTGGGAAAAGAATCGCAATAACGAGAGTGAGGGAGCCGGGCCAGTGATACGTGCGGTCGAGTCGGAAATACTTAAATCCAAGTCTCGCCGTGCTGTAGGTTAGATAATAGAACCAGACACAACGCAGGCACGGACAGGGGATCTGAAAACTCTCAATGAATTCAGCGCCAGCGTATTATTCAAGTTGTCTTCGCAGAGGGCCCATGTCATCACGTAGGCAATCGTTGTTTTGTCACCGTCATTGTATAGTGACACCGAGTGCCAGTGTCTGGCCAGTGTTTTTGGGAAGTGCCCAATTCCGGAGTTTTGGAGCATGCCAGTCAACTCTATTTTCATGTCGGAATCCCATCTGGACGCCGAACGGGAAAGACACGACGATCATGATGCTCTATGCACGGCATAACATAACGTAGGGAGATGTAGGGGGGATCCAAGTGCAGATCGTGTACGCGAGGGAGGACAAGCGAGGTTTCCGTGTTCCCCGACGGAGGATTCCTTCGATTTGGACTGGGGATCCTTCATTTCACGGGAGGAAAACGTGCAAACCAGGTGCCAGCGGACGCAGTCCTGGGGCCAGTTTAAAGTGCAAAGAACGGATGAATAGTGTTTGATGCATAGCACAGCAGGGACTCGGAGTTGCAAGAAACAAGCCAAAAATATTGCGGGCTGGCGCGGGCACCGAATTGCGGGGTTGAATGGTGCGTGGGGCTGCCCAGGGGCCAGGGCTGAGCGACGGGGAAACTTCTTGGGTTTCCGCGCTAAGACTGGGACTTTGTCCTGCAGGTGCTTAGCGAGTAGCAGCGACATAACACGTCAGAGGTTTACAGAAGCCAAGTTGAACGTTAATCCAAGACCAACTGTGTCGACAGGAAACGCAATGAAGAGTAGAAATCGGGAGAGACGGGTGTCGAGGGACGGCATTAGCGGTGTTGAGTTCGCGTCAAAGGGGAGGGTGAGCATTTCCACAAATTGGCGTCGGCGCTTTCGTCGACCGTAGTAAGAGATCAAGAAAAGTAAAGAGGCCGAAATTGGGGAGATGCGGCATGCCGCGTTGCCATGGACGGCGCAAAGAAGGCGTCGACGGAAAAGTTGCGACGCGAAGAACCGGCTGCGATTACGGACCACTGACAGAGGCAACATGTGAAGCAGGAGCTTACTGCTCTAGTACCAAAGAAAGAGGAAATAAGAACACAATAAGAACATGCACATAGATACAAAGCGAACATCGGAACTTTCCGGTGGCTGTGGTGACTGGTTCTCTCTCTCTATTAACCACCACGCGTCGTCGCGTCCAGCCCGCACGAACGAGACTCAACGATGTATGACTGGTCAAAGCAATAATTCTCGCAAGTTGAAACGTCACTGTACGACGGATTCCCGCAAGATTTGGACAAGATACTACTTGGTGGCATTGGTGCGCACTGCGGTCGGAGCCCTCGGGAGGCCCGGTGACCTGGCTTGGACCCCGCATATCTGGGAACTTGGCGCCTCGTAAGTATAATCACGAATTATGACCAAGGACGGACTTGCTTGGGTCTGAAGTTCGCGCCCTTTATCCCTTGGAGTCATGCATATGCCTCAAATCCAGATCCGCGGCTCACTTCAGTGTTGGTGCAGCCGGCCCGATTCCTCACTCTCGTCGAGTCCGAATTTTCCTGCCCAAACAGAATACTGCCCGATACTTGTTTTTTCTTTTCGCTTCCAGTCCTACTCGCGTCGGGCTCGCACAAACCATAAACTCCCGGACCTAGGCACCAATAGGGTCGTCGGACACGCGAACGTCTCCCCAACGGATGAAGGCAGACGTACGAGGGCGGCTTCCCTCAAACCTTCCTTCTCGAGTCCATAGTAAATTACTATTACTCGGATCAGCCGAACAAGGATTGTAAGTGGCGTTTTACTACTGGAACCTGTCAACTTGGGTCTTCGAAGCCATCGAAAGATCTACGCCCGTCACCGCCTGCCCCCCGCGCGCTCCTCAGGCCTGCTGTGTGGCCGTGAGCTCCGTGTGCTGAGGACTATAAAGATGAGATAGAGTCGCGCAAAGTGCTGGTCACTGAGGTCGTTACAAGCCACGGGATTTGTCACACCGCGGACAACCCCTGCAAGTTGTACACGCTGTGACGAAAACAGCTGACCTAGTCACCCGGGAGAATCACCTAACGCGTTGTTGCCGCGCTCACAATGCGTTAACTCTCGCCGTCTACCGGAATCCAGCAATTTTGTGAATTCCGCCTCCATGTCCTATCAGTCTTTGTTCAACCTTTGTTTTCATTTACCCACTGCCACACCGTCCGAGTCTTCGATTGGTCTTCGACGAAGAGGACTGATACCTGATGGCCGCCGTTCCCCTCCAGATTCACAGATTCGCGAATCGCAACCTAGGTTGTCAACATCGAACTGGAGTCCTGGGGTTTTGTTGCACCTATGTAGAGATAATCGGGGCAGTAAAAGCCCAATTACCAGCAATATTCCTGTCTCGCACCTCTTCTCTGTCCATTGGTTCGTGTTTGGATCAGCTGCAACTGCAACGAGGGTTTTCTGTATCTTTGGCGTTTTTCAGGGCTCTCAGGAAGCCCTAACCGTTCGCAATCAGTCAGTCTCTTTTAAATTATGTCTCAACCTCAATTAGTTCTCTACTCATCTCTCGATCAAATGCTGTTCAATCCGAGCCAGGACCGAAGCACTCATACAAGTCATTAAATGTTTAATGCAGCAGCGCGTGGGCACTGGGCACAGGGGGCCGCATTGAGCCAGCGTCGGGCGGCGGGCCTAGGGCGCGCACGGTGGATCGGCTGTCAATTGCGTGAAAGAAGGCAGTTAACCTTGTTCGCTTCCACTGCGTAATAGCCGAGTAGTAGTAATTTACTATCCACTCTTCCTTCTCGCCCCGTTACGTGCCCGCACATGTCCCTCGTCTTCCCATCTTCGTGCGTTCTCCCTCCTCACTAACTTATCTCTACCTTGTTTCGACCTCCTCGTTTCGACCTCCCCTTCCATCCCGTCCTGCTAGATACCCCGGCTTCCGCTCCAAGCTCCATCGACTCGCTTCCCTTCCATTTTTATTCGATTGCCTGCTTCCTCCCTTCCGACCCTCGCCGCTTCGTCGCGCCGTCCGTCCCTCATTCTCATACCTGTGCGTGTTCGGAGAAGAAATGGCCATCGACTCGTCGCGGACGTCTCTCTTTCCGCGGGCTAAAGCCGTATACCCTGGTCATGGTGTAGATACCGTGCAGCTCCTCGCCGGCTAATCACGCCTCTTCCACCCCTTCTGCATGAATACCCGATCCACGGTCTTGGATCGGCTCTAGGATCAACGTCACGGTGGATGTTATCAAGAATCTCCTACTAGCATCCTACACCGTAGTTCTCACCTTTTATTCTATCTTGTTCAAATTTGTTTTCCGGTGGTCTTGCAGCTTTGCCTTCGATCGCTCGACCGAGGTTATTTAATTCACTACAGTTTATTTGAGTTGGAGTTTGTGAGTGGCGAGTACTGTGGCGACGTAGACCCCAGAGAGGTGTTTGTGAACCAGAAATTGAACCAATGTTCAAAACAATCGAAGAATTGAAAACACAGCCACCGGAAGCTGCCGAGACAGGATGGTTCCACTCCACGATGATCAACACGAACACCCCGACTGGCAGTCCAGATTTGCAAGTACCAGTGGCCTTTACTGCTCTTCGTTTCTGTGATTGCGCAGCCAAGCCCTTCACAAGTTCCTTTGTCCGTGGAGAGCAAGGACGTCTCCAACTCCAGCCTATAGTACGACCTGGGCCCCGTAAGTTGGCCACTTTGCGGTCTACATGTTGGCGGAGAGTCATCCGACACAATCTCCTTGGTAATGAAACAAACATGTCTTATACTACCAACTCACCGACTCTGTAGGAGTCAAATATAACTCCCCAATTTTGGCCCCATTCTAGGCTGATTCACCGAATGTGCGGCTTTTTCTAGCACCTTCAGATAGCTCCGGGTCTTCAGATGGGCTCTGGTGTCTATCGGAGCCTGTCAATTTCGAAGGCCATGACGCAACTGCATCGACGGCCCATCAACTCACCGACGATTCCATAGATTGCGTCGCGTCCTCCCCTTCCCCAATTGTGCAGCTTGCGTCCTTCGACGGTAAATTTATTGCACCATCCGGCGAACGAGCGGAGGAACAACTCACCCGGGGATTCTTCGTCCCCGACGCCCAGTAAGTCCATGGTTTTATCTTCGTCCTCGCGATTGTATTTTTGATTTTGGAGCATCTCTTGCTTCGCTTTGCCCATGGAGGAAATCTCGACATTTGACGTCTGCACCCCACTCTCGCGCCCTAATTTCTTAACTCTATTTGCAGCGATGCCCATGGAGGAATTGGGCATTCGACGATGTCACCGCAACGCCGATCCCTGCGGTGAGGCCCCAATGTCGGCTACGTGTGGGATAAGTACGGGCAGGCACGGGTATGGCCAACGGAACGGGTCGCCGGAATGCGTTCTTTTGTGACGCGTCGGTCGGCGCTTTGTCCACGCCTCGCCGAGCGCATGTTGGTGGTATTTTTGATTCCTCGCCCGAAATACCCTTTCCTCTGATCCTCCAAAGGATCTTCGTTATTCAGCTCGAAATCATCGAAAACAAAAGTGTCTACTAGCAAATTATTTGACCGAAGTGCTGAAGGTAACACTTGTTCAACCAGACATAGATTTCACGGTCTGAAGGATCTTTTCTTGAAATAATGTGCGAGGAAGATGCAAGAAACTTCGTTTGCAGCAACCGGTCTAAATGCGAGTCAGCGTGTGCGGTTAGGATCGAGGTGAGTAATATGCATACATGGTGATTTTTTTCAACAAATCCAATCGTTATATACCCTGTGTGTGGACATATGCATGACAGGTCTTAATACGCTACTCGCCCGGAGGATTCGAAGTCTTAGGACGAATTCAAAGATGAGTGAGTGCATGGTGTTGTCCACTTTCTAATGATGGTGGCGTTTCTTGCCAACTAGGAAGCCCTGTGGACTCGGAAGCTCGAGGAAAGTCTTTTGGGGCAATGAACGAAGGAGATCCGTCCACACTCTAGTGTGTGATCCAGGTAAGCGCCCAGTACGAATTGCAGCCGCGTCTTTCCCGCAACGAGACAGGGAGCTGGCGGACGAAGACAACGCGAAGTACAGAAGAACACGGCTTCGTCTTCGTGCGCGGATCGGGACAATCCGAATCCGACTGGCAGGATTGTTGAACTCCGAGTTTGGGGCGTATTAAACTCTGGGGTGCGAAGGTCGGTCACAGCAGATCAAGTAGTACCTACAGTGGGCTCCACGATCCTGCGACTAACTGGCTACGATGGGCAGCAGCAGACATTGTCACGGCCACTGCATCCGATTGCACTCTGCAGCCTGAGCATCAGCTCTGTCTACAGCATTACACGGCTTCGAGTCTCGTCGATACTGGCTCAAAATCCCGCGGCGGAAGCGTGCCGTGCACCCGACGCAAAGCTTGATTTCTGGTGCAGAGGTCACGGTCCGTACCTGGCAAGCGCATGCATCCGTACGTGGCAGGCCCAACGCACTAGCGCCGATGAGGCAGATCGCATTCGGCGAGTGAATAAATTATCCAAAAAGAATGATTGTGCCGCGCGGCATAAATGACATTCACAGACGCTGCACTCAAATATTAAATATGCGCCGTAGGACATCTGAGAACCACATTTCTGGATTGTTTCCGCAGTTGAAGACAGGGCCGAGACCGCCATTAGACTCGATATGGGAGGTCGAAAGAAACGCAGGTCGAAGCAAGAGATGATTGAATCTGGTGATACGAATAAATGCACAGTGGGAGCTTGCTCCCTTTTTTGCAGGCAGGAGAAGTCTACCAACATCTTTTCTATGTACGCCACCGATCTTCGAAGTTCTGCTTTGAAGACTGCCACAGGCGAGGACCCATCAGCGGTAAATAATTTCATCCTAAATCGTTCGCAGCGACAGTGAGCTTTCCGTGGAATGATGTGCAGGTGAAACATCAAGTAGCTGACCGACTGGTTCTCATTTTCCCACGGTTCCATCCTGTTCCATCCTCAACAGAAGATCTACGGTCCGGCGAGACGCCTACCCGCGCCCACTGTCGCCCACATAAATTCATACAGATTATTCGGTGCCACTCCCCAATCACTCTTGACATCCTCCTTTGCCGAAAACTTACTCACCTCTTAACCCATGGAAGTAGCCATCGTTACCAGGAGCCTGGAACCCATGTGCAAATGGCGCAATTTTGCGACAGATTGCGAGGAGGGAGCATCTTTTGCGGTGCATGCTCCCGACGTGGCCACGGAGCGCTCGTATATTTTATTAATATTATTCTAGGTCCCCCCGACATTTCAGCGAGCCGCGGGCTCCAGCTCGCTTGTTGCGCGCGCGCCCCTCAATACAGTTCCACCTTTTATTCCCAAAATACTAGCTACAGCAACGTATCGGCGCTTTTAACAGAAAAATCAACTGGCACCAAAAATGCGGTAGTACTTCCGTTCCTACGTCCCACAGCAGCCCACAGCAGTATCTTCCATGCTTCGTTTTGGACCACCGGACCAGCCGTCGGCGTTCATCTTGGTTGGGCATCCAAGAATACTCATACAGCCGCTTCCCAGTCTGGACACGATCCGGGAAGTTGGCGCAGCTCAACACATCATCTTATCATCTTATTCATGGTCTGCAGCGAATTCATTTCATTTTTCCCGGTAAACCATCTTTCTTTCACCGTCGGGAAAGACACAGGGATACCACGGTGGCGAGTGTTCCCGGCGCAGATATGTCCTACTGGTTCTTGTTCATGTCAGGTTGTAATCAAAACGTAAACTCAACGGGAAACATCCTAACTTTTAGAGTCTGATCTTGCAGTCCGCTCGCTGAGTTTTCGCGATGAACGCTCTGTCCCGCCTTCGCGCGTTCTTTCGAACCTCGTCCCTATTATATGTTGAACATTGTCATAAAAATGCAGTCGGAAACAAAAGCTCTCACCCCAAGTTCCCAGCCTGGCTTACCATCTTCCTCTGCCTCAGTGTACACCTACCTAAATGCACAGTGTTCAGTCTCGCGGTAGACGTAACAATTATACGTACGTGCCTCCAAGTCGCCTGGAGCTTGGAGTGTTCAGATATAACGGTCGTCTGATTAAGTCCCCGAAACTCTTTCAGCTGAGCTCAATACCTCTCCCTTCAATTTTGGCTGCCAATCGTAGTTTTCTGCTCATGTGCAGTGACTTCGAGACTCGAGTCTTTAAGTTTTTTCAACTTTCGCTCCATACATACTGCTCACGAATGGCACTGACTCCGGTCTTCGCAAAAGACTTTGGGGTTCTAGGGAGGTATATCGCAGTGTATTCCCCTGCCCTTCCGCACTGGTGGTTGATAAATTATATGATTTTATATCCTGGCCTGGAGCTTCCACCTTCAGCACACCTTCGGCATTGCTTCGGCAAGTCGGCAGACCAGGTTTCCAACTCCGCCGCGTCAATCGGAGTTTTCGCTCCACTCTCCCACGACACTCGACGGTTTCAGCGGCTTTTGCATCTTCCATCCTCAAGAATGTGAGGACGCATCTTAGAAACACGCCAAATATCGACGCATCACAAGCCTGAAAGGCTGAAACAAAGAATCGAAGATAGACCGGAGGAATCCGTTCAGTAACACTTCCTGAAGTTCGTGCGTTTGTTTTTTCTGCTCCGTTTTTACTGGTGGCTTCTTGTGTTTTTTCAGTTGTTTACTTCTCACATTCATCCTTCGGCCAACCAAGTAGTACTAGTCTTTCGTCCAAGGATATTTTAGTTTGGTAACCTGAAGCAGACCCCTCTCATTGTCGCTCCCGATCCTAGACGCATCCCGGGAGTTTGGCGGTGCCTAGGCGCGCCTCTATCCGACCGTGCTCTTTTTCGGGCTCGCAGCTGCTATGATATTCCGGGCTCCTCGATTTCCCGTTGTCCATCTTGGTCTCAAGCTACCTTTGGCTGCATTCCTTGGAGCCAGTCAACCAGCCAACCAGTAGGGTCTTCAGATTTTACACCCGAGGCTCCGGTCTCTTCGCCCATCTTTCGGCTTTCTTCCGCAGGGATGGTAGATCAGCGTTCCGATTGTCCAGTGTCCAACCTTCTGGGCAGCCCTAGATTTTCCGGCGTGCTTCTCTGTCTGAAAATTGGGGACCTTGTATGGCGCGGTGTTCTAACCTGACTAGCCGGCGTGTATACTTGGATACGTCAAGGACCGTATCATCGAATTTTTCAAGTTTCTGTTGTGCGTGGTATCTGGCCGTTTAACGCGTGGCGATCGAGAAACGCTGGGAGGATTCTACCATATTCCCTATAGTCGACCTGTTGTTCCCGCGGTCTCGGCCATCTCTTTCGTCCCAACAGAGGGTGAAGCTGACGGTGATAACCCGACTGATTATCTCGCCGCGCGTAAATCGCACGTCCTTCGCGTCCCGAGGGTATCCCGGCGCAGATGGATAGGATTCTAATGAATCCTGAGCCTCATCCTACCCCCACGGAAGCTAAAAGGTGCGAATGCCAGCCTAATTAATTTGATCTGAAGGTTGACGGGCTGTTTGCTGAGTGATAGTATTATCAACCAGGTTCTAAGGCGCCGATTTCGCTCGTTTTCGCTTTTCCATTGGCAAATATTTGCATATAACTGTACGCTGCGTTTCGGCCGTCAGCAAGAGATGAATTCATTCGATGGCCTTGAGGCTTCGTGCTGCTTCGCGGGAAGCCGTCTCTCGCACGACACACTGCCGCTCGCCCTTTCTATGACTACGACGCCACCATGCCTGGCCACATTTCTTGGCCGTGGCCAGCGCTTCCCGCTGATTGCGCTCAGCACGGTGGTTAGGATATCGGCCTTTCTACCTTGTGCGTCCACGTCTCCACGAGACTCATTCCCTCATTGTGCCCGAGATGTCTCTCTCCTCGGCCTTGGACCTGCGCCACCACAGCATCACTGGGATCAGCAGACCCAGACATCCCGGTGAAGGTTGTGCGGCTGCATGTGCCGACGTCGATGCTACGGACCGTGACCCCATGGGCTAGGATTCTGTCTTGTTCTTCGACGCCTCCGCCACTTGAACACCGGGTGTACGATATCAGCACTCTACCGAGATGCGACTCTTCCTCTCCATTGTCGGCATAAATATGCTCTCGATCTGCTGCTGTATCGCTTCGTCATACCCATCATCGACCGGAAATCTCCAGGATTGTTTTGTTCGTTCTGGTTTGCTCGTTGCATCTTCGATACCTTGGTTACGAATACGGTTGGGGGGAAAATGAAGAATCGCAACGAAATCTCTTTCTTTCGCTGGCTTGCGCTCTTCGCCCTCTCGCTCTAGCAGCACACTCACCCTCGAGGATCACTTCAAGACTCGCCGTATGGGGACTAGCGCTGTAAGTTACATTGACACCTTCCATGCCAGCCAGGCGCTCTCGGAAGACGCCGACCGTCATCCTCTGCATCCGGCGTATAACGAGAACCATCTCATCTTGTCTACGATGATATCTACGCGGAGTGGTTTGTATGTTCTCCGCGGACGTTGCATGGCATATTTTGAGACGATATGATACTCCTCTGCGCTGGTCCGACTCATATCGATCTCTTCATCGGGCTGCTGGGGTCTTTTCAAGCCGTGCTTTTGGCTTTGCTGCTTTTTCTTTGCATTTGCGTGCTGTTCCTTGGACCCACAACTGACGACCGATTTGGACTCGACGAGATGGAGCGTTCAATCTCGAATGCTTCGACGGTCCGACTCTATTCTCGGAGGTGTGCCTCGTGAATAGAACTTGCCAATGGAATTGCTCGGGCAGTACGTATCATCGGCAGGTACCTGAAGTAACTCTCATTTTAGTATTTCCCCGCAGAGATAGCCCTGATTGACAGTTCGCAGGAGATGCTCTATTTTAGCGTTGGGGACGATTTCGACCCGATACAAGCCACGGTGGCTGCCAGGAGCTTCTTGACAGCATCTAATTCTTCTTCGGTTAACTCTCTAAGTGCGCAACTGCGAACTGGAGCCGGACAAGCCCACTTGAGAACGATTTCAGCAGTTTTAGAGAGGCTTCCATGGTGCCGGTCATCATGTTCCGTGGTTGGCGCAATCTAGGCAAGATGCGTACTCAAAGCCCGCCATCGACGTCTGAGTCACTCTTCTCCTGCGTTGTTCTCGATTGCATCCACCGCACCCGGCCAATAAATCAACACCGATAATTGCTCCCATGCATTCACACTCCCTCGACACATTTTTTCTCTCGGAAAACTAAGCTTTTGAAGGAGCCTTGGCATCCTCTCTTTTTGTCAAGACTTTCAGTTCGCATGTGAAAGAGCTTTCTAACTATGCATTCACCCGTGAACCTACTCGAGTCGCACGGTTGTCGGGATGTGTCTCCAACTGAAGGTATAACAATCAGTTTCCTGGTTTCAGTCTTAAACTTGGTTCAGATACGCCTATCTGCCGCGGTATGCAGAACGAGCTTAGGCTTGGGCTGAATGCCGCAGCGTTAACCATCTCGGTTTTGTGGCTCCCGGAGATTTCCATGTCTTGGCTCAAACAATAGATGTGTCTGAAAGTAGAGGCTACCCATGTGGTACCGTATGTTCTTCTCGCCTAGACTGCTCTATTTTACGTTCCTTTATCCAAGTTCTTGAGCTCGCGCGCTGTCAAAGCTACTCAGGTCCGCCTGATGATTGAGATGGTGTCTGTGTGTTCTATTTCCCCTCGGAATGTACCGTTTCCGGTGGTTGCCATCTGCCCTCCGAACTCAGTCGGTCTCAGATGCCGCGGAAAGAGACCTGCACAACCGACAGGCTCTACGAACTTATCAGCGCGGTCCTTTTGTTCAACCGCTGCTCAAGGATAGCGATTACGTTTTCTCCGTCGGTATCCTATTATCCTCGCACTTCCGCCCAAGGCGTAATATTTGAAGGTTGAACGAAAACCATGGAAGCAAAATTTCGACGGCACTCAGCGAAGTCAATTTCAGCGCACTTCACCTCATGCCCGCTGACAACTTTCAAGCAGTTGCACA
The DNA here is from genome assembly GCA_029449255.1 of Mycena polygramma. NCBI lineage: Eukaryota > Fungi > Basidiomycota > Agaricomycetes > Agaricales > Mycenaceae > Mycena > Mycena polygramma. Next base: position 1,956,456 of record JARKID010000003.1, read on the forward strand.
TTATTCCGATTCCATTGCACATGTAGATATTCGACCGTTCCTTTTAATTCCTTTGCCTCAAATTAATGTGCCATGCTTCATCAACTATCTCCCTGTTGATGAATTCCTGTTGATGATTGGTTGATGAAGAATAGGGGCAAGGCGCTTGATGCATTGTCCTACAAGTAAGTCGTCAGAAGCATGGGTTCGGTTTTCAACCATACTGCTTTCACCATGTTTTTAAATCGTGAGTTTATGGCTTTCCTTTCCTTCAAAAAGAAAAAAAAGTCAAGACGCCTGAACTTCCGAACACGTAAGCCCACTGCCGCGAGAGCCTCAGGAGCCAAAACAACCAGGAAAGAACTCTCCAGAAGTAGTTCCTGGAACACCGAAAAAGGAAATCTCGCATGCGGCATCACGTGCTTAATTACGCACCTGGAGTCGGCAAACTCCCCAACTACCAGTACTAGGCTTGCCTTGCGGTTGCCTTGCTTTTGCCCCCTCTCCTTCTCTGCGTACAAAACGCAGAATCGACTGGCCCATCTCGCTCTCTACTCCCCGGCCCTGGTTAGCTGTAGCCATGTCCGGAGACCTCAAGATTTTGCATCGCGGTATACGCTACATGTCTGGCGCCGCCGCAGCCTCGTTTTTCACCGAGGTTCGCGTCATTGGTGGCGACAATGTGCCCAGGGATGGACCTATCATAGTGTAAGTATTCTCTCCTTTTTTCGTTGGACCTACAAGTGAATTCCAATTGACTACAGTACCGCGACGCACCACAACATGATGCTGGATCCTGTCATCTTATGTGCGTTTTCCGTCCGTTCGGAACCAATGCTCGTCGCGGCGCTGTGGAGAGCAACCCCTGTCAAACCTCTCTGGCGGCGAAGTCGCGACGCGCATTGTGGTCTGCAAATAGCCAGCTGATTGATGCATTCCCCCAGCCTACACCTTTCCTTATAGCAGAATATTACATTACTGGAGCAAAGGTATGCCGTCCGCTCCTCCGTCGTGACCCACGCTGAACGCGGCGCCAGCGTCCCTATTCATTAACCCGATCGTAAGCTACGTGCTATATTCTGCTGGGAATATCCCAGTAGATCGCAAGTCGAAAGACCGCAAAGTACTGCTCAAGGGCACACTGGAAGCTCTATCCAAGGGCTATGCGGTTGCCTTGTTTCCGGAGGGCACGAGCTACACCGAGCCGCGCATCATGCAAGTCAAGGATGGCGCAGCGTGGGCGGCGTTGGAATACGCCAAGTTGAGGCAAGGTTCCCCGGAGAAGAGCCTGAAACCCTTGGTGGTCATTCCAGCGGCCATCGTGTACACCAATAAATCCAAGTATAGAAGTGATGTAAGTGTTCCCGGTCAATCGCTCCTTCCTCTCCTAATTTGCCTTCATTAGGTCGTCGTAGAGTGCTTATTCCTCCGTTCTGCCATGACTCCATCTCATCTCCAAACAGATATGGGCGGCCAATCACAATGGACCCATACATCGACCAGTTTTCGTCTGAAGCAGAGGGGGCACCGAGAACTGCCGTGAAGCGGCTTTCGCGTGCTATTGAATCCGCGCTTGTTGCATCCACCGTTAACGGCTCTGACTGGGACACTCTGTATACTGCACGCATGGCCCGCGATATCATGTGGGAGGGCGACAAGTCCATCAATCTCGATGAATTTGTCCCCATCTCCCAGACGTACGTCGCCTTGTTTTCTTTCGCTCTTCGAGCCTGACCCATTATCAGCCTGGTGGACCTCTTCTCTACCCCGAATGCCACACCAAACTTCAAGTCTGCGAAACGGTGTCTCCTGGAATATTATTCCCTCCTTCAATCCACGCACCTCACCAACTCGGTGCTCTCCAACCTCCCACTTCCCCGCTCGCTGGACCCTAACACACAGACGCCGCTTCCCAGCCGTCTCCTGACGTTGCTCATCCTGCTCCGGGACAGCCTCTCCACCCTCTTCCGCCTGCCCTTCTTCCTGTTCCCTCTCGCCATGTACATGCCTGTATACTTCATGAGCCGACTGGGTGCGCGCTTAGTGCAGGACGAGGAGGAGACTCAGGCGCAGAACAAGCTCGTCTTCGGTCTGTTGTCGATGCTACTCGTATATCCCCCTGCATTCTTCTTCCTGTGGGGGTTATTCATGTATACGCGCGTGGGTGCAGTGGTCGCGGCGGCAACACTGTGGCTCTTTGCACGATACCACGACACGATGATCAACGGTATGCGCCAGTCCCCTCACAGAAGATAATACTGACGCGTCTTCCACAGCCAATTATGTGCAGTACGTCTTCGACATTCCTTTCCATTGCTGCCATTGATTGACCCCTACTAGTGCGAAACGTCTCCTCGCCGCGTGGCGCGTCCTCATCGGTGTTTGGGGCCCCAAGCGCTGGGACTTCTCCCTCGCGGCCCTCGCCCCGTACACGACACCCGTCTTCCCCAAGGAAAGCGAGTTCGTCGCCAAGCCCACCGCATCCGCCCAGGACTCGCCCAAAATGCCTCCCGCCGTCGTGCCCTCGACGCCAGAGCTGGGACACCGCGCCGAGCCCCCGGTGCAGACGCGCCCGAAGCGCCGCCCGCCGTCGCGCCGCATCATGCGCCACGTCCTGCGCGCACGCGTCGAGGCCGTCAAAGCGCTCGCGGAGTTCTTCGAGCAGCTGCGCATGCAGAGCGCGCAGAGCCGGGCCCGCGGCGGGATGCGTGTCAAGGCGAGCCCGCACCTCGCGCGGCTGTATGGTGGGATCGAGGTCGCTGTTCCCAAGGCGGAAGGGGAGGACGCGCTGCTTGGCGAGGAGGAGCAGGAAGGGGAGGGCTGGAGAGAGGCGAGTGAGGTTATCGCGTTCCTGACGAAGCGGGGGGCGAAGATTCCGCATATGAAACATGTGCAGATCGAGGGCGAGTGGGCGGCGCTGTCGAGCGATGCCGAAGACGCTCTGAGCCCGAGCTAGCGGTTCGTCTCTTTAATTATGTGGTATATCGTATGCGCTTGTAATGGAGGTGCTCTGTTCTACCGAGCTATTGCAATCACGTCTGAATCTTACGGCGGAAAGGTGTCCGTTAAGTGACCTGCGATCGAGCAAAGATTTCCATTGAATGGGATACAAATAAGCAACTATTCCATTCTTCCTTTGGCGGCGGCCGTAGGCGTCCCTTTCAGACGCACAATTTGGACCCCAGGCATTAAGGAGGATAGAAGGGAACAACCGGTGGGGACAGCATCCACGGCGCAGCAGTCTGCGAAGGCGCGTCGCGCAAGCCCTGCCAGGGTGAGAACGTCGGAGGCGCGAGCGTAAGATATGTGAGGGTGGCCCTCATTCCACTGAAGGAGAGGAGAGTAGGAAGTATATCGGTTTGCCGCTCGCGGTCGAACCTAACGTTGACGAGCCTGAGTGTAGGTGTCCGCTCGCGCGCGAAGCGCAGGAGGGCCTCATCGGACAGCTTGCGGCAGTTGTGGATGATGAGCTCCTCCAGGACGGGGCAGGGACGCGAGCCATCTGGGGACGCATCCAGAGCGGCGAAGACCTCGTCGTCGAGCGCACCGTCGGCCAGCGACGGGCGCCACATGTGTGAGGGCTCCGTGATGTGAATGCGCCGGAGAGTGAGGGGGAGGTGGCCCAGGAAGTCTATCAGGGACGACCTCGAAAACGTGTCGCTGTCGATGCTGATACTTTCCAAACGGGTGGAAGCGGCGATTGAGGACAAAAGGGCGTCCGCGGGGGTCGTGCCGTTAGGCTCCTCTGGCCCACGGAGCTTGAGATCGCGCAAATTGGGCAACGAGAGCCGATTTAATAGACGCGCTGATGTATGAAGGGGTGAGCCAACACACTGCAGTTCGAAGGTGTGCATGAAGGGGCACTCGACGATGGCATCTGCCACAGGTTCTTCCGATGGATCGTGAACGAGGAGCTTGCACGCCCGGAGCTTCGGGCACCTGGACAGAATGCTCAATGCAACCTGGCTAGTCTGTGCATGCCCCATGCCCCACACTGAACCGACGAGAGATAGGGTTATCAACTGCTCCCACCGCAGCGGTAAATCTGACGAGTTGATATTGCTTCCAAGGAAGGAAAACTGGGTGAGGTTCGGGGCATGAAGGATGCCAGACTGGGAGAGGGCCGAATGGGCGTTGTTATGCGGCTGATGAGGACGCTGAACGATCTTCAAAGACTGCAAGAGAGGTACATCCGCCTCTGCGAGGTGCGACAAAGTCTCGAGCGCCGTCGACGGGATTACCAAGTGGAGGTGCTTCCACCGGGATGCATATGGCATGAGCACATCCATGAAGAGATAGGTGCTCGGGGGGGAAGGGGAAGGCGTAAGCGGCGGGGTAATGCCATGGTCGAGGTTGCTTTCCAGCGAGATTGAAAGAGGGCATTTCCCAGACCGCTGCAGCCAGGTATTGGCGATTTCTAGCCGCTGCGCGACCTTGGCGTCGTATAGGCCAGGGGCCGGGTTGTATGGGCGCGTCGGCTCCACGATATGAAGGGTACACCAAAGGCGAGGCGTAGAAAGCGATATGGCTCTCCACAAGCTGCATATCCGCCCCAGAAGAACAGGCGCCTCTTCGGCGCTCATGACACAATTTCGGTGGGTGGGAATGCAGGCCACGAAAATTTCCTCGATAAGGTCGAGGGGGAGGCGTCGAATGGGCGACATAAGGGCCCTGTGGGCGTTCACGTAGGCGCTGAGTGTGCCGCGTTCTTCCGCCAGCTTGTCGAGGGTCCGCTGCATGGCAGCGATTTCGTCGTCGAGATGCTTTAACCGCTGGCAAGGCTCAATTAAGAGCTCTTTTATTTGAACCAGTTCCTCGTCCTGGGGGCAGTAATTGGTCCCCAGTTTCGCTGCAAACGAGGAAGACATGGCGGAGAGAGCACCGGCAGCAGGTACCTGTCTTCTAGCTCGTCTTCTGTGGTTTCCAGCAACTTTGACGCGATAACGTGAGCCATCTTATGTAAGATACGCGTTACCTCCAGCAAAGTCAGTGGTTTGTTTGGGGCGCAATCCTATTTTGGAGCAAATGTTTATTCGTCCGCCTTTGCGGCAAGTTGTTGGGGCCGCGTATCGTTCAAAATCACGAAGAACGTAATATTTCAACTTCGTACATCAGCGAAGCCGAGGTACAGCAGGTCTGCGTCGCAGAATGTAACCTACCCGGCGCACCCAGTGCCCGATAACTCTATGGATCGGGAAAGGAAAGTCATCCTCTTTGACGACACGCGACCGTAATTTCCACGAGCTCAGACCCGCTTTGATGACTTCGAAACGGGCGACAACTTCATCCCACCATGTGGCCATCATGTCCTCCACCAACGGCGACATAAACTCGAAGCCACGCAGTTTGGGGTCATATGCGTTGCCCTGAAGCCATGAGGTTAATCTCAGCTAATACACATTGTGTTGGAGGGCAGACCTCGATAAAAGTCGTGCGGATCATGTTTCCGACATGGTAAGTAAACGTCTGCGGCAAAGGGATTACACAGCTGCTGTGTTCTGTACTCCGGTACGGTGATGCCCCCTCCTCCAGCCGGCACATCGAGCGGGGCCGGGTCCCTCGTAGGATATCGGCGAGAAAGGCCAAAGTCGATGAGATAATATTTGGGCGGCCGTTGAGTGCGGGTATAGAATTTTGCCTTGCCAGAAAGGTCCGGTTTCTCCTTGATGTCTCGAGGGTGGCAGCCGTCAGGAAACATCTTCGAGGCGTCCATCATGATGTTGTCACTCTTGCAATCTCTACAATGAGTGTCAAGGTCTTTGTAAGGTTCAATACGAAGTTAACCAGAACGCACCGATGGGCAATATTATGATCGTGCATAAATTTCAGTCCCTGGACACGATGTGAGCGCATCTGGGATAGAAAGTGCACGGCAGCTACCTCGAACACCTGCCCAAAAAAGTCGACCGCTTCCCCAAACGTGTCAAAGCGTGGACTGTTGAACTCCCGCAACAGATGCATAACGATGATCCAGCAATCTTACATGTCGGGAACGTCAAGGACGTCGAGGATCGGGACGCAGTGGTTGTGAGGCTCCTCCGTCATTGCAGAAAAGAATTTTCCGATTTCAAGCTCCATGTATTTCGAGTCAGGACCTTCCAGTTTGAGTTGTCGTTGTTTCAGAAGCCTCTTTATCGAAACGGCCTTGTTGTCTCGCATACGAACAGCGTCAAGGGCCCATCCCAACTAGTGACCAGGTGCGTTAGCGAAGACGTCGAGTCTGTACGCAGTATAACCATTACATTCCGATCACCATCAGAACAGTTGTAGTAGATCTTGTCGGTCCCCAGCCACGATGGGACCCAGTCTGGGTGGTAACGGGGCCGCAATAGATATATCCGTTTTCTGCGAGCCATACTTGGTGATCACGGAAGAATATCTCCAATTCGTTGAGCCCGCCTACTGTCGGGCTTCAACAAGCGCGTTGGAAGAAGAGGCCATCCTGCATGCAGGACTGTCAATAAAGCGTCAGTGATGTCGAGTGGGTCCAAAGGGTTATTGTGGCCATACTCAAGCTCAAGCGCCCACACTGCCACCCGCACCGGTTTAATTCAACATCGGATGACTGCATGCAAGACCATTCTGTGGCTCAATCCGTTGAACCAACCTGGTTCCACTCAAGCTGCTGCCGGAGACCAGGGAAGAATTCCTACAAACCGATCGGAGTCGTGGATTCCGGTGTGGTGTTGATAGTGGGCCCCAGTGTTTACCTTCTAACGGTTCAAGCGCTGACAATGAAACCATTTGCCCTGGATATCTATGAGCTAAATTCACAACTTCTTTTTCTATCAGATATCCCCTGGATTTAATCAGTTGAAGTAATGGCTGGGAGGTACAGTACCACTCACATCGTCTAAAGTACATTGCTTATCCATCCAACGTTCTAGGAACGCTTCTCTATCTGCTCCAAGCACGAAGAAAACTCAGCCCAATCCACCATGATGGGGTCTGCGCCGGCCTCTTTCAACACAGTCCTCATCTCGTCTTGTTTCTCCGGCTCATAGCTACCCACATAGCCGATTGTGTGGATTCCCGCACGCACGGCGCTCAATGTGCCATTCTTGCTGTCCTCAATCGCAACGCACTCTCCAGGCTGCTTTCCCATGACCTTGCACGCATGTAGATAGATAGCTGGGTCGGGCTTGCTTGTCGGCTTCTCCAAACTTGTGGCTGCACTGAATATTCTAGACCGGGGGAAATATTTGTCCATCCCGACTTTATCCACGCTTGCCTCGACGCGGCGCCCAGCGCTGGAGCTCACGACAGCCAACTCGTACCGCCCGGCCGCGGCAAGGCGCTCGAGTTCAGGCTCGACGCCGGCGCACGGCTCCAAGGCTGCCCGGATTTTCCCAATGACCTGATCCTCCTCGCGGGTGACATACGCGTCGAATGTGGCGGGCTGGAGATCAAGAGAATATTTCTGTTGCAGCGAGGACATCATGCCGCGGAAGTTCTGACCGACGAATTCTGTGAACAGGGCGTGGCCGGTGTAGCGGTCGGAAATGCCTTGGGATTCGAGGATCTCATTGGCCAGCTCCGCACAAGCCTCAAAAGCGAGGACTTCGGAGAGGACGAGCGTGTTATCGCAGTCGAAGAGAAGGGTAGTAATCTGGGTCGAGTTGGTGAGCTGTATCGATTGAGGGAATAGCAGACATACAGGAGGCATCCTTGCTCAAGCAGTCTTTCGATCCTCTAGTCTAGATTGAAGGTCTGAACGGGACTTGCGGATACGACGTGGTGTCACGGTGGTGGTCGGAAGAGAGAAGCTAGGCCATTGAGCTAGGCGCGTGACGTCAGATTAAATACAAATATGTCAAAACTAACGCTCGCGACTCAATTAGGCAAGACGCTCAAAAGAAATCATGGAAATGACGCGAATATTCAAGACTTCGGTCATTGATAAACAGATAATGAACTTGGATTGGCAGTCGTTAGTCGCCCGTCACATCAAGATCGAGGTCTGAGACAGTGAGACCGGCTACAAGTGTCGCACAACAGCAAGCCGAAATGTAGGCAGCTGATAACGAAAATTGAGAGTGATTCTGTTTCGCGGGAGGCAAAACACGATTTCTCTGTTCAATTATAGTAATGTCAAATAATTTTATCTCCGTTCCTCGATTACCAAGGCTTGAATACCGATCTCGAACCGGACGAATCTATCATAAAATCCTGTTGGGCCGGAGAAAGGAATCCGAACATGTCCACAGTGGCAGACCGCACGATCCCGGTCAACCACGGTCAACATATGACATGGCAATACCTACCGCCTCGGCCTTCGGGAATGTCTCTCGCAGGTTCAAGGACCCGTCCGAGATAAAGTGCACCCCCTTCAAACTCTTGAACGCGGTTCGATCTGCCAACCTCGTATCAATCTCGGCATAAGTCTCTGAGAACACGTCCGGGAGACGCAGCGAGCCAGTCCACGCAAAAACGCGCAGATGTGGAGCAGTGCACAGGTGCCGCAGAAATTGGAGGAAGATGGTCAAGTCCGCCTTGGGTATCTCAAGCTCGAGTGAGGATAGTCGCGTACTCCAAGTGAAGTCAAGCGGGCCGAAATCGACTGTATGCACGAAATCAACGCAAGATGAGCTACAAGGATGCATGTACTCACATGAAACTGGCATTGCAGTGTAGATTTCTGAGAATCTCAGGGAGAGGTTGAGCAGGTTGGCTCCGAAGGCCTTCAGGAGTTCTGCGAGGCGCGCGCTGTCGGCGGATTTCATATCAGACAAAGTGAAGGACTGAAAGTGGCCGCAGTGTTCAATGAACCAGGACGAGTACATGAGAGGCGAATGGAGCGTCACGCAGCCCAGATTCGGCGGCGGAACGGTGCCAGGCAGCGCCGTGGGTGATGCGTCAACACAGTACGGGTAGAAGTCCAAGCTTTTCAGCATGGGAAACATGGCGACAAACTCGATCGCGCCGTTGAACGAAGAGAACACATTCGTGAGACGGAGGGTGGTGACCTCGGGAAATGCGGACGCCAAAAGCGCCAGTGTGGCACTCGGGATGAGGCCCCGGTGGTTGTGGATTCGGAGCGAGGTGACGTGCCGTAACTTGGCGAGTCCGGTAACAGTCATGTCTCCCAGCCCCGCGGCTCCGAGCTGGTCAGGCTGTCCTGGGTAGATGGAAATTTTGCGGATACAGTACACGAGTGTGCACAGCGGGTGGTGCAAGAGCTTCAAAAACGAGGCACCGCGAGCGGGGCCCACGTAGATGTCGAACTCGGAGAATAGATGGTATCGACTTGACTGCAGCCAGGCTTTGCAAACGAGGCTGGAGGATGCCAGAGCTCTTCGGTTGCCCCGGTTCCCATCGACAATGAAATCGACAACTTCTGGCGGAAGGGTTTGGGCAGGCGAAAATCCGTTCATAGCAGGACACGGATGAAACTGAGAATGAAAAGCAAATGAAAGGAGAGTGAAAGGAGAGTCTCCGAGTCACAGCGGCGTGTCACATTCACGCGACTGTGACTCGTCGTGGTCCCCTCAGCAGCCTTCGAGTAGCTACTTGCGAAAGAAACGGGAAAACCGAGAAGACAAAAAAAGATTATCCTGGAAGCGGTGAGACCGTATAATGATAATGTACAGCCTACAACGCCACCCCAGGCCCTCCCCGTGAGGCTCAGGTGCAAGCCGAGGGGAGAACCGTGAAGTACAATGACCCCTATGTAAAGGCCTTCACAATCTGTATCTCTGGCCATGCTGGATGCAGCTGTGCGTCGAGGATGTGCATCTACCAGACAAACGCTGAAGGAAAGGAATCGAAAACAATTGGCTCTCGATGTTGCCAAGTTTTTCGAGACGCTAATGTATGATGAGAGCACAGCAGTAGCCCAGGTCATCGCCAGGAAACCTGGCGCTTGCTCGTCAGCTGGCGTCCCGGATGAACAGGGCCGTCAATAACTCATGACCCCAAACTACTCGCGCTCGGAAAACCGGTACGCCGGGTCCTCGCTATCCAGACCCCACACCTCCTCCCACGCGTCCCAATGATTGGGGCACCTATCGCCCGGCGGAGGGGCAGTGGTGGGTGAAGGGGAGATGATAGCGAGGCAGCCGGAGGGGACACGCCGGTATCGGGCCCACGGGAGATCGAAGCATACGAGGGCAGGCAGGCGGTCGAGGGCGAGCTGGTCGGGCACGGGCGGGGGCGGCGGAGGGAGACCGTGCCTGTAGCGCCGGCGCGGGGATCTTGGGACAACGTCGAAGGCGAAGCGGAGGAGGTGCGGTGCGCCGCTGAGGATATAGAGGAGGGCAGGGAGGCGGAGCTGTACGAGGACGCCAGTATCAGCACGGATGGACGATCGGTACAGGGGACACGCACAAGATCGAGCGAGCTCAGCAAGCTCGTGATTGTGACCTCCACTAGAGCCGGGGCATGGCGCACGAACGTTTCGAGGCTCTGGCGCGTGTGGTGGCTGCCGCCCGCGAGGTGAAGTGACTGCAGGTGCTGGCTGAAGGGCGCTTGGGCCAGCTTCAGGGTCGCGTTCTCAATGGACTGCGTTGAGGGGTTCGTGATATGGAGGCTAACCGTGGTGGGGGTTGACGCCAAAAAGGCGGATGCCCAGTCGAGTGAGCACTCGAGTGTCTGCAGCGCAGGAGCTTCTGAGGGAGGAAGGGTCGGCTTATGGTACCCAAACCCTACTGGCACATCAGGGTCCATACGGAGTACGTGCAGGGCAGGATGCTGCGCGAGAAACGGCGGGAGGGCGGATGGGAGATCATGGAGCTGGCCGACGATGAGAAGGCGTCGGAGGTGCGGGTATACATGGTCAAAGGCACGGCCGACCGCTGAGACTTGCAGAGTTCTGAGGTGCGGTGCGGCCAGCTGCACCAACCTCGCATGCGACGCGTCAACATTGCTAAGTACATAGCTCAGTCATTCGATCAGCAAGCAACCAAGGATGCGACTCACGCATCGGTAACTTGGGGTGTTGCTCCGCACCGTCCAAACTTCAGCGTCTTGATGTACGCCGCCATTTCCGCGGTCAGGCCCGCCACGAACTGGACGAGGCTCTCACTCCGTGTAACTGTGACCTCAGACAGCAATTGTCTCTCCGCCACGTTCCTGGCATGTTTGGAGGCACACGAGACCACAAGCAGATCTTTTGGATCGAGGGAGACAAGGATGAGCTCTTGCAGCTCCACAGGGAGGCTCAAGAAAGTCATGGCTTGTACTAGATAAACTTCAAGTTGCTGTATGGAATTTACAAGGCAAAAGTCGGTATTGGAGAGTTCAAAAATGTAGAGAGTCCCAGCGGTGTCCACTAGGTATACGAGGTATGTGAAAAGCAACGAGGACCCGCCAGCGACGAGGCGGGATTGAGGCGGGAGTTGGGCGGAACGAATGTCACAAGTGACGCGTGACATCGAAGACACGCGCGATAACGTGATTGGCAAGCGACTTCGAGTTCGACCACCTTCACCGTCCTTTGCCCGCATCGAGCCCAATAGGAGACCTCGGTGTGCAGTGCAATACTGCGTGCTTAGGCTTGCCTCTGCTCTCCCGTCTGCCAGATATTCGGACTTGATTCGGCCCCTGTCGTTCTCCAGATATTGGGCTTTTAACTTTCCCAAGACTGCCACGGAAGCCCCAGCAGACCCTGCTTGCACATGATGACACCGAGGTGGAAAAGGTGTTTCTCATCGACACGGTGAGCTGTCTTATCCCGTGTACCCGATCGGCGTCTCACTTCGCAAAGTCCGCCTGCGCCTCGTCCCCACCTTCCTCGCGACTTCGTCTCCTTTGTCTTGTTGCGTCGGGTACGGGTGGGCACCGATGCGCGCAACATCGTTGCCGGCCCGCTGGTCTTACTTTTCTTCGGTGCGTTGCATCCCTAGACAGCCGCGCCGACAAACGCCGAGCAATTGTGCGCTACATAACCACGGCTGCACAACCTCGTTACTCAGCTGCTGGGCTCGTTATCACTGCACTCAGCGACCCGGGCGGCACACTGCAGAATGTGGCGATCCATGCCGCCCCAGGTCGGCACAGACATGTGTGTTGTGTGCAGATCCGGGGTCGGAACAGGTCGCCTCACATCTACACGGTGTGGCGACGGGGCCAATGCAGCATCCGGACGACGGTGTGCCTTCTCCGACCCATCTGCAACAGCGTGAGTATGTATACATTTGCAGAAATATGCGACTAACGATCCGCTCGTTGCTGGCAATGCTGCCGATGCACGCGAGTGTTCTCCGCAGTAGCGCGAGATTATGGGATAGCTGCCACTAAGCAGATTCTCCCGATGGCCGTCTCCTCCCCGGGATCAAGTCGCTTGGACAAAGCGACTTGAAGGACAGATCAAGTATTTGGCCCTCATGCTTATGCTTCAATCCGTATCGTCGCTGAGCGGATTACGGACCAAGTTGTCGTATGTACCTTCGAAACTTCGTCGCACAACCAAGAACATTGTGCCAGACGGCGATCGCGACGGCCTTCGCACGTCTGAAGCCATAAGCGAACGCAAAGGTTAGGGATGCGTGATCTGGGATCCGCGACCCTGCAGTGTCTGCAAGGAGCTTGACTTTGAACGTGCGAAGGCCGTCATGATGGCCGTCCGGGCAATCTTCTTGGTCCTACGACCAAGCACCAAAAGAAAAGTGCAGCTCTCTTAACTGTGCGGAGCAAGCGGACATGAAAAGGGCAACATAATCCATTTGTGGTCCGCCCAGCCAGATGCGGCAGGCGTGGCACTCTGTCCGGCGAGGCTCTTGCTCCGCTTGGCTCCGAGCTCGAGATTAAGGCTGTCATCCGCCGAATACAGAAGTTCGGACCAAACAGACAATCCCGTAGCAGCTGCAGCCTACATCAGGGAGCTCGAGGTTCTGCTATTGCAAGGATCATTTTGCACCTGGACGTGTTTTGAATAAGAAGACGCATTCCTGATAGAGAGACTGAGTGTTGCCGTGTAGCCCGAACAACGACGCCTTTTAATACTGTGGATTCGAAGTCGGGAGGGATGGCGCCGAGCGGCCGAAGCAGCCAAGTCGCCGAGGATGACTACTTCTCCGCCAAGTAACGGCCTCGCACTTGTGGTGGCAATAAAGTGGCAAGGTGTTCAACGGTTGTTCTCTTGGACGTTGGGCTGAGCCCAAGCTGAGCCTCTGAAGAAGCTTGGAAGTTGTGAGGCAAAGGAGTTCTTGTCGCAGAGACGTGAAATTTAAATCAGCAAACTGAGGGTAAAGGGTAGAAAGGACTTGAAGTCAATCAAGTGAGAGGAAGGAAGAAAGGCAACCTTGGCTTGAAACCAAAGGAGCGGGAGATCAGCCAAAGTGTGATGACTGATTGGTCACGGTACGCGACCTACATCTCCACAAGCCGTCGGTGACGGTTAATTCACAGGCACAGGCTTGGCTGTATTTCCTTTCTCTTCCTCCCTCTCCTTCTCCTGCTCCTTCCATGCTTTCATTACCGTTGGCCGTAGTGGCCCTCCTCGTCCTCCCCGCACTGTCTGCGGACCCTATACACATACCCATCAAACGGAGATCAGGCTGGCCCGCCACTCACTCGGACCACTTCGCTGCAGCGGAGTTCATGCGATCTCGTTATGGCTACGGCAGCGCCGCACCGTCGACAACGAAGCGTATGCAGCGGAGAGCAGGAAGCGTAGAGAGCTTAAATTTCGTGAATCAGGTTCGTAACCATCGCATGCGAGAGTGTTTGAGAAATTAATCGTCTCTGCCTGCAATTTTCTAGCAAGGAGACTCTAGTTACTTTGGAACGGTTAATATCGGGACACCGTTAGTATTTCAAGCGTTTCCTTCTGGGTTCTGGAATGCGGACTCTGTGACGGCTGGTTTCGGCGACCGTGGTCACTACTCCCGACTTTGTTTCGGAGTGATTCCCGCCGCTCTGGTCTCTCCAGGGAGGCTGGGACTTGCGGGGTTTGTCCTGGAACTCGGGGGACGCTTCTCCGCTGCGGTCCTCTGCTCTCCACCCGCGACAAAATTAGGTTGCTGTGGCCAGAATTAGAAGGCGACGATCAGGCTCGATGATGCCAGCGTCTCAGGGATGTGGGGCAACGATGCAGCTCTGGGTCGCGTCGATATGCCTTTTGTCGACGCTCCTACTGTCTATGCCACAGGCCCCACTCCGGCCGGCCCTTGTCTGGTCTATTTTCGCGCATGGCTGTCCTGAGTACAATTACCAGCGCTGTAGCACCGCTGTCGTCGCATTCGACGGATGGACGAGACAGCCGTCATGCCTGTGCTTCATGAGCGCTTGATAATCATTTGCGTCGAATCGTTGGCCGCATTTCGTTGACGGCCACTTTCCATCATCGTCTCCTCCTTTTTTTTGATCCTGAAACTCACCACATTCTCCAGGCCTCAACCATTTAATGTTATTCTAGACACTGGTTCATCGGACCTCTGGGTCGCAGACTCGAACTGTCAGACTTGCGACAAGCAAACACCGCTCTTCAAGGCGGGTTCATCGTCGACATACGCACAGACGCAGACCACACCAACGCCCATCCAATATGGTTCCGGGCAGGTCGCGGGTTTCATCTCGAAAGAGACTGTTAGCATGGGTAACTTCACCCTAGCGAACCAGGGCTTCCGTACGTTGCCCCGTTCTCATTAATAGCATCCGGTATTGATCTACATGCACTTGCAGTGTCCGTGGAACAGGTATCAGATCAACTGCTCAGCGGGTCGGTCTCAGGGATCATGGGCCTCGCGTTCAACGCCATCTCCTCCACGGGTGCCGTCCCCTTCTGGCAAGGACTCATCTCGGGCGGCCAGCTCGCGGCGCCGGAGATGGCGTTCTGGCTGACGCGCTTCCGCGGGACGCAGAACGTACCGGACGAGGAGCCCGGAGGCTCGTTCACCCTCGGCGGCACCAACGCGTCGCTCTTCCAGGGTGACATCGAGTACATCAACATGGCGGGCCCGTCCCAGCCGACGTTCTGGCTGCTCGGCGTTTCAGGTACGTGCAACTCCCGTGCTCCAACTCCAAGCTAACCATTCTTCACAGCTGTCACGGTGCAGGGCCAGTCCGCGCAAGTCGCGACGGGCGACAACGCGCTTGCCGCGATCGACACGGGCACGACGCTCATTGGCGGGCCCACGGCCGACGTCGAGACGATCTGGGCGGCCATCCCCGGCTCGAGCAAGATCCCCAGCATGCCCGGGTTCTTCCAGTTCCGTGCGTCCCTCTTCCGTCTTTTCTCGGTGTAGATGGCTGATGATGCTTGGCAGCGTGCACGACGACGCTTAACATCAGCATGGCGTTCGGCGGGAAGCTGTGGCCGATCGACCCGCGGGACATGAACCTGGGGCCGGGGAGCGGCGGGACGATGTGCCTCGGCGGGATCTTTGACCTCACGCAGGGGAGCGCTATCGAGGCGAATTCGGGCAATCCGTCGTGGGTCGTCGGGGACACGTTCCTTGTAAGCCTTCCTCTTTCCTTGCAAACTCCGATGCTAACGATGGGTGCGCAGAAAAATGTGTACTCGGTATACCGGCAGCAGCCGCTCTCCGTCGGGTTTGCGCAGTTGTCGGATTTGGCAGGGTCATCGGGTGCGCCGGGCGAGGGGCCGAAGAGCAACAGCAACAGCGCACCGGCGGCGACGTCGCCGATGGGCATGGGGCAATGTACGTCGTTCTTCTCCTCGCGTGGAATCCCATCTCATCCCCTTCTCCCCTTCTTTCTTCCTCCTTCCCTCCTTCCCTTCGGCTTGTTTCTCTTTTCCTCGCGTTGCTCGTAAAGTCCTGGCGTCCATCGCCCTCCTTGCTCTCGGTGCGCTCCTCTGAGCGCGCGGCATCCTGACGACTTACCTACCACCTACATATTACTAAGTATACTAACGTCGTCTCCCAGCCACGGGCGACGCCGCACGCCTCACCGCTACGCTTATGACCCCCGCTCCCCTCCTCGTCCCCCTCCTCCTCTCCCTCCTCCTCTCCCTCCTCCTCCTCCCCGTCTCCTCGTAACCCCCCTGGTAACCCCCCTCCCCGTACCTCCTCTCCGCCGATGTATCATAAGTTACTTATCCCCGCGCATCGCAATCGATACCGCATAAACTCTGCACTGGCATTTTGCAAGTACAAGTACATACATACGACAACTATCTATCCCCCCGTCCGCTCGTTGCACGTTCCGTTCCGTTTAGGTTACAAAATCGTGTACGTAGTTTGGAATTGGACAATATGGACTTTGCGGATGGACAATGCAAAGCGAAGGGAGAGCAGTAGTGTACCTAGTTTCTTCGCGACGCGATGTCGTGCTCTTTTCCCTCGCTTCCCGGGATCCAGCATTTTATCCAGTTTGAAAAAGATGTGTATTCGGAAGGAACGGTCAAGTTCTACGCAAACTACGGTCGGAACTGAACTGAGAATCCTCTACATCGCGAACGTGACTCGGCAGAGCAAGCACGGTTATGTACAAGAAGTGGGATAGTGAAATGCAAAGAGGGGGGAGATAAAGATGGGAGAAGCTCCTGCCCGACATCGAGCAGAATTGAAATCCGACAAATGATGGAGATGAGATGAAAGGTGGAGCGCTGGTGGTATGATGGCATGCAGGACAAACGAACGAGTGAGGGGCTGGGGGATCTGCAGCAGGTGATTCAGCGATGGGCCGGCGTGCGTAGGGCCGGGAGGTACGTACCAGGCAAGGACGGTGGGGACTGAGCGAAGGGATGGATGAGCCGAAGGGCAGGCCCTTACCACCCTTCGCACAGGGCGGGGTCGAGCGGCTCTTCCGCCTGAGCGTCCACCTGGCCCTCCTGCTTCTTAACCTCCGGCTTCTTCTTCCTCTGCATAAACACTACGGGCGGGGCACCGCGTTTAGGTGGGGGGAGGATGTCGTTCGAGCCGAGGGAGGGCGTCGGCATCGAGAGCGTCATCGGGGACACGGGCGAGGGGAGCGCCGAGTTGAGAGAGTAGTTGCTCGCGTTGCTCGAGGAGGATTTTATCATCGACTTCATCATCGACGCTGCGGGGTGGATCTACAGTGGACTGATGCTGCTGCTGCTGGGTAGATATCCGAATGGAAGGTGGTGGAAGCGAGCAGAGATGGAGAGAGAGGCAAGCGCCGGTGCTGATGAGCCCTGAGGGAAGTGATTGAAAGGGGGATAGGGGGCTTTTATAGGTGCACGCGGCGGGGGGTTAGGAGAGATTAGGAGGTGGTCTAGGTGGTCTTTTCAGTCAGGTCTTACATTCGCCCACAAGTCAGAGAGACTAGCCAGGAGAGGTAACTGAATGGCGCCACAAGTGATCAGGCATATATCAAGACTTGAGGAATTGACCCGCAGTATAGACAAAGGTCGTGGCGGCATCCCGTGCGCGAAATGGTCGGGAGAAAATGGCATCATGTCGGGGAGTTGCAGCTTGAATACGAAGGACAGAATGTTGCGGCCGAATTTAAGCTTTCAAGGTTGGTGTCAACGTGATGAGCGCTTATAGAAGGGTGATAAGATAGGAGCTCGTTCCTGGAAGTTGTTGCGCGCTTTCGGGAGCTGTGGTACTGCGGGCGCGAGTACCGCGAACCAGGTCTCCCGCTTCGACGCGCTCTCGAGGATGACGACCATAACCGCGACAGTACAACAGCCAACTTGTGGTGGGGGAAACGACAACGGCTGGAGAGTTCCTATCTATTCATCACCGTCCTCTTCAGCTGCTTTCCTTCGCTCATCCCGTCGAGCTCCCTTCCCCAGGCGCCACCGTTCGTTGATGATCTCAAAATTTTCTCCGCGATTCCGCTCCAGTAGCGGAATATACTTGGCGGTACGTCGAAATTCTGCTCCGCCCAGAGGGACGTTCATCGGCGTCTTCCCGTCGGGCACAAAACCCGTTGCACTCAGCGGTAGGTGTGATGTGGGCGCAGCGTGGTGCACTGCGGCGGCATTCAAGAACTCGCGGTTGAGTGCGACGTACATCTCCGACCGCGCGTGGATGGAGTGCAGCTGATGGTACAGCCCTGTGCCGAGCGGGGAAAGCCCGTCCGCGTCGCTCTCCTCCTCTGTCCGCCACTCGACGTCGCCCGGCGCGTAATGACATTCGTAGAGCATCAGCGGCAGCGCATCCGCCATCTGGTATTCCGGCCGGGTGTCGACGACGGGGAGGGAGGGGTCGCCTTCCGCGCCGGGCTCGACGTTGAGCAGCGCGGTCACGACTGAGGGCGGCTCGAGACCGGAGCCGACTAGGAAGAGGATGGCCATGATGTGGCGGACTTGGTGGTAGAGGAAGGCGGAACCCGTGAGATCGAGGACGTGCATCCCCGACGCGCTCCCTGCGACTGGGCTGATATCTGCGCTGACGATCCGCCGCCGATGCGTCGTGAGCTGCTTGGCGGGATCCAGCTTGCAATAGTTGCGGAAGTCGTGGGAACCGACGAGGAGGGACGCAGCCTCGGTCATGAGGCGGATGTCCAGGCCATCTGGCGCGAAGAAATACTTGTAATGGCGGGACTGGCAGGCAAAGCGGGAAGAAAATTCGGGAGCGACGGGGGACCAAGCCAGAATTCGGATGGTCGGTGGTAGAAGGCGGTTTAATATTAGCGTATAACTGTGCTCAGATTTACTCCGGGCCCTCTTGGGTAGAGGAAAGTCCACGTCGTCTAACGAGCCAAAATCCCCGTCTAGACCAGGAAATTCGTCCTCTCCGTCCGCAGCTTCTTCGGGAGGAACGACAGGATATTTCCGAACTGGATCCTTTGGAGTATCGTCTGACGCGCTATCCAAGGCGCTGCGGACCCAGAGTGATATCACTTGGCCGCCACCACTGACTCCTCGATCTGTGCGACCACACCTTTCCCAACCGCACCCTTCCAGCCCAGCATGAGGATCTATCAGTCTTGCCTTTGCCAAGGCCTCAAATAACATCCCCTCCACAGTAGGCAGCGGCGTCGTATCTGCCTGGATCGCAAGTCCGTTGTATGCCCATCCGGAATAGCAGAATTTCAGGGCAATTTTGCGACGCGAGTAGGATGAAAAGTCAAAGGTTTTGCGATCGCGTCTCGGATTCGATGGGGCCGGAGTAATCGCGACTCGTGCAAGCTCTCCAAGTTTGTCCGCTTCAAGTTGAGTCAACCTGGCGATCAGGTCCTCTTTCGACCAGCCTTCGTATGTCATTGCGCGGAGATTGAAGGGGAACAGGCAGGTTAGTATGCCGCCCAACTTATTGAGTGTGGAAGTTGTGTCACGGAGTGGAAGCGGAAGACAAGCTAAGATAAGGCGGGAAGGTGTTGCGATTTGTTTGGAGGCAGTTTCTTCAAACCACCACCATCTCACTGTGAGTCCGTCCTTCTTCAATCCCTTCCGTCTCAATGTGATGAATACATATCACATATCAAGCTCAACAGTCATATGGACCCAGTCCAATTGATGATTTCTGTACTTCTGCAATTCTGACTCTTTCCCCCTCTCTTCGCTCTTTCTCTCGCCTTCTCTGACACCTCTTCTTCCTTCTAGGTCCTGTAAAGTCTATACGCCGTTGCCTCCTAATACAGATATCCTGATTCATACCGCCTTTTTGAAGCCTTCGTGAATGTCGCCGTGTCCAAGCCTTGAGTCACAGATTCCAAGCGAAATCTTCGGTCTTAAGCGTGAGCAGGGTGTAAGTAGGAACGTAGCGTCGCGTACGCATGCGGCACGCCTGTCCGCGTCGGGCGTCGGGCGCCGCGCGCTACCAACCAATGGGTCGTCTTGAGTTTCGTCGACCGTCACAGCACGCGGTAAACTTGGGACCTGATCAATTTCAACGTTTACTGGAAGAATTGCTACTGAAGAGCTCAAGAAAATCGATCGCAAGCTAAAGCACGCATCCGCTGGTGGTTTTTCAGAACAAACAGCTCGGCAACCGCAGGAACAGACTAACCTCGTCATAGCGTCAAGGCAGGGTGTAGCCCAGTATCTCCTCGACACGCCGTTTTGCCTCCCCATCCCCAAAGACGTCCGCTGACGTCAAATTTTTCTGCGCCGAAATCCAAGCCGTCTGGTCATCCGCTGGCAAACTGCGAAGTCTCTTCAGTTCCTCGAATCCGTCCGCGATGTTGCGATCGTTGGAGACTGCCATGGCAGCGGTGTAGTCTTCGTCTGCTTTATCCCACTCCCCGAGAAAGCACCTTGCTTGTGCGCGACGACATAACGCTTTGCCTCGGTTAAAATCACCTCTTTCGAGCGCAGTTGTCGCGTCTTCCACGGCCGTCTCATACATCCTCAACTCTGGACCGATGTAACCGACTGCGATCGCAAAAACGGACGAAAACTCACTCAACGACGCTGCAGCTCTGTTCAACGGGTAGATAGGTTCGTGGCCGGATTGGATCATGCAGACGGTGTAGTTCACGTAGGCGGTCTTGTAGTCTCCCTTCTTGAACGCCTCGTTGCCTTCGTCTTTGAGCTTTGCACTCTTCGCGTCCGCTTCGGCCCACTCGCGTTTCTCTCGCAGGATCTGCTCATCCTCAGTCTCTCCCGTTATCTCGCGCTCCGCCGCAGCTTCTAATTGCATTCGTTCTATTTCCGCCATTTTTTCTGGATCGTTGAACAAAGCCGCGAAGTCGGAAGCCCCGGCCTGCATACGACGCATGAATTCGGCCGGAGTAGGCGGTAAGTCGAGAGATGCTGTAGCAATTTCGTTGGGTGCGATGTTGTCGATCGACCCAGGCGTTGCTTACCAGGATCGTAAGGATTCCACGGGTCTCCGGCTTTGAACATTGTGAAATATGGCGCACTGGAGTGGTGGGAAGGAGCAAGAGCAGACCGACGCTGACTCCGATTCGTTTTACGTCTTCATCACTCCCTTTCAAATATGTATGTACTCATACTCCCCGAACGATTATTGAATAGGGTAATAATACCAGGACTCGGTCGAGCTTCGGGGATGCTTCACTGAAGTCAAAACGGGTCCATATCTTGTCCGAAATTCGAATTTTGAACTACATGAATAAGCAAGTCGCGCCCTCGAAGATACCCAACATACTGGGTCATTTATGGAGAGGAGAATATTCAGCAAGAAAACAAGAAAGAATCCCTGGAGTTTTTTGAAGAGCCTCCCCACGGTTCACGCGTTCACGCTTGCACCAGGAATTTATTCGACATGAAGAAATCAATGAACCGGCAAATTCCGATCACCTCTTGATCATGATCACCTATCTCGGCAACGTCTTGTCTTTCACCACCACCGTCCACGGATCGTTCATTCTCATCACCTCAGCCTCGATGCCACTCAATATTCCGCCCGAGGTCTACTCTTTGATACGTGCCGCAGTGGAGTATAGGGCTGAACTAGTAACCCTGTGCCGAACTTCGCGCGCTTTCCGAGACGAAGCACAGCGCATCCTGTACCGCAGAGTAAATCTGGGACACCAGACGCGCCGGCTCAAGTCCCTGGCCCTAGCTGTCACCCGCCATTCCCATCTCGCCGAACGAGAGCACACACTTGTGTTGCGACTCCCAGAAACACTGAAACTGTCGCCGTTGGACGGATCGAGGATAAAAGACACGCTCGGCGCATGCATCAATCTCAAAGAGCTACGAGTCTCCTGCGCTGACGCGTATCCATTTAGCAGCCCAAACTCCATCGACGGATGGATGCTCAAGGATGCCTCGTTTCGGCTTATCAAGTTCGCCAACTCGTACTTCAGATTTGACTGTATCATGGGCTTCCTCGACGCACAGTCGGAGATTTGTGTATTTTCGACCACAACGCACCACGATTGTTTTCCTCCCAGCGATGCGCAGCTCCCAAACCTCATTGCTATCAGTGTTGTATCGTTGCACTCCCTGCCAGCCGGAAGACCATTGCAGCGCATCGAGACGAGATTCCAGCACGACTATTCCCCTCTTGTACGATATTCCGGGACTTTGACCTCTTTGCATCTCATGGGCCAGTGGGTGGACCAGGGTAAGTATCACCCTCTCAGACACCCTTATTATCATTTCGGACATGTTGCCTGCGCTGGTCAAATTGGGTGTCACCGAACAGAGGAAAAATGTAATGTACGCAGATCTCTTTCTGGCTCACATCAATTGATTCCGCAATCTTTAATAGAACTCACACCCATGGCGACGCTCCGCAAATTCTCTAGGCTGGAGACCTTTCTTCTCCTCGTCCGGAATGTCGTCCGTTTCAATGACCAAGCTTCCGCTCGCATCTATGAGATGGATGAAGAACAAGACTTGGAGGACTTGGGGTATATATGCGATAATGATGGCATGTCCAAAACTACATCGAGTCGTTGTCGGGGCGCACGTCCATTTGGAGCAGGAGTTGAACTGTACTTTTACGAGGACCACCGGCGGTGAAATGTCGTCGAGACGTGGGTATGAACTTAATTCCGACGGAGTTCTCATATTCTGGAATCCTTAGGTCCGTTTTCTATTTCTTTCCAGACGTTCGGAACTAGATTGACGACAAAAATTCAGAGATCTTCCCCAAACTTGAAACTTGCTCAGTTACTTCTTCATATTCTACGCTCCGCGCAATGTGACACGATTTCCGCGAGATCCTTTGGATTAGTTGAGTAGACGAGAGGTTAATTTTAATCATTCTACAAAGAAACGCTACATTGAGTGAGCATTTGCTGTCAAGAATGCCCGCGCCAAATTTGTCGTCTTAATTGACAGTCACAATCGGGTGACCCAAAACTTTCGACCGCCCTTTCCAGCCCTGCGGGATAAAATTTGTCCCATAGTTCAGCGGCTGCCGCGGCGCCAAAATATAAGTAGTTCTTCCTCAGAGAGTATCCATCACAGAGAGAGAGAAAACGAGAAAGACTCGTTAGAGATTTTGAGGAGCTTCTGCATGGGTTCCGCTTGCGTCAGGAATTTATTACTACCAGTATCAGAGAGCGAAGTTGAAGTTGAGAACAATGAACCGGGAAGTTCCGATCACCCCTTTCTTTTATTGCCACCACCATTTTCATCACCTCAGGCTTGAGCCTCGATGCCACTTGCTATCCCGCTCGAAGTCTGCTCTTTGATATGCGCGGCAGTGGAGGATCGGACTGAACTAGCGACCCTGTGCCGAACTTCCCGCTTTTTTCGAGACGAAGCACAGCGCATCCTGTACCGCAGGGTAAACCTGGGACGCCCGATACGTTTGCTCAGATCCTTGGCCCTAGCTGTTACCCGTCACCCCCATCTCGCCGAACGAGTGCACACACTTGCGTTGCGACTTCCGGAAGCATTGGTAATGTCGCCGTCGGACGGATCGAAGATAAAAGACACGTTCACCGCATGCGTCAATCTCAAAGAGTTGCGGATGTCTTGCGCTGAAATGTATCCATACGGCAGCCAGGATTCCATTGACGGGTGGATGCTCAAGGGTGCTCCATTCCGACTCACCAAGTTCGCCAACTCGTACTTCGGAATTCACCAGTATCTCATGGACTTCCTCGACGAACAGCCAGAGATTCGTGTGTTCTCGACCTCGCGACACCACGGACGTTATCCTCTTCGCGATGGGGACCTCCCAAACCTGATTGCTATCAGCGTTGCATCGTTGTACTCCTTGCCAGCCGCAAGACCACTGCAGCGCATCGAGACGGAATTCCAGCACGATTATTCCCCCCTTGCGCAATATTCTGGGACTTTGACCACTTTGAACCTCGTACGCGAGTCGGAGTGGGACCAGGATACTACGCTGTCAGAGACCGTTATAATGATTGCGGACATGTTGCCTGCATTGGTCCATCTTGGCATCACTGACCGCACGGAAAATGTGCGCAGATCCAGTTTCTTCTTCGTCTCATCCCACCTGAATCCACAATCCAGCCTGCGGATTCTATCACTGAACGTTCACCCATGGCGACGCTCAACAGATTTTCCAAGCTGGAGACATTTGTTCTCCTAGTACCAAATGGTTTTATGTTCTTCCACGAAACCTCCCCTCGTGTCTATGAAATGGACGATGAGAAAGACTTGGAGGATTTAGGGTCCGCGATAATAACGGCATGTCCGAACCTACACCGAGTCGTTGTTGGGTCGGACGTCCAACGTTTGAACCGGGTATTGACCTATACTCTTACGAGGACCCCCGACGGGAGAATATCGTCGAATCGTGGGTATGAACTTGATTCTGACGCAGTCTCCATCTTCTGGGATCCTTAGGTCCGCCTTTCATCCCTTGCAGACGTTCGAAACTGACTTGCCAAAAAAAAAGTCAGACATCTTCGCCATGGACCGTAAACTTTCGAATAGAAGCCCCAAAATTGAAACTTGCTCAGTTACTTTTTCATGTCCAATGCTCAGCCGGAATGTGACACAACTGCTCTCGCGAGATAGTTGCACAACTGAGACATCAGCAAGCCTTTTTCTTATTCCGCGGTGAAGCGCTACATAGATTGAGCCTTTGCCATCACGAATGCCCGCGCCAGATCTTTGTCGTCTTCAGTGACCATCGGATGACCCAACAACTCTTCGACCCGCCTTTCCAGCTCTTCGGGTTCAAAAACATCCCGTAGGTCAACGGGGGCCTGCGCTAAGATCCAAGTTGTTTGTTCCTCAGCCGGTAGATTGCGCAAGCGATTCAATTCCGCAACTCCGTGGATAACGCTGGGGTCGCCCGGCTGCAGTGTTAAGGCTTCAGCATAATCCGCTCCTGCCTCGTCCCACTTTCCCAAGAAGTACTGAGCTTGACCACGGCGAAAGTGAGCTTTAGCGCGGTTGCAGTACACTTGGTCAAGTGCATGAGACGCGTCTTCCACTGCTGCTTCGTACAGCTTTAGTTCTAAGTTGGCATGAACGGTCGCGTTCGGTTACACTCCGAAGAAAATGAGCTTACTCAACGCAACTGCGGCTCGGTTCAAGGGGTACAGCGGCTCGAGCGGGGATTGAATCGAGCAGGTGGTGTATATCACGTAGGCAGTTTTGTAGTCTCCCGTCCTGAACGCATTGTTCCCTTCGATCTTGAGCTCTGCACTCTTCGCGTCTGCCTGGGCCCATTCGGATTTCTCGCGCATGATTCGGTCCATTGGATCCTCTCCAGTTCTTTTGATCTCTGCGATTTCTTTTTGTACCATGTAGCGCAGAAAATTCTGCATGCCTTTATTATTCACAAAACCCGACGTAACTGCGTCCACTGTCGATCTTCAGCCAGCTGCAGCATGGAATGTCCGGATAACATACGTTCAGCCGGTGTAAGGTCTCCACCGGGATCAGACATGCGAAGGGCTTGGTAAGATCAGTGGTAAAAGTTGGTTCGAGTTGAAGGTGGGAATGAACCAAGAATGTTAGGTAATACCTTGGTAGTATCCACCAAATATCGCACAACATTCGACGGATCCAGTTCAGCTGGAACGCTGCACGAAGAGTCTGCCGACTTTCCAAAAATGCCTGCAGCTGAAGTCCCTCTTCGTGTCTGCGGTGACTATCGATGCGTCGGCATTCAGATGCAAATCGAGTCGTAACCGATTTATTGAGAAAATTCAACCTGGAGTCTCATTTTCAACATTGCGACGATGAACTAATTTCTGTGGCCGGCGGTGTCATGATCATCACATCCAGTCAGGTAGGCAAATGCAAGGACCCAATAGCACAGTTAGTAAGCGCGCCTGTTGTTAGTGGCGCGAAGAAACGTGGATATTTCTACTACGTGTACGGTTGCCAACAAGTCCACGCTTTGTTTTCGGCCGAGGGCATTTGGTTTTCCACCGTTTTTCAGCCATTTGGTGCTGCTACAGACTATTCTACACTCTGTATGATACTACATAACGACTTTGGGTATTATAGTGGTCCGACAATACACAGAAAAGCTTTCGGGGGAAGTTTTCGAGTCGCGGGAGGGGTTCGCGGCAAGATTCACTATACCGTGAGGTATCCAACAGTCTGCACGCTCCTACGCGTGTCATAGGGTGTCTGGAACAGGCCCCGAGAGTCGCCGGCGTTCAGCGGTGGTTCGCCGCCTGCAGTGAGCCGCCCGAAGTCGCATCAAAATTGACGGCCTTAAGAAAGACACAACCAGCCCCCCGAATCACTCCAACTGCACTCAGTAGCCGTAGATACGCATATCATCCTTGAAACCCATACAAATTGCATACAAATGTCGAATATTCGTCGGCTGCACCTCCTGGGAGCTCCTGCCAGTGGGGCCATTATGCATCATTTTGGGCTTCTTCTCAACCTAAACGGGTCCGGATTTGAGTCCTGCAGGTGGTAGGTGTGGTGGGAGGGGTTTAGACTGTGTTCCAGAGGTGTACAGAGGCCTAAATACGTGGAGGAAGAAAGTGGAAAGGGAAAATCGGGCGATTATCGGCCGAAAACAAAGCGTGGACTTGTTGGCAACCGTACTACGTGACAAGGGGGAATCAACGGTCAAATTTCTGACACCGGGTAGGGGGGGGGGTCCCCCCGGAGGCCTTAAAAAACTTTTTGACCCTCATTTCAAAAAAGTTTCCAATCCCGCTGAAACACTGTAAAAACACCTCAAACATTTTTATAAGGGAGGATTTTTAAAACTTTGATCGTAACTACCCGATTTGGATTGAAATCCGAAACATGTTCACTTTCAGTTGTTCATGTATAGAGTGCATGTAGGAATGGATTTAGTAATCCCTCATAGCTATCACTCACTGTATACATGGCAATTGAACCGGTCTTGGGTGAGTTCGGCCAAACGGCAAGAATTCTTGCCAAAATAACTGAACCAAATATTTGATTGCCGGGTTAGCTGTGGGAAATCATTTCCTCATATAGGGGGGGAGGGGGGGGGGGGGGGAGGGGTCTAGGATCAAGGCTTAAAAAACTTTTCGACCGGATATCCGAATTTCGAAAGTTGATTCCCCCTTGCTACGTGAGACCCTCGTTCGATTCGGGGTTGGGTCGTGTTGCTTTTTCCTAAAATCTTGTGCTTCTTACTATTGAAAGAGCGATGTTCTCTACCCTTCGACTTACACCACCTCCTAATTACGTAGCTGCATATGTCTCCAACCGCGTTTCTGTTTTCGGTGATTCGTGAAGTACAGCCTCCAACCATATTTCAAGTCAAATTATCCAGGTTCTGGGCGCGGATGATGAGTATATCTAACGCAATGATTATGATGACCCAGTAGCACGACTGGAGACATAGCTGAGCTAATATATTATCCTGAGTCTTATCCTGGTAAGTAGTGCTGGCCAAAAATATGATACGCCAGATTTAATTTTGAATATATCCAAATACGACTGAATACGATACGGCCCGAGCGCCTTCCACTGAATATGAATACGGGTGAATATGAATTCCCACTATCTTTAGTAGTAGGGTATCGGGTGGCCCTATCAGCTCAGAAATGAATCATGATCTTAATGATGAAAATACGGCATTTTTGCTTGATCCTTGCGGTCCCCGACAAATGCCGGCGAATTCCGGCCGAAAGCCGACTGATTCTTTTGCGGGCCGATGCTGTGTCCATTTGCGCGCTTTTGCGTGGCCCATTGTTCTCACCCACACGTGCGATTTAGCATCGCCACCAACTCTCTCATGAACTTTTTCGCCTCGACCTCCCTCTCGGTTTTACCCCCTCATCAAAATGGTTTTTTCCTCCGTCAATTTCTGCTCATTTCCTTCCTTTTTTCGCATGTTGACTCTTTCTAGCTTCCCAGCTATTCCAACGATGGGAGAAATGGCGGAGCGTCGCGTGTGGTCTGTTGATTCTCTTTCTCTGTGCACCGAAGCTCATGTCCTTTTTTTTTTTGTTTGAAACGCGTAATCCAATTGTGGTCGCGCGCAAGCAAGTGAATATACAGAGTTAAAACCCGGAAGCGAAAAAAATGTTTGTCGAGAGCTTCCTGCTGTCGTTATGGACTGCAGCTCTTTGAAACTTGTCCGAGGAGGGGACCATATGTTGAGCTCTACATGTAAATATTTTCAGCATTTTTGGCTGGGTTGATGTGGAGCATGAGCCTTATCACTTTGGGAGCTTATTTTGGTGGTGGACCCAGAAGCAAAAAATCGGGTCGTGTACACGTGCCGACTGCATCCTCCAATGAAACTAAATGTTCCAGAGGGTAGAGGCATTGCCAAAGCTATCTCATATACAATATTGGGTCTAAGAAATGTAGTACAGACTCACAAGAACGATTCTCTGCCGGCGACTTTTTGGCACAACCGCAAATTTCCATTTTTGGCACGTTTTGGATTTTCTGTGCAGGTAGGCAATTCATATCGGGGATTTTGACGCTTTACGATGGTTCAATACATGTATAAGGGTACGCCCAAAAATATTGAGTCCAATCGGATCGACGCTGCGCTTATAACGTGAGATTTTTCGCATCCCGGTCTTTTTCGGATCCGGGTATCAACTCTGTATACAGAATAAGTGACTACTATAGTGGTTGAGCTGTTGGTACAATTTTACACGCTTCCCACAGTGCTTTGTGAGTAAAATGGGCGATGCAAATGCGTTGCCCATCTACAAAGGCCTCGACTTCATGCGGAAGAACTTTACCGCGCACCATGATCATTGTTCCATCCGTGTAGCGCATGCGAAGTCCGAGGCAAGGGATGCTGAGTGCGCCTCCCGTGAACGGTCCGAAAACAACGAGGACAGCCCAGCTTCGGGCTGGGTCGGAACCGTCCTTGTGTAGACCGGTTTGCCGATTCCACATAATTTCACGACCTTCCATGACAAGAGGATCGGCCTTGTTGAGAATTTGCAGAAAGTAGTTGATTCGCTCAGCCTCTGTTCGCAGGCTCTGGAGTTGGGCAAAGTTCACGGGATCCACGGCTTGAAGCATGGCGTTGACGCGCGCAGATATAAAGCGCATCTGCTCTATGAGGCTCAAGCTGGCGGCAAAGGTGCGTCCAGACTTGATCATGTCCCGCACGATAGTAGGATTGGCATGCTGAATTGGTGTGTCAGAGTCGTGACGGGTTGGAAGCAATGCAAGCTTACAGGATGGCCCACTGGATGCCAGATTTTGACGAGCTTGAATATTCCGGCCAGTTGGCCTACAACATCCTTGTAGGACGATGCAGCCTCCTTTTGCCCGTCGGCGCCACCGCATTTCTGCAGCTTTCCACCAAGGCCGTCTTGAACAAAATCCATTAGCTCCTTGAAGGTATGTGCCTGACCAAAAGGGTGAGTGGATGTGGTGCAACAAAAACTAATTGTCACATACCGTTGAGCGCGGTTTGATTATCCCGGGGAGGTGGACAACGACAGGGATGTCATCGTTGCTAATCCCAATTCTAGGTGTATCGTCCATCCATTCAACCGGCGGAATAACGAGCTTCTTTCCGCCGAGCTGTTTCTTTCCAGCAGCGCCACGCTCAAAGTTGAAGTGGGGAAATGGTACTGTGAAGTCTTTTGTCAAACATTGTACGCTGACAAGCAGAATGAATTGCATACCGACGTTCTCAGGCTGCTTGGCAACGCCCACAGCACGCGTCACCTCCCGAGCAAAGTCTTTGGCGCGAGCCGCAGTCTCGGCTTCAGTAGAGACTGGCGATTCGCCATTGCGAGCCCGCTTTGAAGGAGGTTGTTCGACGGGGGGAGATGATGGCCGCAACGGGGCAGAGGTTGTGGTGGATGAGCGCAAAAAGTGTTTCATGTCAGTGAGATTGAGTGGAGGGAGGATTGTGAGGAAAGGTGAGGGTTGTTGAGCTGTAGCAGTTAGCCCGAGCTTATATAGAGCGCCAGAGGCCACTTACTATTTTGAGAACACAATAGCGGATACTGGTCAAAGCCTGAACTGAATGCCACTTCTTCCCTTTTCGGGCTGTGCTGAACCCGTCGCCGGTCTGGGAGTCAAATAAACAAGAAACAAAGAAGCGGGAAGGATCCACTCACCGTTCTGCTTCGGGTGAACAATGGCTGAGCCAAAGCCACCGCCGTTTTCATCAACAAAGCCGGAATTTTTCCCAAACTTGTCTTGGTGGCCTGGTGGCCTCGAACAAACAAAGTTGAAACAAAGTGATGCCACCGTGAACAATGACCCACCGCATTTGGCCATGGTGGCCACCTGGATGGTATATAAGGCTCAGCAATTCCTTGCTGTTCCCCATCTCGGTTTGGTGATACGGTCAGCCGTCCCTCATATCAATTGGAGATCCCCTTAAGTGTTGCACCGAACATCAAGGTGGATGGCTGTTGTGTTGCGGGACGTGCTTACACCTACCGCCTCATGTATCGGTCGTCAGAATCGTCCCATCCTGCTTGGTCCTCCCATCGAATATTAAGTGTTGCACTGAACTTCTTTGGGTGGGCCGCCGTTGTGTTACCTGGAGTGTTGCATTCCACGGTGGCATGTATCGGCGGTCTTCGATCTCGAAAGCACAGTCCCGTCCTGCTTGACCCTCACGTCGAATTATCAGTGTTGCCCTGAACTTCGGTGGGTGGGCCGCCGTTGTGTTACGTGGAGTGCTGCATTCCACGGTGGCATGTATCGGCGGTCATTGATCTCTAAAGCCGGACTTTCTACCTTAAAACATTACAAAAAACCGTTACACCCCTCAGATGCATCTGCGACGCGACATCAAGTAAGAGTTTGAACCGTGTGACCCTTTATTTATTTATGAATGTTACGGTATGTTTGAGTTCCATCATTATGAGCACCGCATCGCCTCGATCCGCATCAATTTGCTTAAGCGTACAGCACGGCAACTGCTTTACTCCCCCCCCCTGAAGCTAGTACTCAAGAATGAGCGGCATCTCGACTCTACGGTTTATGTTTTTTTCGAATCTGATATTCAGCCAACCCCACTGCATCACTGTTTGAGCCGGTATAACGTCCTCGGCCTGCAAACCTACCAGCTATGTTGAAAAACTCGTTGCTTTGACGTTGCTACACACCTCCGATACAGACACTGGTTCATAGACACGATCACGTGCCCAGTATGTCGTGGTCCGCCTGTCCCCCCAATTTTCTTCCTCTATGACGTCTTGCTTTCGTGCTATGTTCCGCATCCTTCCGCATCCGTCGACTGAGGTGACACCTTGCATTGTCCCTGATCCCTTATTGTCCTCTGATCGATTTTGACACGCCGTTTTTCGGCCTCCATTGTTCTCGATTACGGCGTGTTTGCCTTAGTCAGGCGTTGTAATGCAGACCGCGGTGTAGCTATTGGAGGGTTGTGTGACTGTCCTCTTAATAACGACGTGCTCGGCCTCTGGGGATTTTATATGATGTGATTATAGTAGGGAATTCTGGTTTAGACTAATGCCTCTTGGGGAATGTGTGTGTGTGTGTGTGGGATGCCAAGGATGGCTGGAAAGTGTGTGCGTGTGTGTGGAAAGCTTCCTGGATAATGTTTCCGGAGAGCTTTATATCGTTAATTCCGGGTGATTGTCCGTTGCTTGTGGCGCGGGGCGTTCCTGGAAATTATATCCGTGTCCTGGCTTCGTCGTTCTTATGACGGCCTAAGTTAGCTAAAGAAAGGTAAGAATGAAAATACTGTCTCCTCGTCCTAGAATTCCTGTTGGGGGTTTCTAGTCTCCTGGATCCCGTAGCTCTCGCTTGTTATCTCTTCTGCGCTCCTCCCCTTTGAACGTGCGCTAATTTGATAGCTTGGTAAAACCCGTAGGAGGTACCGCGATTGGTTACGACGACACCGGATACTTGATTGTTCGATAATACGGACGGCGGTTTATCCGTGATGATTCTGGTGCTAGTCGCCCTCGTCTTGTCCTCTACACGGCGTGGTGCCTGCGAAGGTAGTGTCGATTACGATGACTAGCTGGAGTGTAGACTTGGGATGCCTGTGATGGGGGCACCTTGCAGAACGAGGTATGAGAGTAAAGTGGCCCTGGTGTGGGACAAGTGAGGGGAGTTGTGGTCAAATGCGTGAACGAGGACTGAATTGCTTGTGGGGGTACAAGTGGGGGAGGGAACGAAGCCCAGTAATTGACTGACTACCTCCTACTTTCGCCTCTCCTTTTATATCTCTCCATCCTTGCCTCGAGGCGCCTTCTTGTGCCTGGAAACACCCTGTAGCACGCGGCGCCGGGCGTCTCTGGGAACAAAGTAGCTGCCTGAACGGTTTGGTCGGAAGGTTATTAGGTGATTTGGTAGCTGGAGGGTTCGTCCGAAGACGGTATTTGATATTTTCCTTGGTTTGCCGAGTGTCCGCCATGTGGAGCACTGTCCGTACATTTTGTCCGGTGAGTTATTACGATATAATTCGGTGAGAGGGCGGGGTGAGGCACTGCGGAGCCGCGTGGAGGTGTCGTTCATGGGAGAAAACATGTTTCGTCGTGCGCCAGAGGTGGTGGCAAGTTCGTCCAGAGAGCTTTGTTACGTTATAGTCCGGTAGGCGAGGATTGATCTTCGTATGCGTCTGGAAGTATCGTCCCATCAGGTCATGTTGGTGGAAAGTAGGGTGAGAGCGTCGTTTATGGGTGGAGAGTGTCTGGAACTTGTTTCCGGGAACGTATTGCGCTGGGTTTCGGTGTCTGAAGAGTTTCTGCGCCACTCGATTGAATGCGGTAACTGCGTTTCCTTTTTGGGCGTGTCCCGGTGAGCGTCTTCTTCAGCTTCGCTTGGAGGGGCCATGAGGCGGTGTGCAGGGCGTAGCACCAACACCAGCCTCACAGCGTACCCTGCCTGCTTTTTCTCCTCTTTCGCTATCCTCTTGTCTGTCCTCCACCATGTCTATCCGCGTCAACGGCTGGGCTCCTCTCTCCGTTGTCAGAACATCTCTGCCTGAGACAGAATTCTCTTCCGTGTTCCTGGCCGCTATGTATCCGGCTGGCCACTACATTCCTCCTTGGCTTCCAGTTACGATGTTCTTGGACACGGGCGATACCTATACAGTTATTTTGCGCACCAAGATTGTTGCTGGCGGCGGTCCGGACATTTATCTTGGTCTAGATTTCAAAGCATCTGTCCAACATCTCATGCTCTCCCTCGGTTGGACCTTTGGCACCGGCTTCGACCTATTTCGCAGGTTTCTTCCAGCCAGTGAGTTCTTTCGTACGCTCGGTTTCTCTGTGCTCACACATCTGCAGTTAATACTCTAGTGCCAGAGCAGGATGAAGACAATTATATATTGTCGGACGCACCCATGTCGCCTCTACAATCTCCGTCTGACACCCTGCCTGTTCCACAAACCCCTGTCGGCGACCACACTTCTGTGTGTTCGTCTCCCCACCCACACAGCCCTGTTCGTTTGCCGTGTGAGCTGGCATCCCCTGTTGCTGGCCCTTCGCATCCGCGGATATCCTCTATTTCTACCGATGCACCGTATGCGGATGATTCCCTGCTACTCGATGGCTCCGACCGGGTGTCTTCTCTGTTACTATCAGCAGACCCGTCCTGTAACATATTTCTGAATGAAGACAATCAGTTTATAACCTCGCTCTTGGCTAGTCATTCTATAAGCACTGATGCTCTGCTGAATGTTGAAGACCGTCGGGCTGCATTTTTGGCTCACATCTTTTCGGGCGTGTGTGCCGGTCCCGTAGTCCAAGAGCATGTCGGCTGCAAAAATTTAAGTGCTGGGTTTCAGTCCGTGCAAGAGTTTGCGTATTATTGTATGAGTCTGATTCTGTCATCCCCTAGAGTGTCACTTAATTCCCTTGAAGTTGCTGCTAGCAGTATTGGATACACCGGTCTTGATCCCCGACGGCATCTTGTTAGCCACCGACAGGCACTGCTCGCTGAATACTCGTTTGAGCATCCAAGTGAACTACTTTTAGCCAATATCGAGTACACGACACTTCCTGGATTGGTTGCCATTGCGAGTTTGCATCGATTACCAACCGTGCAACGGTCTGTGGATGCGCTGCGTGGTTCAATAACAGAACACCTTGCATCTGGACAGTGTGCTGTGCGATCCAGATCCGTTCATTCCATTGCGTGTGCCTCGGTGTTTGATCAATTGTTCCCTGTGAATCAACCGGAGTTCTCGACCATGGAGGATCTGAAAACTGTTACACAGATCAGTTTGCTCAGCTACCTGACCCCTCGATTGAGTAGGAAAAATTGCAGACACATCCTCTCGTTGCATGGAGTGAGCTGGGACCGTTTGTCGGGAACTGCTGGCCTTCGGAAGACTTTAACTCAGTATCTGAAGCGACTGAATAAAGGCAAACCGTTTCCTCGTCCCCAGGCGAGAACATCCACCCAGAGGAAAAGGGATTTACTCAGAGACAATAGAGCGAACGAGAGCACTCGGCTGAAGGCAGAATGGCCTCGTCTCATCTCGCCAGAGTTGAAGCGCAGGTTCAAAGAAGTGTTTGACGAATATATATCCAAGGAGCAGCAGGAAATGTTCACGTGCGGTAGTTGTGTTGAACAGTGTCCCATGGCTTGTCGCACGACCATAAGTTTCGATGCCTTTGATCTGAATCTACTCCGCCGACCCGACCTTGTCAAGGATTATTTGCCGGATGACGATGTCAGGTCTACTTCAGCTCGATCCGTAGACGGGGATCCAGACACCGATGACGAACCAGATCCGCCTGATGCCTGGCAGTGGTTGGATCCCGATATGATTCCCCCGTCTATGCCGGTTTCTTCTGGTTCTTATTCCACGCTCTTGGTTGACGCGGACTGTATTCTTGACAACGATGAAACTGGGGACACTGAGCTTGTCGTTTGTAAAGAATGTAAAGCAGAGTTGATTCGTGCCGTCGTTCCTCGCAAATCAATGGCCAATAAGAATTTTCTCGGGGAGGTACCGCCTGAACTCCAAGATCTGTCTGTTGTTGAGGAAGCCATGATCGCGCGCTGCCGAGCTAAATGCTGGATTATCCAGATGAGAGAATTGGAGGATAAGGGGTATCCTAACATTCAGCGGGGCTTCAAAGGTCATATAATCGTTTACCCGCAGCGTCCGTCAGCTATAGCTGCTTCTTTGCCTCCTTCTATCGAGGACATTACCACTCCTATCTGTGTTGTATTCGTCGGGTCAAAGCTGCCATCTCTGGAGTGGATCCGCACCAAGGCAAAGCCACTTATTGTGCGCAAAGAGAAGGTGATGAAAGCTTTGGACTGGCTGTCTGTCCATAATCATCTGTACAAGGATGTATATATTGACCGGACGGTGTTTGCAGGCCATGGAGATCTCGTTCACATACCGTTCCATGTTGAGCATATTATACCATCTGATGGCATAGAAGCTACCACATCTTCGTATGCTGCCACCGCTGCCCCTGAGACTGTTGTCGACAATTCTGTCCCCGAAATACCTTCTCGGAATGTCCCTGATTTTTCAGCGGCCGGATTGGCTACTCTGCTTGCTCCCGTCCTCCCAGGTCCCGATGTGTTCGAAAGTGTGGTTGTGACAGACGTTTCTGGCCATGAGTCTTCTGCAAAGCTTCGAAAAGCAGCTGCTGATCATCTCAAGAAGCCAGGGTCTAATTACCTCGGTATAGCTCACGATCCTGACCCCACAAACGAATTCAATAATCCGGATTTGCTGCCTCTCATTTATCCCACCTTGTTTCCGTACGGGATAGGTGGAGTGGATGACAATACCCGGAGAACACCACTTGGATTCGAATCACATCTGAAGCATTTTTTCAACCTTCGTGACCGGCGTTTTCCGGAGCATTATTCGTTCCTCTTCACTGTTTTCAACATGATGCAACGCCGAAAATTGTTGCAGCATACAAGCTACAAGGTTAAACGGGAGAATTTTGATACCATCGCAGCTCAGTTCGCGGCTGTCTCTGCTGAAGCGATCCACGCGGTGTCAGAGCGAGTCAGTAAAGGCGACATGAAGACTTGCAATTCTGAAGACGAACACAGAGTCATGGCCCTCATGCGGGAAGTGAATCTCATCAACTCACATGTTCACGGTTCACCTCAATCCAAACTTGTTATGCGCAACGAGATCAGGGGCCTTATGCTGGAAAAGGGACTCCCGAGTTTCTACATAACTATCAACCCCGCCGACATATTCAACCCGTTAGTGCGTTTTTTGGCCGGAGAAGAAATCGATATAGATAAACTCACCGCTGCTGATATGAAAAAACGCCCTGATCAGTCTGTGTTAATCGCCAAAAACCCGGCTGTAGCCGCTCGATTTTTCAACGTGTATATCAAAGTGTTCATTGCTGCGCTAGGATATGATCCATCCCACATGGACACTGAAGGCGGGATACTCGGAGTTGTGAACACATATTATGGTTGTGTAGAGGCACAGGGCCGCGGCACCTTGCATTGTCATATGTTAGTCTGGGTTGAAGGCAGCTTGAATCCCAACGAAATCAAAGCAAAGGCGCTCGAGGACGG
Source organism: Mycena polygramma (assembly GCA_029449255.1). Taxonomy (NCBI): domain Eukaryota; kingdom Fungi; phylum Basidiomycota; class Agaricomycetes; order Agaricales; family Mycenaceae; genus Mycena; species Mycena polygramma. The sequence goes on from JARKID010000003.1 coordinate 1,992,544, forward strand.
AGGCAACAAAGAGTTTCAGAAAAGGTTGGTGTCCTTTCTGGAGGACGTTATATCCACCTCGGTCCCGGCTGACGTCCGACCAGAGCTTGAGGTCCCACTGTCCAAGTATCATCCTTGTTATACAAGAGGCCCTCCTGTTCACGACGTTCCCGAAGAAGACCTGGAGGCTGCAAGGGCAAAAGACTTTCATAAATTAGCCACGGCGTGTCAAGTTCATGTGCACCATAGTACTTGCTATAAATATTGGAAAGGTCCCGGGTACGAGAAAGAGTGTCGTTTTGATTTGGACGAGTCCAACGTGCATCCTGTGAGTGTGTTTGATCCAGATACCGGTGAACTTGAACTTCGATGTCTCGACGGCCTTGTTAACAACTTCAACGCTACTATCCTGGAATCCATTCGCTGCAACATGGACATAAAGTTCATATCCTCAGGTCTGGCTGCAAAAGCGGTTATGTATTACATTACAGACTACATAACCAAGACCCAGTTGCAGTCGCACGTCGCTTACGCTGCCCTTGAACTTGCTGCGACGAAGCTGGGAAATTTCGAACCTGAAACCAATGACTTTTCAGTTCGTGCGCGGAAGCTCTTGCAAAAATGTGCCCATGCGATGACGGCACAGCAGGAGATGAGCGCGCAGCAGGTTGCGTCGTATATCATGGGCTTTGAAGACCATTTCACGAGCCACAAGTATGCGAATCTTTATTGGCCAAGTCTTGAAGGGTTGATCAACATGGAACGGCCAAGTCCTGAGTGTTACCAAAAAAGCCGCAAGACAACGGCGTCGGAGCTTGATCCACCCACAGCGGATGCGGACGTATCAGGCGAAGATTGTGATGATGAGGACGTGGAACGCGAGCATGCCATGGATGATTATGCTGAGGTAGATGGACCAGGCCCTATGGATGACGAAGTCACTTTAACAATCGGGCCAGATGGTAAATTCACTGCAATGGCCAACCAGTCCAAGGATTACCAGTGCAGAGGGGACGCATTGAAGGATGTAAATGTTTGGGATTTTGTTGCCCAGATAGAAAAGGTTCGCATCATCCGCGCTTGCAGAAAGCATACAGCCCTGGCATCTGGGGACGCAGACGGTGAAGGCGACGAGATCGAAGTTCCTCTGCAAGATCCCATTGTTGTCGTGGATGACGAGCCATTGAACAATTCGATTGATCCTGACCCCTGGGACAGTAACTCGGATGGTGATATTCTGAGATGGTCTGGCAGAACAAGGCCAAGAGTCGTGTTGCTGCAAGGACATTCTGGTATCCAGACACATCTTTTGAGAGTGTTATTACCCGGCGCTCGCAGGATTCCAGTCCCAATGGGTCCGGCACTTCCTCGTCGTGATAGAGATGACCTCAAACACATACATGCACGACTTATGCTAATATTGTTCAAACCCTGGAGGCATTTTTCCGATTTGATAAAGGAAGATCAGAGCTGGGTCGACGCTTACGAAGATTTCTTGGAAATCTGTTCTGATGACGTGCTGGATGTAATGGACAACATGCAGCTCCTGCACGAGTGCAAGGACAGTCGGGACAGTCATTATGCCAACAGACGCAACCGAAAAAAAGGGGACTGTGTGCCTCTGAGCCTCTTGAGGCGAAATGCAGAGGGTGATCTGGGTGATTACGATGAGTCTGTGATGTTAGAGCACCTCAAAAGCTTAGATAAATGTAATTCGACTTACAGAGACACAGTTAACGCAAATGTGGATGATGCTACACAGGCGCTCGTTGATGGTGGTTTGTTTTCTGATGCCAACGTGAATGTTCACCCCGCTATTGTGGACGAGGCTGTGAGTGTGCATCATGAGCTGGTGCTCGGCCGTAAACCAGAGCTAGAGCAGTTTTGGGAGAAGAACTACGATGACCGTAAAGCGGCGTGGAAGCTGCACGCCTCTCGTGGTGGTGCGGTTGCCCCTCCCCTCGATGTGGAACCACCCATAGCATCTGGCAGCGGGATAAGGAGTGGTGTTGCTTTTTGTACAGTGCTTCCGACACTTCCTGTTGCATCGGATGCTGTTTCGATTAGGGAAGGCCCTGTACAAGCCAACGCAGAAGCTGTTCAGTCCGATGTTTTGATGGGTAATGTGATTGAACAATACACCTTGAACCCAGAACAGACCCACGCGTTCAAACTTGTTGCCGAACATAGCCTAGATCCTAAATGGGGACGGGCACCGCCCTTGATCGGAGCGGCATGTTTGGCTGTGTTTGGTCACTGCTCAAATGCGAAATTCCATGTTCCGGTCTGTTCTGCCTTCCTCAGGCATGCAGGACACTAATGATCAAGGGACAAAATGTTTATTACATCCATATCTACCTGGCCCTCAAAAAACAGGACATATTTTATAATGAAAATAATGTGTTCAATCGACATCCTCCCATTCACCATCCTCGTCAAGTGAATATCCGAACTCATCGACAACCATGTCTTCCGTCGCCGCAATTGGAGGTACAGAAGGCGAGAGGTCACTTGCATGCCTGAAATCAGTGAACACGGGCCGTTCAGCCGCCACTATCTTACCGGCGGTTCAATTCTCGCTCCCGTGCCTCCAACACCAATTTCCTTCGCACGGCAACCGTCGTCATATCTTTCCAGCGCAGCTTGAGCAGTACTTCGTCCTTCAGGACATCCCGATACACCGCGAGCTGGTCTTTGAGGACGGTCGAGGACATCAGTTGAATCTTGCCGGTGTCGCATTCAAGTGCGGTGGCCGCCAATCGATCCGCCTTCGACTTCTTCTTCATCGCCGCCTTGTTTCTTCGCTCGCGCGCTTTCTCTGCCTTCTCCCTCTGAAGTGCGGCCCAGGCCCGCCTGAACTTTGCCCGTCTTCCACTCTTCCCGTCCTTTCGGACCTCCCGCATGACATACTTCTCCACTGCCGCATCACAACACTTCTTGATGAAAGCCTCGGTGTTGTTACGTTCAACGCGAGTTTGATTCGAGAAGGAGTGGGCAGTACTGTTAGGGTGGTACCGCATGTGCACGCGGAAAGACCCCAGCATCCCCTCGCTGCAGTCGTTGGTTGCCAGGATAAACAATACGGCGAGTTGCCATGGGGTGAGTCGGTCGAACGTACCGCCAACAACAAACTCGGGTGTGAATTGGATCCATCCCACAGCACATCCGGCGAACATGCGTGAGATGTGGAGGAAGGGGTTTGGCAGGTCGCGGAAGATAAGACGGATTGACAGGAGCAGCAGGGGATCAAGAAACGGGCGGCCGTCAAGGGTGAGTCGTTCAAGCGGCGTATCTGGATCAAGAAGAATGTGAGGATTGTCGGCGATATACGTGCAGAATCCAGGGAGTTTGCGGTGGAGATCCGTGAGAGACAACAGATTGATAGGGTTCTCTTTTGGGCCACGTACCATCGCCATATACACCCACGAGACGGTTACACCGTATAAGGCGATAGCGACGATCTGCGCCATTGTTGCGGGATCGCTCATCCCCTTCAGAATGTTGGCCTCGACGTGATTGCACTGCCCAGACTTGGCTTTGCAGTCTGCTATCTGCTCCACTAGTTCGAAGATTAACCCGTGAAAACAGACGACGTCGGCGGCGGCGTAAGTATAGCAGCCGTAACGCGTGTTCGAGACGTCGGGGAAGGAGCCGGGCTCATCGAGGTTGAAAAGTTCAGACTTCCTCTCCCGCATGAATATCCGGCACTTGTCCTGGTAGCCCCGCTCCCCATCCTTGTGACGCAGAAGCGCGCCAATGAGCTGGAGGAGTTTGATAGCGCCCGAGGCACTGGAATCAATCGCATTCTGGAGGGCGGGGTTATCCGGGTCGCCGGCAGAGAGATTGATAGTGGCTGCATTTGCCTTGTTTGCGAGGAGGACCGGCGCGGGAATGAATTTGTCGAGAGAATATAGGCGCTGCATTTCTGCGACACCGTATCGGACAACATTCAGGTCCTTGTGGCAGCAGCAGCCACCAAAGACATGGGTGCAGACGTCGCACTGCTCCGATTCGGGAAGGGACTCGAATTTTTCCTCGCCAATCTTCTGCTCGAGAACTTTCTCTGCAAGCTGCGATCGTTGTTCCGCGGACCTGCCAAATTGGTTGAGGAGAAAAGCAGGTGTGAAGAGCGTGGGACGTACATATTTGAAAGCTCCGTCTCCGACACCTTTCCTACATCTTGGAGATCGTCATCGGTGATGCTCAGCATCATTGTCAGGATAGTACTTGTGCTCAGGTCTTCATCTTCCATTGCTGCACGCCCCAGATCTCGTACAACGATGTCCCTCTTGTGCTCAGCCGAGATGTTGAACTCTTTTTTGCCGTCCGCCGCGTGGTCTTTGCTTTCACCGAGTTTCTTCCGCCAGTACTCATTCTTATCCATCGTTCGCCTCTCTTGAGCTGCGAGGGGGCTGCGATTGTATGTGTCCGCGATTCTATCGGCAGCCTCCATGGTACCTTCGAATTGGCGTTGAGCAGTATGATCAAGAGCGGGAGCAACCTCGAGAAACCGCGTGCGGTGGCGCCATGTAGATTGATCGGTGTCGTCGGCATCCGGAGCGTAGGAGGGAACAAGGAGGGTAACATGACGAGACTCCACAGTGATTCCGCGGTGTGTTGTGCCATCTGAGCTTTCGATGAAGCCTGTTGACGATTAGGTGCGCTATAAATGGTTGAAAATAACATAAAACGCACCAGGAGCATCCATAATCTCGCGCGCCAGCTGAATTTCCCCGTACTTTCCCCCTTCGTCGATTGCACGACTCACGGTACGCCTGCTCATGAACTTTTGTCGTCGAATCTTGATTCCGAACGCGTCTGCGCAGCTCTTCACCGCCAGCTCCACCTTTCCCGCTGAACAGCCGGCATAGACGAGGTTACGCGCCAACTCGCGTGATGCTGCAGTAAACATTCCACCCTCCATCGGATTCCAAGTACGCAGATCCCGGTAGGCCCTCTTGCTTTCCTTCAACGATGCCGTCGCCCGGTCTATTCGCTTAGATGCTGCCCGGAGTTTCGCGCGGACCAGGGTCAGACTGGACTGTTTTTCTTGGACGGTGGAACGAAGAGAAGCGATGGTATGGTCCCGGGAAGTGATTTGATCATGAGCAGAGATGAGTCCGTGTTCGAGCTGGGCAATGCGCACATCTCTCGTGTTGAGTTCGTCACAGAGGCCAGAGATTGTACTGCCCTTGTGTTTGTCCCTCTCCACCCGGTCGTTTTCCAGCCGTTGGACGCGCTTATGCTTCTTTGTCAGCTCCTGGGTGAGCGATGTCTCGGCCTTCCGTTTGAGAGATTTGACTGATTTTACAGTGGCAGAAAGCTCCTGGATTCGACTGGAGAGGTGCTCGTTCTCGGCAGTGAAAGACAGAATCTGATCCTCGTATGTTTGTTGCTGCTGAAGGAGGTCGGCTTCGAGATCCCGGATCCGCGCTTCAAGGTCAACAATATATGCATTCTGTTCGCTGATTTGCACTCTCATAGGCTTCCTAGGTCCTGTGGGATCACCAATCGACACTGGGGCATCATCCAGGGGGCCGTTATCCGCATCAGAGTCGTCGTCGCTCGAGGAAGAAGCCGCCGGGTGATTGATATTGTATGCCAGGCGTGCTCGGATTTTAGGCCGAGGCATGGTGAGATAGAACAGCCAGAGAGCATCGCAAGTGGTTTTGGGTGTCCTAGTCGCACGATTTGGGGCTCAGATGGTGTCCAGGGAGGGAGGAAGGAAGCAGAAGAAGACGACGCGTCCAAAATTGCTGGGTGATGTAATGTGACTTTGGTGTGACCATACGCGTTGAAGTAGCGGTCGCAAAAAGCCTAAGGCTTTTTCAATTCTGCTTAGAACTCTTAGAGTCCGCTGAGCAAACAATTTCTAAATACTCCCTTTATGGAAGTACCGAGCCGATGATAAGCCGTGTATCGGGTTTAGGCCTGTTTCACGCGTTTTTCGCGTTTTCTGTTCTTTTTAACGCGCGTCTCAAGCATAATATCATATCTGATATTATGCTTTGAGCCTACTCTTAATGGGGACTATAATAAGTCCACCCGCAGGGGCTATTCAGAAAGATCATACTGAATTAGCGCTGTTGTACGGGTTACAATTAAAACTGGGTCAACTTACAGACGCTCAGGTTGTACAAGAGAGCTCCCTTATTCATAACGTACCTAGTGGGCATTTGGGGGATTTATCGGTTATGTCTTGAGGACGCCGGACGCTTGATTGAAACCTTTGTTTACATCTCTTTGCATCGAAATGGGATACGCGATGGACCACGTGACCGGCTCAGTACTTGCCCGAGATCATGTTCCGAATAGGCCGATACGGAATTATCCGGACATGATCGCATCAAATCGCGATCGACTCTCAAAACGGGGAGATTAAGGTTCCAATCCAGGAACTTGGTCTTCCAAGCTCTTCACAAGGGAGTGCGGGGTACTCAGTGGAAGCTACGAACATGTAGAATCCATTTCTGAGTATCTTATTCACGGGCACGGCCCTATTCAGAACCTAGGGACTAATCTCGACTTCCAGCACCACACGAAGTCCGAGATAAGTCCCAAGGCAACTAATGGACATTCAGGAGTTTCATTAATCTTTCTTATTTCAACTGTAACTGCTTGGCTACTGGTATGACTCGTTTTTCTATTCATTTTAAACACATGTATACCCGATCGTCTGTCACACCCCTACTCCGTTTATCCGCAATCTTGTAATTCTCTCTATGTAAGCGTTATAGTGTACAGTATAAAATAGCGAGAGCACTGGCATGTACGGCACGGAATCCCACCCCGGTTATTGAGGCGCCACCCAGTTACGGCCCTCCTTAACGCACGGTTCGGATCTGGACTTGTCACTCAGGGCTACTCTATTCAGAATAGTGCCGTTCCAAGTTATAATATAAATCTCTGCACGCTCCTGGCGATACCCCTGGACTCCTGACTGATTGTGAATTGTATTGAACCTGTGGCTTGTGAATTGGCTTGTGGTATAGCCTTTGATTGGGATTTGGCTTGTGGTATAGCCTTAGGACTTGGAATTGTGACTGGCTTGTTGTATAGCCTTGGATTGGATACGTTTGGGATTTTGGCATATAGCTTTGGACGCTTTACAATCCACTTTGCGAATAGGGTGCTATAACTTCGGTTACCAAGCCTTATTTCACTCAGACCACACGCGCGCTGCACACGTCTAAGACAGCAACCCCTTAATTACCTGCTCCCCTCATTACAATACGAACTCGGCAGTAGAAGTAGTAAAGTGTTTAGGATTAGGTTGTTTGTTGTGGATTAGATTAAAGATTCAACTTTGTTGTATCTTTGTCTTCATTCATATCCAAACCGTCGAATCTTGATTCCATCCGCTTCTCCTGTGCAACCCTTTCAACGCCCAAAAAGGAAACACAGTTACCGCATTCAATCGAGTGGCGCAGAAACTCTTCAGACACCGAAACCCAGCGCAATACGTCCCCGGAAACAAGTTCCAGACACTCTCCACCCATAAACGACGCTCTCCCCCTACTTTCCACCAACATGACCTGATGGGACGATACTTCCAGACGCATACGAAGCTCAATCCTCGCCTACCGAACTATAACGTAACAAAGCTCTCTGGACGAACTTGCCACCACCTCTGGCGCACGACGAAACACGTTTTCTCCCATGAACGACACCTCCACGCGGCTCCGCAGTGCCTCACCCCACCCTCTCACCGAATTATATCGTAATAACTCACCGGACAAAATGTACGGACAGTGCTCCACATGGCGGACACTCGGCAAACCAAGGAAAATATCAAATACCGTCTTCGGACGAACCCTCCAGCTACCAAATCACCTAATAACCTTCCGACCAAACCGTTCAGGCAGCTACTTTGTTCCCAGAGACGCCCGGCGCCGCGTGCTACAGGGTGTTTCCAGGCACAAGAAGGCGCCTCGAGGCAAGGATGGAGAGATATAAAAGGAGAGGCGAAAGTAGGAGGTAGTCAGTCAATTACTGGGCTTCGTTCCCTCCCCCACTTGTACCCCCACAAGCAATTCAGTCCTCGTTCACGCATTTGACCACAACTCCCCTCACTTGTCCCACACCAGGGTCACTTTACTCTCATACCTCCTTCTGCAAGGTGCCCCCACCACAGGCATCCCAAGTCTACACTCCAGCTAGTCATCGTAATCGACACTACCTTCGCAGGCACCACGCCGTGTAGAAGACAAGACGAGGGCGACTAGCACCAGAATCATCACGGATAAACCGCCGTCCGTATTATCGAACAATCGAGTATCCGGCGTCGTCGTAACCAATCGCGGTACCTCCTACGGGTTTTACCAAGCTATCGAATTAGCGCACGTTCAAAGGGGAGGAGCGCAGAAGAGATAACAAGCGAGAGCTACGGGATCCAGGAGACTAGAAACCCCCAACAGGAATTCTAGGACGAGGAGACAGTATTTTCATTCTTACCTTTCTTTAGCTAACTTAGGCCGTCATAAGAACGACGAAGCCAGGACACGGATATAATTTCCAGGAACGCCCCGCGCCACAAGCAACGGACAATCACCCAGAATTAACGATATAAAGCTCTCCGGAAACATTATCCAGGAAGCTTTCCACACACACGCACACACTTTCCAGCCATCCTTGGCATCCCACACACACACACACACATTCCCCAAGAGGCATTAGTCTAAACCAGAATTCCCTACTATAATCACATCATATAAAATCCCCAGAGGCCGAGCACGTCGTTATTAAGAGGATAGTCACACAACCCTCCGATAGCTACACCGCGGTCTGCATTACACCGTACAAACCGTGGGCTCTTTGAGCCTTTGGTGATGTACTTCGGCCTGACCAACTCCCCCGCGACCTTTCAGACCATGATGAACCACATCTTCCAGGACCTCATCCTGTCCGGCGATGTCATGGTCTACCTCGACGACATCCTTATTGCGCACTCGGACCTCACCCGGCATCGCGAGATTGTCCGGGAGGTCCTTCGGCGGCTCCGGGAGCACAAGCTCTACTTGCGCCCGGAGAAGTGCGAGTTCGAGAAGTCGTCGATCGAGTATCTCGGTGTGATCATCTCCCATAACCACGTCGAGATGGACCCGGTCAAGGTCGCTGGAGTCACTGCCTGGCCGACGCCGGAGAACAAGAAGGACGTGCAGCAATTTGTAGGCTTCACTAACTTCTACCGGCGCTTCATCCGGGACTTCTCCGACCTCGCTCGTCCGCTCTTCGACCTGACCCGGAAGGGCCAGGTTTGGGTTTGGACTGAGAAGGAGGCCGGAGCGTTCCAGGCGCTGAAGGATGCGGTGACCTCCGACCCGGTTCTCATCCTTCCAGACGAGACCCGGATGTACCGCCTCGAAGCTGACAGCTCCGACTTCGCTTCTGGTGCCGTCCTTTCACAGCAGTCTGACGATGGGAAGTGGCACCCTGTCGCGTTCTTCTCCAAGAGCTTGTCTCCGGTCCAGCGCAACTACGAGATCCACGACAAGGAGATGCTTGCGATTGTTCGGTCTCTCGAGGAGTGGCGACACTTCCTCGAAGGCTCGCAGCTCCCCGTCGAGATCTGGACCGACCACAAGAACTTGGAGTACTTCCAGAAGTCGCAGAACCTCAACCGCAGGCAGGCGCGGTGGTCGCTGTACCTGTCCCGGTTCGACTTCACCCTTCACCACAAGCCCGGGCGCTTGATAGGTCGACCAGACGCCCTCTCTCGGCGACCGGACCATGGAGCAGCTTCGGATAATCAGGATGTGACGCTCCTGACTCCCGAGCTTTTCCATGTCCGCGCGCTGGAGGGCATCACCATCTCTGGTCCGGAAGCTCCCCTCCTCCACGACATTCGCGATGCTCTTGCTGGCGCTCCCGATCTTGAGGATCCTGTTGCTCGCGCGGCTCGGGAGCTTCTCAAGGTCCGTGGTGCCCGCTCGTCCCGGAACGCTGAGTGGAACGTTGCTGGAGGCCTTCTCTACTTCCGTGGTAAGGTCGTCGTCCCTCGGGACAAGGACCTTCGCCGCCGGATTTTAGAGCAGCACCATGACACGCGGGTCGCTGGGCATGCCGGTCGCTTCAAGACATTGGAGCTTGTCTCCCGGAACTACTGGTGGCCCCAGATGTCCCGTCACGTCGGCCGGTATGTGGCGACCTGCGACTTGTGCTGCCGGACAAAGGCACTTCGCAAGCTTTCGGTTGGTGAGCTGCATCCGACTGAGGTCCCCCCAGACCGCTGGCACACGGTCTCGGTGGACTTCGTCGTGGAGCTCCCAGAGGCTCACAGGTACGACGCCATCATGGTCGTAGTCGACGTCCTCGGTAAGCGGGCCCACTTCAATGAGTGCACCACGCATATCGACGCCGTCGGCGCTGCCCGGCTGTACTACCGGAACGTCTGGAGGCACCATGGTTTGCCAGAAAGGTACATCTCTGACCGCGGTGTCCAGTTCATTGCGGAGTTCACCAGGGAGCTGTGGCGTCTCATTGGTATCGAACCGGCGACGTCCACGGCGTACCATCCGCAGACTGACGGTCAGACCGAGCGAGTTAACCAGGAGATGGAGCAGTTCCTGCGCATCTTCACTAACTACAAGCAGGATGACTGGGACTATCTTCTTCCCGCTGCGGAGTTCGCGTACAACAACCACGTCCACTCCTCCACACAGCAGGTCCCGTTCATGACCGACTCTGGTCGCCTCCCTCGCATGGGGTTTGAGCCGACCGGAGTACGCTCAAAAGTGGAGTCCGCAAATGAGTTCCGCGACCGCATTGCCTCTGGCGTCTCGGAAGCTCGATCTGCGCTGGTGAAGGCCAAGGAGGAATACAAGCGGTACTACGACCGCCGCCGCACTCCTGCTCCAGACATCAAGGTTGGAGATCGGGTCTGGCTTGACGCTTCGGACATCCAGACCACTCGTCCGTCACCGGGCCTCTCTCATCGGCGCCTAGGCCCTTTTAAGGTGCTCAAGGTCATTGGGAAGGGCGCGTTCAAGCTGGAGCTGCCGCCCCACTACTCCAAGCTTCATCCGGTGTTCCCCGTCGTGAAGCTGGAGCTTGCGGAGGATGACCCGTTCCCGGGGCGTCCAGGGTATGACGAGCCCGCTCCGGTCCTCCCTGATGCACGTGGAGACGCTCCGGAATGGGAAGTTGACGCCGTTCTGGATGCTAAAGTTCGCTACAAGAGCTTGTGGTACTTCGTCAGCTGGAAGGGCTACAACGCGGCGCACAACCAGTGGGTAAAGCACTCCAACTTCTTCGCTCCGGAAGCCCTCGCAGCGTTCTACGAGAAGTATCCCGCCAAACCTCGTTTAATTGCTCGTGCGTCCTTTGACTCCCTCCCCTTCCGAAGCACCACCCTCCACGTCCGGTCTATGCGTCGAGGCGCCGCATTCCAAGGGGGGGATGATGTCAGGGGAACCCCCCGTCGACGCCCTCTTTCCCACCCTGACTCCCGATGGCACGCAGCTTGCGACCGAGCCCGAGACCTTGCCCGATCAATGCGCTCACTTTGCCATCAATAATTTCATGAATCTATTGATGGGACCGATTCTGATCACGTGTGTCTGGCTAGTAGCTATATATACTCACGGCCTGGCGCGGGGATCCTCAGAGTTTCTTCTCTTTGGATTCCCCTCGCTAGGTGCGTTATCTTGTATCTGTAGCTACCGTTATTGATCTTTGGATTCCCCTCGCTAGGACTCTTGAGTATTCTCGGGCCTCGAGGTTGCCCTTACAGACTTCTCGAACTCGCACTTCTCCGGGCGCAGGTATAGCTTGTGCTCCCGGAGTCGCCGAAGGACCTCCCGGACGATCTCGCGATGCCGGGTGAGGTCCAAGTGCGCGATGAGGATGTCGTCGAGGTAGACCATGACATCACCAGACAGGATGAGGTCCTGGAAGATGTCGTTCATCATGGTCTGGAAGGTCGCGGGGGAGTTGGTCAGGCCGAAGTACATCACCAAAGGCTCGAAGAGCCCACGGTTTGTACGGAATGCGGCCTTCCACTCGTCGCCCTCACGGATGCGGACATTGTTAAAGCCCCACCGGATGTCGAGTTTCGTGAAGAACCGGGCTCCCTTCAATCGGTTAATAAGGTCGTTGATCAGAGGGAGGGGGTACCGGTTTTTCACGGTCATCGCATTGAGCGCCCGATAGTCCTGGACAAACCGAAGCGCTCCATCCTTCTTCTTGACAAAGAAGACTGGAGACGCCATCGGGGACTTGGACGGTCGAATCCTACCAGTAGCAAGGCCCTCCTCGATAAAAGCGTCCAGCTCACGCTGCTCGAGGGGTGAGATCGGGTAGACCTTACAGTTGGCAGGCTTCGAGTCTGGGACGAGCTCAATGGCATGGTCCCAGCTCCGACGCTCGGGCAACGAGTCAAACGACTCCCGATTGAAGACATCCTCAAACTCACGCGCCCACTCGGGAATCGCTTCCTTACCGGGTGCGGAGTTTTTGGCATACGCTTCTGCCAGCCGCTGTGAAACGGTGCTGGTAGCACGGATGTCCTCTGGCGGCGAGAATGTCGTGTAGAAGATGCGGTCACCATCTTCTACCGGATCATCCTCATCGTCAGATTCATCGGAGTCGTCAGGTGACAGCTCAGGCAGCTCATCGGTGTCAAACTCGTCATCATCATCCTCGCCGGAGCGCTCGTCCGTGTCAACCGCGCAGATGGTTGGGACTGGACCAGCTCTGAGCTGCTGCAGGATGCGGGCAGCAGTTGCAGCATGGCGGCGCTCAGTGCACACCTCGTCGTGACAAGTTGTGCAGACGGAGGGGCATCGGCTCATCTTGACATCTCGGGTCTCCCAGTTGATCTCCGGGTTGTGCTTGCGGAGCCAGGAGTACCCGAGGATGAGTTTCTGCTTGCCAAGGCGGGTGACAGCAAACACGACACGCTCGCTATGAGACTTGTAGCGGAGGATGAGATCAGCGACTTCCTGAATGCCTCCGGCTTCATTGGGGGTGCCATCGACATTGTAGACGGGGATAGGTCGCGAGAGCTTGCGGACCGGGATATGGTTTGCCGCAACGTACTCGGTGTCAATGAACTCGCTGGTTGCCCCACAGTCAACGAGTCCGGAAACGGAGAGCTTCACTGCGTCGGCAGTGGACTCAATCTCGACGGGAAGGAAGAGAGAGTTTGGGCTGGGATCGGCTGCAATTGTGAAGTGCTTGGGAAGCTTGCGCTCCCACATTGGTTTGCGGCGGAGGCGATCCCAGGGAAGGTCAGGCTTGACCGGAGCTGGAGCAGGCTTGGAAAGGATGGGAGTATCCTTCAGATTAGGAGGTGCGTCTTCCGTTTCGAGCAGTGCATGAGATATATTGTCGGACTCATTACATAAGACATCGAAGCGGTTACGGGACGCGATCGAGGGCGCACCGCTCACTCGTCGCAGAGGGGAAAATCCTCCGGGACGGCAGCAGCAGCTGCAGCATGCTCGGCTACAGCCTCGGTCGACGCAAGGCGCGCCAACAACTCCTCCAGAAGGTCTTCACCAAGCTGCTGGATCACTTCGTCAAGGACGTCGATCGACCGGACGTCAGCCGGGGTCGTGCAGTCCCGGGCAAAGTGGTTGGGGTTGCCGCAGCGGAAGCAGCCACGGTGGGGTGTGCCCCGGGCTCTGGTGCGGTCAACCTCCATTGGGATGCCAGGAGGGAGCACCGGAGCGGGGGCGCGCACCTGCGGTGCGGCAGCCGGAACCGGGGTGCGACCGGAACCGGAGACAGAGGGCGCAAGAGGCTTCCCGGTTGGGAAGGTGGTGCGACCGGAAGGCGCCGTAGAGCGACTGGAAGGGACGTTGCGAGCCCAGAGCTGGGACTCGTACTGCCGGTAGGCCCGGACGCGCCATGCGACGTAGTCCGTGAGCGGGGGAGGGTCGCTCGACCCAGTTATGGCGAGGTTGATCGCCGGGTCAAGTCCGGTGCAGTACTTCGTGACCTTGACGATGGGGTCACTGAAGCCGGCGAGGTCGACGAGGTCTTCGAAGTCGTCGGTGTACCGGAAGACGTCTCGGTTGCCCATGTGGTAGGCACGCGACTCGAGCTTGATCAGGGCGTGGTCCTGCTCGTTCTCCTGGACGAAGCGTTGCCGGAACTCGACCAGGAACAAGTCCCAAGTCGGGAAAGGGAAGGGGTTCTTGGCAGCGTAGCGCTCGGCCCAGCGCTGTGCCGTGTCGGTAGCCATAAAGGACATGGCGTACCTGACGACCTTCTCCTCCGAGGGCTCTCCAGCCTCAGTGAACGCCTCCGGGACAAGGCGAGCATAGGTCCGGACCGCGTGCAAGAACGCCCGGCCTTTGGTGCGGTCGCCGTCGAAGATGAACGGGGGGTTCGGTCGAAGGACCGTTTTTGTTCCAGGGGTGATGTTTTCAAAGAGCCGTGGACCCGGGTCCGGAGCTGAAGCAGCAAGGGACGGGGCAGGCGAGTTCACACGTGCTGAGGTGGAGTTTTCTAGTAGCGCAGTGAGGCGCTCGAGTGTGCTCTCGATGGCGGACATCCGAGCGTCAGCTTGTGCAGCGGCAGCATCTGCCATGTCGGCGTCGGAAGCAGGGACAGGGGAGGAGGGGGCAAGATTTGAAGTGGGAGAGGCGGGAGCGCTGACGTAGTCGTCCGAGCCTTCAAGTCCAAACTTCGCAATCTTGGCCGGTTAATCCCTTAGAGAGTTTCTTCTGCTGTAAGGGCAACCTCGAGGCCCGAGAATACTCAAGAGTCCTAGCGAGGGGAATCCAAAGATCAATAACGGTAGCTACAGACACAAGATAACGCACCTAGCGAGGGGAATCCAAAGAGAAGAAACTCTGAGGATCCCCGCGCCAGGCCGTGAGTATATATAGCTACTAGCCAGACACACGTGATCAGAATCGGTCCCATCAAAAGATTCATGAAATTATTGATGGCAAAGTGGGCGCATTGATCGGGCAAGGTCTCGGGCTCGGTCGCACGCTGCGTGCCATCGGGAGTCAGGGTGGGAAAGAGGGCGTCGACGGGGGGTTCCCCTGACAGCGGCCTGGGCGCGGAAAAAAATTCACAGAAATTGATAGTTCGAACTAGTTCGAACGCGTTCGAACCCCGAACTGAACCGCAGGTTCGGGGTTCAGCAAATGTCTGAATCTGAACCGAAGTT
This sequence comes from Mycena polygramma, assembly GCA_029449255.1. Classification (NCBI taxonomy): domain Eukaryota; kingdom Fungi; phylum Basidiomycota; class Agaricomycetes; order Agaricales; family Mycenaceae; genus Mycena; species Mycena polygramma. The sequence goes on from JARKID010000003.1 coordinate 2,007,650, forward strand.
CAGGTTCGGGGTTCGGAGAAAAGTGCCTCTGAACCGAACTGAACCAAACTTTCCCATCACTAATACTGTACTTACTATTCGAACCCAACCCGAACCTCACTCAGGACTCCTCCTCAACGACTTCCCTCGAAATCGTCCACAGCTTCGCCGCGTTCTCCTCCAAATTTAAAATCATCATGACTGCTGGTTCAACCGAGGAAAACATCGCGACAAGACTGACGGGATTGGAGCTATGGGGCGCAATCTGATCGTTCGCCGGCACGGCGTCCACAAGGTACGCGCCGGGCTTGTCTGTCCCCTCCAGGGATTGGTATGGATGCGAAAAAGTGTTATGGCAAGCCTTCGAGACGTGCGTCAAAGGCTGCAACGACGGTGGTGGATAAGAAGGAAACGACAAGTGAATTGACAGCGGAAGAAGGACAGGGAGGAAGACGTACCCTCAGGGATAGTCTTCCACTGGAACTTTTCAGTGCTGGGCGTCCCATCCGGCTTCAACACACCTCCAAGAACGAGATCGTCCTTGTTCGCCTCCTTCTGGACGATGTACATCGTGAGATGGCCGAGGATCCCGTTGGGGGGGGGGGGGGGGGGGATTTATTATACTCGCGTGGTCCAAGTGTCTGAACAACGAGTTTACCAAAGACAAACAGGCAAGTAATGTACGGGTGGTTATCCTTACATATACCCACAAGATGCCAATGGAGCACACACCATTCCAGGGGGTCGATCACGCGCGACACTGACTCACTGTGGACTGGCCGACCTTTCGATAGGCGGGACCTCCGGTTATAACCTCGTGGGCGCCCGACCACGAGCGTTCGTGGTGCACAAGTGTGCGGGAGGAGGGGCCCTCCTCCCCAGACGGTAATAATTTCCCCGATATCCACCAGTCACACTGAGCTGTGGGATGTCTTTCCCTTTGCAGAATGCATGCACAAAAAATATCAGCGTGTTCAACTTCCAGAGGAAGGTCCACAGCTGAGAACCATAAGATTTTGGAGACCGAGAATCAACGAGCAAACGAGAAGGGTCATAGACCCAGGAAAACAACAGCGGCGTCCATAGACATCGGAGACAAGAAGAACAGAACATCTCAAGGCAAGCGCGTCGGCTCGTGCACAATGAGCATGGGACTCGCGTCAAATATTTTGAGCACGTTGTAAGCTAGTTTGCTCAGGAGCGGTGTCGTGCGCAGTCAGTAGCAATGGAGTCCAGAATATGCATAGCCTAGCCATCGGGACGGGAATGCAAGACGGGGACATAACAGCATTGAACGCACGAGCCAAGCACAAGCATCGTTGATGTTGTTATCGCGTTTACCTGCATGGAGACGGAGCTACGTAATCTATGCCAGCCAACAGAAGTAGAGTCCGATTGCGGCGCAGAAGTATCAAGGGAGGAGATTGCCCAGTAGACCAGTGTCGACGCGGCGGAGTTGGAGAAGACCAGCAGTGAGACAAGGACGAGAATCGGGAGCGTCACGGACACCGGTGATACACGGAAGGCAACCCGAAAGATCCGACATTTGACAGAGGTCCGTGCGTGGCAGCAAAAAATCTGGGCCAGCGGTGTCGGCGCACGCGCTGCCCCCGGTGGTCCTCGCAATGCCCTCCAGGCCGGCAGCGAAGCACACACCCTTCTCGCGCAACTTCCGAGTGTGGTCAGGCCGACAGGCACCCGAGAACACCGTCTTGACCGGAGAACTGGGAGGACACGAATGAGACGACATCGGACGGACGTCCACGGGCGACGAGTCCCTGAGGCAGGGATCCCCAGCTTGAGCTTGACTGCTTGTACTTCCCAAGACATTCTGTCCGCTCACATCCGGAGGCATAGAGTCCGTGCTTTGTCCAGTCGCTCTGCTACGTCCGCAGGTCAAAATTGCTTTCCGAATTCCGGCTGTATACTCAGAATCGATGACGCGATCCGGCCTCCCCACCATCAACAGGCATCCGTTCCACAGTGTGAGGATAATTGCTGGGACGATCACTGTGAGCAACAAAAACTCCCCGAATGAGTGCGGATCGTTGAGCGGTTGGTCCCCTGCCTCCCGCAGGCCGCGGTAAAAGTTGATGAATGCCAAAAAACCGATGACACGCAAAGGGAACAACACACTTCCGGGATGCAGACTATACGTGTTCGTAATGTGAGGTGATGGTCGTGGGTTCGAACCCCACGCAACCACCGGCAATTATTGGCCAGCTGATTTCGACGCGGACAACTTCGACGGCATGATTGCCTTAATTAGGCAGCACCCAGATGGCTGATCATGGAATGCTTCTGCAGACTTTGTACCCGTAATATAAACATCCCAAAAAAAAGAAAAGAAAAAAAATGCAGACTACTATCCGTGTTGATCTTCCCTGCAGACCTCTTGGCTCGGTTGCGGAAAGGACGTTAGCACTCTTCGCGGCACCGTATCCGGTGAGGTTCGAGTACTTGTCCGCATCGGGCTTTGCCAGCACGTCGAAGTCCACGCCGGGCCCAAACGCGTGCGCCGCGCTCGACACGAGCACAACGCGCGGAGTGTAGGTAGCGCTGTGCGCAGCAAGGAGCTTCGGTGCGATCATCTTCGTGAGGAGGAACGGCCCGAATTGCGCGGTCGCAATCTGCGACTCCAGACCGTCCTCAGTGCGTTTGATCTGCTTCGAACCACCCCCGACCGCTAACATTCGCCATCTCGTCCTCGATCTCTCCTCTCTCTCTGCCGTTCCCAAAGCCGCTGCCGAGACGCACATGCGGAGCCTATTCACGTCCGTCCCTCTCCGTCATCTCCCAAGATTCACTAACCGTGGCGCACTAGGTTTTGATCCACAACGCCGCCGCGGTTTCCTTCCGGATGGCTTCCTCGGCGAGGTTTAACCTATTGGAATGAAGGCTCAGGAACGGTGCGACCAGCAAGGGAGTGGCTACGCACCTCTCTGTGTTATAGCCAGTAATAACCACCAATTTCGCGTGCTTGGCAAGGACGCGCGCCGTCCGAACCCAATCCCATTGATAGACGTGCCAGTTATCAAGACTGTGGAGTATTAAACCCTCGCCGTCGGAAGTTGCACCAATGTTCTCACCATTCTTGCCCTGGATCTGTTTGGCAAAGATAGTTGCTACTTCCTCAGCTTTTGTGGCGGATGAGAAAGTGGGGAAAGACATGGTTGAGTAGGAATTATCTGAGCGCACCAGTGAAACTTGTATGTTCTATATACAGATGAGCCATTGCTTGGTCAGCCCGGCGGTCTCGCTGACGACTCGCGCTCTTCCAAAGTGCTTGCGCCCCTGGCGCGGACGGTACGTAGCATTGTCTTGATGAACAGGGGTGAATTTTGAAGGAGAAGATGCCCAATAGAAATCGACCGTGAAATTTTAGGCTCCAGGTTGGATTGGGTGGTACAAGGTGCGCGTTGAATAGATATCCAAGGATTTCAGGGTTGTCCGACCTGTGGTTGTAGAGATACGGTGAGTTTTGATCGAAAATCGAACAGTTCTTCCGATTTTTGATATTCTTTTCAACGTACGCGTTTTCGGCCAAAATTGCAGATGCAACGCCCAGCAAGATTATTGACAGCGGTAATTTGGCGCGATAGGTGACCAGGGGTGGATACCAAGGGAAGATCGAGATCAAGCGGACGACAACCACAGCTGATGAATATTTGAACAAGCGAAGGCGAGATCTATAACCTAAAATTGCATGGCAGCACACACTTTTCTACTTGTGGTCCCACTCACGTCGTGAGCACCTCACCGATTCAAGGATTTCGGTGAACAAAAAGATTGAATGAATTGAGGAGCTTGACGATCCCAAGAAATTGAAGGCGTGGAGATATACAAGCTACAGCCGAACTTCACGGTAATGCAAAAGTGGCTCTTCCATCTGGCAGGCTATGATTGAGAAGAATGTACGAGAAGAGCATTGAGACGCACCTGATCTGAATTGCCCGGAGACTTTTGCGGGCTATGTAGAAGATAGCAGTTGGAGCACTTTCAAAGGGGCAACGAAGCCGAAACCGATTTCGAGGCCTTCGAAGAAAGCGGGGGGGGCAGACGGCGACTGCAAGGAGACTCGGTCAAGCCGGAATCGGGAATGTTTCTCCAGTTTCATTTGGGAGGGTTCCGCTTTTCACGAGCTCTAGACAGATGGAAGCGGTGTTCTAGACTTAGGAGAGTAAACGGAAGCATCTCAAGAGACTCCAAAAGGCGCCCGGCGATGGAAAGCACGTTGAGAGTTGGTTGAAACCTGAGAGCCTCTTCAATATTCGAGAACTTGAGACCAGTTTTTTTAGAAAAAAATGCTCAGTGGTAAACACCGGGGTAGTTCGTACGGTTTTAATGGGGGAGGACGAGTGCGTTAGCCTTTCCCGCAGGCCAGAACCCGTTTCGAAATTTGTAGATGGTGGTTGAGGACAAGAGGCGATGTGGCTATGCCCCACCGCCACATACCGCTTTCTCTCCGCCACGACGAACGAATTCTTTATACCGAATCTACACTCCTGTTTGCTCCTCAAATCCAACGCAAATGAAGCAATACGGGTACTACGTCTCAGGCGACGATGCGGACGAAGACCTGCCCCAATCACTCCGCGGTCCTGGATTTTCTTCACGCAGCATTTGGGCTGCATACGCCGACTCGTACGACGACTCAGAGCCGAGGACTTTTGCACTAGCTGGCGCGACTGAGTTGGACTGTGGGCTATCCCCGGCCTGTAACATCGGCCAAAAGCGGTATCTCAAGTCGCGGGCATGGTGTATGCGCTGGGAATCTTCGGGTGCGAAGACTGTCTGAATCGGTCTGGTGGACCACATCGTTGTCACTGAGGCCTGAGGCTCCGCCCTCATGCAGCGTGGTGCTTGCGTGTTCTCTACACATGTGCATGTAATGCCACGGTCGTCGCTGTCTGCACCCGTTGCGTCCCCCACGCCCGCCCCTGCCCCCGCACCCGCAGCCGGGTATTCGCTCGCTCGGCCGGTCATGGCTCACTTTGACGCGGTCTTGCATATCTATGGCTCCTTCTGTGCGTCTTTTTTCCAGCGGGGACGCGTCTGGCGACATTTAGACACTTGGACATCCCTCCCTCTTTGCCCTTTTCTGCCATTATTTTCCATTCTTCCTATTCTATCGTGGTCATCAGATCTTCACACTGACTCATTCGCAGATTCGCAGATGGAGGCGTCCTCAAAAACGGTTCAGGGACGCCGATCCTTCGGCCATTCTCGCCCCTGGGTACCAACACAAACACGAGGATGCGCAGGCGACACGAGGTGAAGCCGAAGGGAGAATTATTCGGTCGATTTACTGCTGGTGCGTCTGTCTTGCCACCCTCCTTCTTTTTGTCTGCCGTTCTTGCGCTGTCCGCTGTGCTGCACGCCGGTGTCTGCGGTCTCGGATGCGCTGCGCACGAAGGTGCTATGCTCGGGTGCCAAGTACGTCTCTGGTGGACCGAGCCGACGAGGACAAGCATGCCGTCGTATGAGTGCGCGCTTACGTCCTCCCCGCTCTGCGCAGCGCAGTGTTCGGCGCTCGCTGGTTTACGCATACGCCAAACTTGCATCCGCGCGCCGGGTCACACTCTGGCTGCTTGCATGGGATGCACTTTTCTGTCACCTCGAGTACGCATCCCTGCGTCGAGGTTTTTATACCATTCCTCCTCGTCCCGTCTCTCATGGTGTCCGTTACTAACTAGCTCGCAGACGACACACCGTGCTAAGAACGCCCCGAATCGCTGTAACCGAATCGCTGTAAAAAGGCGCTACAAGAGAAACTGAATTGCAGGTACGCATAACACGTCCCTCCCTCCCTTCATCGTCCCTCGCCTTCTGCGTATCCCGCTTCTTCCATCCTCCATTCACGATGCTTGCTCCCTCTATCATCTATCCCCTCCCTCGTTTCGTTTCATCTCTCCATACCTCGGCGCTCGTGCCCACTCCTCCGCATCTGCGTCGTCTTCCTCCACCCTCACACATCCCGCCCTGACTCTCTCACTTCTACGCTCCACTACCAATTACTGCCACTCCCTCCCCTCCGTCCGCTGGCGCCCCTCTCTCCCTTTCCCCCTCCATGGGCCCATGCTAACACTCACGCAGGGATCCCCGGCCTCGTCGACGACAGCAGCAGCGACAGACACCCCGCGCTCGCTCGAAGTGGCCAGCATCTTGGACGTATTGGTGTGCACCACATTTATTTTTCTTTGTTCGTCGGCTTTGCGCTCGCCGTCGAGGCGGAGCAGGGGAGCACGGGGGTGGGAGTGAGGAGCGTGCGTGCGCCCAAGGTGAACTTGAAGGAGCGTGCGTGCGGCACGGCTATCGCAGTGGTGGGCGAGTCGAATGCGGAGCGCAGGCGGCGAAAGTGCGGGCGTGCGAGGGCGGGGTGTGTGCATTTGAAAGGCGAGCGTATGCATACACCTGCGCCGGCGCGGAGAGGTGATGGGAGAGCGCTGCGAGAGTGGCACGAACCGGATACGGGCTGCGGGCTGCTGGCGGCGAAGGCGGAATCAGCGGGCGGAGGAGATGGAGCCGGGGCGCGGGCGGCGGAAGCGCGGGGTATGCGCCTACGCTGCTGGTGGGGCGAGTGCCACGAGCCGAAGGCGGGGCGCGACCATGGTAGGGTGTATGCCCCCGCGTTTCGCGAGCGGTGGTGGGGAGCGCCGCCAGATTGGCGTGGGTCGAATGCGGGGCGCGGGCAGGCGGACATGCCGTGCGAGGGAGATGTGCGTGTCGCGGCGTGGTGTATGCCTCACAGTGCACGGAGGTGAAGATGCCCTCGTGTGCCGCGCCGTCGTGTAAGCCCGGCGAATCGAGTTCGGGGCGCGGCGATACGTGCGCCGGAACTGGAGAACGCTGCGAGATTGGTGTGGGTCGGATGCGGGCTGCAGGCTGCGAAGGCGGAATCAGACCATGTACAGAGAGACGTGGTGTATCGCGAGGGGCGGTGATACGAAAGTGGAGCCAGTCGAATGCGGGGCACGGACCACGGCCATGGGGAGTGCATGCGACAGCGCCGCTATCGCGTGTATTGCGAGCGCTGAGAGGCTTGTGCGAGCCGGACGCGGGCATGCCATGCGAGGGCGGGGTGGATACGTCTGTGTCGCTGCTTCCATTGCAGACTGCCAAGATGTGCGGAAATGGGCCTGTGTCTGTCGCAGCGCATACACAGAGGTGAACGCGCACCGGCCGGTGCTTGCCATGATCCGCGCGTGAGGGGGAGGATGTGCGTCGGAGAGGCGCAGGATAGTCGTTTGCGACTTATGGCGCGGAGGTGGTGTGAGAGCGAATGCGGGGCGCGTGGGCAGCAAAGGCGGACGGTGTACGTGACGTCTGCGATGGTCTGGCCCTGAGGGGATGGGTGGGGTGGATGCGCCAGTGCTGCGGCGGCGCGAGCGGCGGTCCATGCGTTTCGGGGCGTATTTATGAAGCTGCCTGCGAAGCAGCCATGTGTGCCGGGGGCAAGGGGCAAGGGGGAGCGTGAACCACCATGAGCGTGCGGGATGCGGATGTCGCGCGGAGGAGTGCGGGCGAACTCTCTCCAGTGCCGTTGGGAAGATGCGCGCGGAGGTTAAGGTCGTGCGGGTGGATGCACACGCAATATAGCTGTCAAGCACACGACACCAACACATGATGGTTTTGATACGGACGCGAGTGGCGCTCGAGCGCCGGCTGAGCCTGAACAAGGCAAGTGGCGCGCAAACTATTTGTGTGTGGGGTGGCCTCAGTGTTCCAGATGACGCGCGATGGTGGGGGGTGGCCTTTTTTGCAGGCGTGTTCGCGGGCGTGGGGACGGATACACAGGAACATGCGCCAGAAAGAGTGGCATGTGGTACACATACGGCAGCCTAGTCAGCGCGCGTGGCATGGGTGCCGATCCCCACCGCGCGAGAGGTTGGTGGTGTTCGCGCGGGGTTAGACACTGCGCACGGCTAGTGCGACGACAGCGCAGGACTTGCCCGTTTCTTGGACTTTGGGGTGTGTGCGGGAACGACAAGCGAGGACAGTTCCTTTTTCGAAAAAGTCGCGGTTCACCTGGCTCGCCCTTGAGCTTTTGCGGGACACAATTTACTGAGGCAACGGGGGCGGGGAGCAGGAAGTGTCTTGAGAAAAGATCGGATATGGCACCAGGCGTTACCGCTTCGCGGTTGTTGCTTGAGTTCTTCCCGCACAACGTCCGCGCAGCGCACGTGCGCGGCCGTGCGGACGGGCTCTTCGTGTAATCCTTTACTCGATGCTCAATATACGCACTGAACTTGGCACAATCTCCGATTCGCCACTTACGCTATTGCGGTCGGGGATTTTTTCCTCCGTGGTCTGGCTGCGGGATTTCGCAAGGCTTAAGGAGTTGGAACACAGCACACCATCAACTGCATCTGAGAGCAACGAGACCAAGTTTGTCGTCATCCTTCCTACAGTTTATGCAAAACACTGGCCCGACTCCATTGTAACGAGACTGTTTTTTTCGTTCAAATCGATGCGTGACTCCTTTGACCAATTCAATATTTCGATACCGGACTCCGGAGGTGCGTGACACCGACAAAAAAAATGGATGATCGGCCCAAAGGATGCGGGTTCCCCAGGAAAGCTCTCAAATCCATTCTGTGAGTGGAGGAACTTGTGCGCTATCATGTTCAGAATTTTTCGTTCAACTTGTTTTTTTTTCGTTACTGGTAAGTATTGCACCAGAAGATGACCGGGTAGCTCGTTTAGCACCGTAGAGCCTCGGAAAACAGCAGAGAACTCAAAATTGGTATCATCCATACCATATGGCTCGTCTGTGGATTTAGTGGTATTTTTTGTGAAAGTATGGGATTTGGGATAACCGGCGATCGCAACGGGATATCAAAAATGGCGGCAGCACCGGCAATCAGTACTCCGACTACAGCCTGCCTTCCAGCGTTTGACACCCCGTATTCATAGACTGGGCAACTCCTGCCCATCGTTTGCGTTGATGGAGCGATTCAGACAGCGGCATATAGGGTAACAGATTTCAGTATCTCCCGAATCACCACGGGTTGATGGAAAATGATGGCAATGATCGCGCCGGGTATTCTTCCTGGATTATCCCCAACATAAGCTTCAAGTGAGGGAAAAGTATGCCTAGGATTGCTTTACTAATGCTCATATCAGCCTCCAGGCGCCAGCACAGAATCCAGTTCTCACACGTCGAGGCTGCACCGATTCAGGGGTTTGTTCAGCATGTAACTGTAACATTCATTGACACTCCGAAAGCAATTCTGTAGGGAGGACATTCTACGAATACCGGAAGAGTCATTACACCACCCCGCGGTTGAAGGCACGCAAGAGAAAAGCACACAGTCACTTAGGAGTTGTGATCGGCACTAAAATGCCGACCATGCCGGAATTGCCGGTAGTGATCCCGCTGTTGATCCCGTTGTTGATCCCGTTTACGATCGCCGGTAATCCCATTTCCCATTTGTTCTCGATTTTTTGAACCGCAGACAATTCAATACTCCCCTGCGTGATGCGTGACCACCCCATATTTCGATACCGATAGGGGGGTGCGTTACGCGTGACTGAATTGAATGGAATAATCTTGGAAATAATACAGTAACCTGCGCTCGGTTTGTATTTTTGGAAATGATGTGTGATATCATGTACAATACTGCCCCTCCCCGGGCCCCAATATCAATTAGCGGTGTCCCCGAAAGACACAGGACAGGTTGCAGTGCATTGTGTTAGTCCCTCAAGGAATATTAATTTCAAGGGAATGTTACTGGTGATTGTCAAAATAGAAAGTTGATTGATTACAATTGTCTGAGGCCTTGAAATGAACTAGAAATAGCTTTGCCGGAACTTGTCTCGTATGAGTGCTCCTGGTACTCCTATGAGGCCCGATAACTCACAGACTGTGACTTGAGAAGAGTCCTGACTACGCCACAAGACTCAAATATCCTTGTTCAGTTCAGTTTTTTTTTTCTAAATTGGGATGTTGTGTTACTAACTTACGGGTACAAAGTCTGCAGAAGCATTCCATGATTCGTCACCTGGGTGTTGGCTAGTTAAAACAATCATGCCTTCAGTTCTGCATTCTTTCAATGTCATGTTCTCCCGCAAACAATCTGAAAAGTGCTACGGATCCTATGCATTTCAGCCACTGATCAAAAACCACACATAGATGTGGCATAGTCGATAACACCAAATTCCCCATGACCAGAGCGCATAAAATAGCGGGCCATCTCAATAAGCCCCTGATCCACCTCAATCGCTGGTCAGTGTCTTCATTTAGTAGTCCATTTATGTGCCATCTTTCAATGTATCAATGTTCTCCCGCAATCAATCTTGGAAGTGCCCAGGATCCTGTCCACATCGGCCATCCCCTGGAAATTGGCGATGCATAAATACCTGATCCCTCCGAGCATGAGACACCGTAGATGTGGAATACTCAATAATAGAAATTTTCCCATGACCGGAGTGCATAAAATAGTGAGTCAACTCAGTAACACCCCCACGCCCATCAATATGCCTCCCCAACCCTCCATGACACAGATTCGGCTGAACAACATCACAAAATGTCTTGCTGCTACTGCAACCTCGCTAGAGGTCCTTGCAAACAGCTTGAAGGAACCATCTCTGGAGGAGATTTCCAACACAACAAAATCTCTCTTGGAAAATCTGGAGGTATCCTATTTGCTTTGACGTTTGTATACTCGAGCTCATCTGTCTTAGACCGTCAAACAAAATAAGGAGGAGTGTATCCAATTGCTTGAGCAAACTCATGAATTGTTGAATGCAATACTTGTGACCTACATAAAGTCCGAAACTGGAGCAGATCTGCCGCCCAGTATGTCGAATCATATTGGAAAATTCACCGAGTATTTGTCTCGAATCTGCAACATTATTTATTCACTCACCTGGCGTGGTCAGGACACTCCACAAGATCAACACCTTTATTGAGGCACAACAGAAAGGAAGCAAAATCAAGAGGCTGTTCCGTCAAGGAGAACTCAGTACTCTACTCAAGAATTGCAAGGAGGGACTACAGCAGGGGTTGGAATCCTTCCAGGTTAGTTAACTGATATCATGATTTGGATGTATTGAAACCTTAACCAGATTGACATGAGCAAAATCATGAAAGATATGGCAGATATTCAGAAAGAGTCTGAAGAGAGACACAAAGAGGTGCTCCATCTCCTTGAGACACTCTCTGATGTTGGCTCCGATGAAGCTTCCACTGTAAGTCTCTCTCTCAATTTTCTCTGATCCTTCAATAACACCAGCGCAGATAAGCAGAGTTTTTTCTGGCCCTCACAATAGGTGTGCATTTATGTTTGCGCATCAGTGACCCTCTAATAAATATCCTGCTCCAAGTTCTACCTCGATCTCAATGCTGCCATCGGAGCCCCAAATCTTCCATGGCCGAGATTCGGAAGTTTCTGACATCCTTCAGTTGTTCAGGCAGGGAGCTCCGAAAATTGCTGTTCTAGGTGCTGGCGGCATGGGAAAGACCACTGTTGCCAGAGCCATTGTGCATCACCCAGAAATCACAGCGAGATTTGACCAGCATCGTTACTTTGTAGCTTGTGACTCTGCCACAACCAAAGTTCAACTAGCTGGACTAGTCGGTGCCCATCTCGGGCTCAAGCCAGGCAAGGACCTTACTCGAGCAATTGTTCAGCACTTTTCGGGTGGGCCACCAAGCCTCCTCATCTTAGACAATCTGGAAACGGTTTGGGAGCCAATGGAGTCTCGCCATGGAGTTGAAGAATTTCTGTCACTGCTCACAGATGTAAAGCATCTTGCATTGATGGTGGGTGCAACTTCACAAATCTTGTTATCTTTACTTTTCTTAGCACCTTGGCAGATCACAATGCGCGGAGCTGAACGACCAGCCAAAGTAGCCTGGACCCACCCATTTTTGCCACCATTGCGTCCACTGGAGGGAGATGCAGCTCACCAAACATTTATTGACATTGCTGATGATGTACACAACCCAGAGGAGGTTGAGAAATTACTTGCTCTAGCAGATAACATGCCTCTTGCAATCAGTCTGCTGGCTCATTTAGCCGATTCAGAAGGCTCCTCCAGAGTTCTGTCCCGCTGGGAGGACGAGAAAACCTCTGTGGTCTCAGATGGTCATGACAAAAGATCCAATTTGGAGCTATCTATCTCTCTGTCTCTGTCAAGTCCAAGAGTCACAGCATTCCCCTGTTCATTGGCACTTTTGAGCCTCCTGTCAATGCTACCCAATGGACTATCAGATGTAGAGCTGGTACAAAGCAAACTTCCACTGGATAATATCCTTGGATGCAAAGCTACATTGATTATCACCAGCTTGGCCTACAGTGACTCCAACAGACGGGTCAAAGTGCTGGTTCCAATTAGGGAATATATGATGAAGGTTCAGCCTCCTGAAGATAACCACATCCGGGCGCTTCGAAAATATTTTCAGCAGCTTCTTGAACTCATGAAGGAATATCACGGAACTTCCACAGCTTCTAGCACAGTTGGCCGAGTATCATCTAATCTCGCAAACATTCAGAATGTCCTCAAAAGCGGACTGCAGCCAGACCATCCAGATCTTGTGGATTGCATTTACTGCACATGTCATCTCAGTCAATTCAGTCGTCTCACTGCCCAGGGAGAGATTAATTTGATGAGACAAATCCCGAATATTTTCCCAGTGCCCTGTGATCACCGGCTAGAGGCATACTTTGCAACTGACCTGCTGGAGTCATTGTGGTATCTCAGTTTTTTTGGAGATCTGGAGACTGTGATTACCCAGGGTTTGACACATGTTGAGCAGTGCAATGATCTGGATCTTAAATGTAAGCTGCAGTGTATACAAGTTTCGTAATACTCAGACCACAATGTCCAGGTCGCTTCCACCTCGCCCTTCACTCCGCCCTTCGATATACTCAAGACGACAAATCTGTCTCCGCAGCGCTGAACAGCTGTCAAACAGCCATTGCTTTGGCAAATTCAGCTGGAAACACAAAAATACATGCCGAAGCCCTGCATGCTATGGCATGGACACACTGGCACCTTGGTTCTTACTCTACAGGTCAAGCCTATGCCAAGGAGTCACAGAGATTGGCCAGAATATCTGCAAATTTTTACATAGAGGCTGTTGGGCTACATATTGAGGCCCTGTGCTGTCGTAGCCTTGGTGATTACACCAAAAGTCTTTCCCTCTGCAATCAGATAAGGGACCTCCTTGCATCCTGTGGAATGTCACAAAGTCAGATGAATTATGAGATCATGAGTTGTCAAGCAGAGGTCCACAAATATAAGTCAGAATATACAGCAGCACGGAATATTAATTCTCAGATCTGCGAACAAGCCATCCAGGATCCCCATGCTTACAGTATGGCTTTACTTGATATTGCTGAGATTGATTGGTCCATTGATATTCCGGCCATTGATGTACAGCGGAATGTGGATGCAGCCAGGAAGATTCTAAGTACTATATCACATAATGGGGGGTTGGTATGGTGTGATATCATGTTGGCCGATATCTCCCTTAGAAAAGGAGATATGCTGGCAGCTAAAGCACTTTACTTGGATGGCATCAACTCATCGGGCACCAATGCTCAAATGTTATCCTACTGCCTTGAGCGACTTGGTGACATCAGTCGATGGGATTCATCCTCAGAGACACCGAGCTGGGCAACAGTTCTCCTCGCCCACTCTCTAAAACTAGGGAAGAAACTCTTGATTCACAAAGCCCTCCTGTCCCTTGGACAAATCTTCCATGGCCAGGGGGATGAAGATACTGCTACAAGCCTGTTCAATGTTGCTCTCGAAGGATTCACCCAAATGGATGTTCACCGCAGTCGAGGAGAATGTATGCTCCACCTCGGAGACATTCACAAGGGCCGTGGTGATCTGTTGAAGGCAGTACAGCTGTGGGATACTGCAAGACCATTATTTGAACGGTCCTCACAAGAGAAGCAGGTCATAAAGATTGATGAAAGGCTAGCTTCTGTGGGAGAAGATTTGCTAGAGAAACACCGAAAGAGCCTGGTCTATCTGGCAGAGCTCAATGCACCTTCTGGGATCATCGAGGAGCAGGAGGATGATTTATCAGATGATGAAGACCTGGATGTCCTTGAGTAAGAGAAGGGTGTTTTGGTTGTGGCTTGAGTCGTAGTTGACTATGCTTTTTCTTCGTTCTGTATTTATCGTTTCCTGGGTTCTGTTTGTGAATTTGTGTAGTGCAGCGTAACAATATTTATTTATTTATTGCAAATCCTGGATTGTGCTCCATGTTGAGGACCGTTTCCTGTCCTGCCAGTGGCTCCCATTGAACATCAGGTTTTACCCGGCCATGCGGTGTGGAACCGAAGAGATTCGGTGGAGACTGTTAAGCTTGGAAAATCTCATGTCCCTATTCAGAATGAGTACAGGAGCGAAATATCAGCACTTCTTTTCGTGAACGGTCCGCTGTCCCGATAAGGGTCAAAATTATTGATGTGCCGAACAAGGGATATTCACCACCGAACTTCGTGGTCATTCATTTACCCAGGTGGGATCGAGGATCCATTTTCTGCAGAGCTCGCAAGTTACGAGTGTGAACTTAAGTTGAGGGTCCTCTGAGTCAAATCCTGGAGCACGCGGTGCATTCATCAATGGTCTGCGAGGAAATGTCACGATCAAGTCGGATTCCCCAGTAATATCGATAGTCGGGCCCTCGGGGCAGTCAACACAAAGGGCTTCGGTCCAGTAACCCCATCTGGAAATGATGGAGTAGTCCGGTCTATGCAGTTTTACAAACCTGAATTGAGCCCGGAGCTGGGGTTGCAAACACTGAATTTCCATTTAACTCGAAGCCATACCGTATACCGCCGAGCCGAAAAAATCTAAGTATAAACGGCAGATGTCATATTTGCAATGTGCCTGAATCTTTAGAACACGTTGCTCTGGAATGCTACTCACCGGAGCAAGGAATTATATGGTCTCTCACAAGACAACTGTGGTCGAAGAAATACTCCTCTTGGCCATCACTCAATTGGGGTTTAATTCTAGGCTGTAACCTGTTACGGTTCACATCGAGGAAACCCCGGCCCGAGAAAGGGAGATTATTTGCGATTTTGGTCTCTGTTGCTTGGCAATGTATCTGGAACCTTCGAGTAAACCGGGTCATAACAAATCCCGGTGTAACATATACCACAGAAAATGTCCACAACCTCTGGTTGAAATCAGTGAACTTAGCGCTGCGATGCGACCGCCTTCTCACGAACAAAGTCAAATTTGGCCCACTCGCGCTAAGGAAGCAAAAGGTGTTGAACACCTGGAGTGGATTACTTATGAATGAGGATTCATTGCCGGATGACTGGACACTCACAGAGGGGGTTTTAGTGGGTATGTGGCCAATGAATGGTGTAGGATAAATCACCAGGCCAGAGTCCCACACTGGTAAAAAATGTGCGTAACGGCATTTCCTCCTGGACAAACTCACCGGCATGACTGGCTAACACCCAGCAACACAAGCGGACAAACCTGGAATGCATCTGCAGACTTTGCTTTGTTATTTTCAACGCTCCAAAAAAAAAAAAAAAAAAAAAAAAAAACATTTGCCGTGTCGGTGGCCGTGGATTGTCTTCCTGACACTGTTGGGCTTGACGAACTTCATGCCCAGTCAGCTGCTCATGAGATTGAAACAGAATTTTCTCTCGTCAGACAATGGATGAGCATTGCATCAGACCGATCCCAATTGCGATATATGTGAGTGGACAGAAGGATTGTTGCGTCAAAGGGATTGAATTAAAACGTAATAAAAGCTATGCCACCAACGAACATCGCGCATGCGCGAGGTGTTGATTATCCACATGAAATCGGGACGCAAATTTCGTGGGGGGCTCATTCTCGGACTAGAGTTCCCGAAGCTCAGGGTTCTTCTGGGAATGAGGCGAGGCTCTTCTAAAAGCAGGCGATGCATCCATCGAATTATTGGTCAAGAGTCTGTCAAGAGAGCATCGAAAAGCCCGGGGCAATTAGAATTGCAGAGTTAAGCCGTTCCGGCGAGCGCCAGAGTCGATGGATGTGGCAAGTCTTTCCAGCGAGCGCGAAAGTCGGTGGATGCAATTTTGAGGGCGTCGACGGCGGGTGTTGAATGGATTAAGGTGGAAAAACATGCTTGCTGTCCAGAGTTCAGTCGGAGCAATCCACGAAGGTCAAGGAGTACTCGCGGTTCGGGATTAAGTACAGTGTGTTGAAATTGTGCTGAGGAATACCCATCCAGGGCAGTTTGAATATGAGAACTTGAACGGAATTTTGAGTCAAGTAGGGCCCGGGATTATATGGTGCGTCGGGCATGCAGGAAGAATCATCAGAAAGTTGAGAGATGGATTCGGCTGGTCAAAAAGATGTGATTCCATGGTGGTTATGTACGGAGTATGAGGACAGTCGACTTACTTTTGAAGCACTGCTAGCCAGAGCGGAAGAGAAGGTTGGCTTGGATAACGAGAGTAACTGCGAAACATTTATTTATTTACCCCAGAAAGAGTTCGGCTCTCCATAGCGCAAGTTGTGGGATAGATAAAGCTCATAGGTAGTAACACACTTGAAGATGTCCAGCGAGTGAAAGGATTAGTAACACCCAGCCGGGGCCAGAAAGTCCGTTGAAAGCCCAAGACGCAGATTGACGAGACATAAATCGAAGGATTGACTTGAAGGAAGGAAGTGTCCGGGAAATATTTTGAATGCCCTGGAGCGGAGATATGCATCACCTCCCAGGTGGTAAGCCTTCCTGCACGGGAGAATTCGTTTTCAAGATGGTGGTGGTTGAAGACAAGCCGAAGCGTGGCTATGCAGCACCGCCACATCCGGCTTCCATCCTCCACCGTGCACGACAACGTCGCAATGAATGGCCCTCCTCCATCTGTCTTAGCCTTGGAACCTAGCGCATACTCCACGAAGCGTATTAAAGCACGATACACCCACCCCAGACAATGACTCTTGTGGATCCATCTTTGTTTGCGCTGTCCTCGACGACTCAGTCATTTTTTTTTCTTGCGCGGCACTGCCTCATACACGCCACTGGACCTGCACTTGCGCATGCCCCTGCAACTCAGCCTGTCGCATGGGCCCCAACTTTCTCGCACCCTCGTGTGCAAATGCGACTTCTCTGGGGCACATCGGCATGTTTAGAGGCCCACCCACATTCGTTCGCTCGGGGTGGATAAATACCGACCGGCACTTTGGTTACCGTTACGGGAACGTCTCTGGCTCAGTCAGCCCTCCATTAATTTTCTGCCATTCGTGCGCTCGTTCTTCCATCCCTCGCTCTAATTCACCTTTTGCAGGATAAAGATCGGCTTTGTGGTGGAGCGGTAAACGAGGGCCCCTCGCCGGTTCTCACTCCTGAATTCAGCGAAAATAAAAGGTCTTCGACGGCGACACATGATGGTCCTTTTTGACTGCGGTGCGTTTGTGTCGCCTCTTTTCATCATTCTGCCCCTCTGTCTACTGTGCTGCATTCTCGACGAGCGGACGTTCTTCGCTGCGGGGCACGCCTGGCGAGGGATTTCCGGGCAGGATTTCCGCCGCTGTATCCTCGCCGCACGGGTGTGGGTGGGCTTCCTCGCGGCATGCAATGCAGACATAGCGTTGAGCTGTGTGTCACTCTGCTCTGCTGCATGCATGCACTCGAGGCCGCGGCTGTCCTACATCGCCCGGCGCGGTCCCTTATGTGCCTCTTCTATCCATCCCTCTGCGCTATCATTATCCTTCTCCATTTTTTTTCCAGCGCTGACTAGTTCGCAGGCAAGATCGTCAAGATCGACGGCATGCACGCAATGAATCGATGCAAAGGTACTCCATTCGCTCTCTCTCACTCCCTTCATCTCGGTCCTTCCATCTTGTACACCTGCCCTCCCTCCCTCTTCCTCCACATGCTCCCCCTCCCTGCCTCCGCATAGACATGCTCCCCTCCAATGCGTATCCCGCACTCGAGGGTCCCCCACCCATTTCCTTATCCCCTCCATTCTGTCCGCTCTCGCCCACTCTTACCCCATACTCCACCTCCATTCGCTCTCCTCTTTCCCCCCTTCACCGACCCGTGCTCACGCTCACACAGGGACACGCGCCTCGTCGGCAGCGGCACCGACTCCGATGGAAGCACCTAGCTTTTTGTGGATGTATTGGTGCGTGGCGCGCCGCTTTATATTCGTCGGGGTGGGGAGAAGCGGAAGGAGCAAACGAGAGCGTGCTCCGCGAGTGGTGGTGGTGCAGGTGCCGCCAGTCGAATGTCGGGCGAAAGCGCAGGCAATGTATGCGAAGGCGGCGCGAATTGAATGGGGAGCGCGGGGTATTAGAAAGGGGGTGCAGCGCTGCGGCGCACTTATCGCGAGTGTATCCGAGTGCGGTGCACGGGCGGTGAATGCAGAGGCATGCGTCCGTGCGTCCATCAAGAGCGCATTCGACGCATGGGGAGATGCGCCCTTGCTGCGGCGCGCGTAGCGCGAGCGGTGGTGCGAAAGCGCTGTGAGTGCTGGGGGCGAGGGGCGGGGCGTACGTGCATCGCGGGCGGGCGGGCAGCGAAGGCGGGCGGCGCACACGGTGTATGCGCAAGTCTACGATTGAGGCGTCGCCACCGAGCAGAGAGAGGCACGGGCCGCGCTGCTTGTTTGCGACATTGGATGTGCGGCGCGCGCAACGAGGGGTGTGCGAGGATCTGCGCACGGTGGGGAGAGACGCGCGCAGTGGAATGCGGGGCGCGATATGACTGGGCAACGAACGTGTGTGCGAGACGAGGGCCGAGGCGCGCGGCGGGCTGCTCGTTCGTACCGACGGCCTGCGGAGGGAGATTCGTGCCACAGCGCGCGGCGAATTGAAGGGGGGGGGGGGGGGGGGGGGGGGGGGGCGGGCATGTAACCCCGGTGCATGTCCAGGCAGACGGCGCGCGGGGTGCGTGGGAGATGTGCGTCAACGGGCTGCTCGTCAACGGGCTGCTCGTCAGGGGAGATGTACGTGGGGAGACTCTGGAGCGCAGGGAGCCGGAATCTGCCCCCCGTTTGAGGCCTTGGCGAACGGAGCGAGGTGCCGGAGTGCCGGAGTAGCGGAAGGGCAAGGGAGAGGCCAGCTCGAAGAGCTGGTGGGCGAGGACAGATGTCTGTGGCTTCTGCAGGACCGACTGCGCAGAGGAGGGCGGCAGTGTGGCAAGATGCGCGTGGGCATTGGGTGCACGCTGGCTGTCAAGGACACGACAAGAATGCAGGGTGGAGACGGACGCGAGCGGTGCTTCACCCGCGCGAGCGGCGGCTGGGGCTCTATCCGGTAGGACGAGGCAAGTCGCGCGCCAACTCCCGGTGCGGTGCGGAACTGGGTACGGAGGCGCCAGCGCGGAGACTCGGCCGATGTCTCTGTAGTGCGACGTACGGAGAACGGGTGCACGCAAAGATCGGCGTGTGGTCCGCATACGGCAGGCGAAGGGTCGGTGGTAAGCTGCCGTAGCCGACTTGACTGTGGTTTGGCCTCGTTCAGACCGGAGACGATGCCTGCATTGGGTTCAGGGCGATGGCGCCGCGCGGATTTCGAGGCGCTGCGAAGTGGCAGGCCTGTACTTCTTTTTTTGGAAGGGTCTCAATTATCGCTCTTGAGCTTCTGCGAGATGCAGCTGGTCTAGATGACAAGTGTGCGGGGTGCCGCTGTCATCCCTCCCGTTTTCCGAAAGGCCAGCAGGAGGGGATACGCGCATATCGTGTGCAGCGTCGTCTGCGGTCAGGGTCTTCGTGTAACTAACTACTCCACGCGCAATATATACGGTATCCTTATTGGCCTCTCCGATTCACCACCCATTCTGCTTTTTTTTTCTTGCCGTGCTTCGGTCCCGGCATTTCGCAAGGTTCGGACAAGGGAGAAGGTGGGGTGCAGCACCATCACTGCGTCCAGAACTCCGAGTCTTCGCCCTTCCTAAACTACAGTCTTACCTTGAACGCAAGACTCCTCGCTGCGACATTGTCTCTCGATCGCCTCGCTGGCTGGATTTTGTTCTTGCTGGCACCTGAACTTTTCTCCGAAACCCTCGTGCTTTTTCTTATGGAAGCCGAGCTGATTGTAATTCGAACGAGCTCAAGCCAGCTGTATTTCAATTTTTCTTCACCTAGCGCCTGAAGTCTCCGCTGTCCTCCTCTGCGCACACTTCACAGGCCCTCCGAATGGCGGTGAGCCGCATGGACAACCACCTTTGCCATTCGTGCGGTTGCTAATCGCAAATGTCAGAATTCACAAAGATACTCCAACTCCATTGATACGGGCAACTGACGCCTACAAATAAGTTGGTACTTAACCGTCCGATCTGCGGCGATGCTGTCTGCGTGAAATCATTTCTCTTTCACAGGGCACTTATCGCGCAATTGAAGCAGTCTTCCGGAAAGACGCAGGACAGGTTGCGGGATCGCACACCGCACCTTGACCGCACCTCGTCTTTTTCCCTCCCGAATAGCAGTGCGGAATTTCAAGTGAATTTGATGGTCAAGATAACTTTTGTCATGATCTGGACATTATCTAGTATCAATAGGCCGGCCAGGTGATAAGCCCGAGCTTATCATTGCAACCTTTTGGTCTAGATAGTAAATCCTTACAACTTTGGTGTTGCGATTCCTACAAATAGCTTCAGCAGAACCTGTTTAGTGTGAGTGTTTTTGGCACAGCAGTGGCACTCCTGCGTTGCTTAAGAGGATTCCAGAGTCCTGACTACGGTGCTGCATTCAAACACATTCCATGAAACAAATCTCTCGGTGTTTGACGAGTGGTACAGCCCAACCATCAAGGGTATCAATATCTGTGAATTTTGGAACAGGGGCCGGTTTTTGAAAATAAGACCTTGGGTTTGAACCAACCAACCACGTGACATCCATATAAGGGAGATCATTCCCACGGGTCACGTTTGCCCCAACGTCTTTCCGCCCACGACACCTCAAAACACCCTCACTGCTGCTTGAAACCGCTTATAACCATCGCAGGTGGCTTATCATGGTTTGTGTGGGCCGCGAAGCGCCGTGGAATATTTTTCCGATGGCAGCCAACATGAACCAAACAAGTACTAAATTGGGGTTGAACCGCCGAAAACCAGAGAAACCTATCCAAAACCTATGGGCTCTACTTCTGTGCTTGGAGACAAGCTCATACACATAGAATGTACTATATTTGGCCATTTTGAACCCCCCAGAGCAGCAAATTGATGGTTCCCGGAAATTTTTTTAAGGTCTGACGGCCGAACCAACCAACCAGCCCCTGTTCCGGCAATCACGGCCCCGCATACCCTTGCCAACCATAGTCTCAGACGAGTAACTTGTTACTTGAAGTGGTGGAAGCTTGCCGGCCGGGCAAGAAACACTGAAAAGGAAATCACACCAAGTCAACAAGACCACGGTGTATTCTGCGAGCGAGCCAGAGGCGAGCGCGAGTAGCAACGACAAAGCGGTAAACGACAAGAGGTGACTAGCGTACGTAAGCGGTGATCGGTCCGTAATCCGGGGCAGGATTACAAGTGGCTCCGGAGCTGGGGCTGGTGCAGCGTCGGGCTTGGCGGAAACTCATTGAATGGATTAACAGATGAATTCGGCGCGTCCAACTTGGCTGATGTGAACATTGCGGTTAATCCTATCCATGCGAAAATGAATATATTGTGTGGAAGTCGCGTCCGAGAGTCCGATTCAGAATGGGACCTATGGCTTACAGCTGTTTCCGAAAACCTTGGCACTACACGATCTTTTTCGCGCTTTCCAACTTTTGATGGAGGGCTAAGGATTACTGCTTTTGGCTCGCATCAATACTTTTGCCGTGATCGCCTCGGACAACCTCAAAGCCAGATACATACCGGACTGGCATTTTGAGGATCCCAGGTCTATTCCATCTGTGTGTCGCACACAGCAGCACAACAAGACCGGTCCTGAAGGGAATGACCACGAATGATTTACCCCAACCAACCTTCAGGCGCCGCGGCTTGGCGCTGCTCGGCTGGTCTAGCTAGCCTAAACCGGTAATCCTTAGCCCTCCATCAAAAGTTGAATAGCGGCAAAAAAATCACGCAGTGTCAAGGTTTTCGGAAACAGCTGTAATAATTTCGCCGGTGCATTGGTGACTCGGTGGGAAAGTTACACAGCGCCATGAATTTTCGCCAACAAGATCTCCACAGTCGAGATGTATCAAGATTCAGCGGGTGAGAGCCTCGAACGCAGCAGGCTTTTGTAGGTGTGTCGTAGGTCAAGGCAAATTAGCGAAGGTTCAGAAGGACTCGCGGTCCAGGAAACCAATAAGTATGTTAAAACGGTGCTGAGAAGAAGGTGTCCAGTTGATTTGATTTGAGAACTTGAATACCGGGCGGAGTTTAGGCTGGTGTGTTGGGCTTGGAAGAAAAATCATTACATAGATTGAAAGATGCATTCGGCGGCGGTTACAACTCGTGAATTTTGAGCCTGACTTGAAAGCTCTCCAGCAGATGTAATCATTACAGCAACTCTGGTTTAAGTGGCCACGGCCCACAATTCGGAGCGACACCAGACCCAGAAGAGAACATATTCAACCCAAACAAACGAAGCAGAGGAAATCAACGATGTGTCTGCCGAGCGTTTATTTTAGTGGATTTTACAAAATGGACGCTGAAATAGCAGGCGAGCGGTCGAGAATAGAAGTTCAGTGGCGGAATCAACACATCGAATGGATTCACGGACTCTAACCCGAACCCAACGCCTTGACATAGAACCAGCCCCGCAGCAGGCGTTACACATTTTTCCGAGGGAGACCGACGCTGAAACCAGGCGTAACTTGACGGGGAGCACCGTCTACAACTTGAGGAGCACTTATTTCAAGTTTGCCATAGATTCTTGTGAGGGCTCTACTCTTGGTATACTGTGTGATGCTCCGAGCTCCGGAGGGCTACCAAGCGTGCGGGGAATGGGGTAAGCTTGGCACGGCAATTTTGTATCAAAGTGGATCACAGGAAAAGACCGGTGGTGGAGAGTATTGCTTATGGCCGTGGATGCCAGTGCCGATTCAGGTTCTGTTCATGTCCGACCGAGTCGCAGAGTCGCTGGAAACGCTATCGGTTCCCAGATACCATGGCAGGTAATTGCAAGTTAATCCTCTCCATGCGAGAAGGCAAATTTTCTGGCGGTCTCGTCGAAATGTTTTGACGCTGAGGCTCGGGTTTTGTCTGAGATGAAGATGGGTGACTTCTCAAGCATGCGATGCGTCCGTATCAGTGCACAGTTTTTGGCCGGCATTTTGAAGACCCAAGGGGGGAGATTGTGACCTTGCAGACAAGCCAAGACGTGTGAGCGGCCTGAGACATTCGAGGACTGCGGATTTCTGGCGGTGTTGGACGAATTGAGCCTTGGGCAGTAGCTACTGGTTGATTTTACGGGCCCAGATAAATCAACGATAGCACTTGCGGTTTAGAGAATCTAGCGGTTGAACCGGTCGCTGAGTTAAGACGATCCAGGTTGTTTTGAGCATGAGTCTAAGAGTAATTTGAAAGCAACTCAAAGGCCTATGGAGGGATGGCTTGAAAAATCAACAAATGAATTCGGCCGTTCCGATTGGTAAATTGGATCAGGATTTGGAAGCACTTGAGGCGGCGGTGTAGTAGCAGTTACGGAGGAGCCGAGCAGACACAATTTCGGAGAGATACCGCTGCTACTCGGACAAAAGAAGAAGATATCAAACCAGCCTTGGACGCCGACGATCTGAGGAAACAAACAGACGGTGCAGCACTGCAAGTTAGTCAGAAGCATATCGAGCACGTTTTGGAGACTCGAGAGGCGTTTGAGGAGTGAAACGAGAGCGCTCAGCGGAAGAGTCATTTTAAGACAGAAGATTTCAGATGTCACGTTGAGTATGCTTGAGGGACAGTTTGGAAGACCATTCAGAAGCTCTTGTAAACCATTTCATTACTCCAAGATGGCAAGCGTTCCTGTATTCGGGGACTCGATTCGAAGATTCACAAACAGAACTTTAGTTCTTTTGTGCTTAGAGTACCGAAAATGTCCGGCAAGATCAGAGGCACCGCCACATCAATCTGATAATCAATCAATGCGATCATTTCCCGCGGTTTTATTGCAAGTTGCGACGTTTGCGTGCACATTCGTTCACTGGCTCCCGGGAACACGAAATTCTCTGCAGAGGAGGTTATTGAGATGAGTGGCTTTTTGTGCCCAATCAAACTAACAGACAGTACCCTAATCTGCGAGATTTATTGGCAATGGAACTACATGCGCAGTCTGCGAGCCTTTGTGCAATCTGAGGTTCAATATTTATCTATAACAAGGTGGCAGGATTCGGCCATTGTGTCTCTGTCACACGGTCACAGCTTCAAGTTCCCTAATACTAACATGAGAAAGCATCTCGAAAGAGACCCCAAACTTCAGATGTCAACCAATAAATATGCAACGGAATCAGCTACTTCAAGTTCCCCTGTACTTACTTGTATCGTAACAAACCCCTGCCTTTCCACCACTGTTTGTGACCCGCCGCTTGCCGGCCTCCCCCAATCATGGTAGTTGAGGACAAGCCGCGATGTGGCTATGCGGCACTGCCACTTCCGGTACCGACGAGGACGAGGACGAACGCTTCCGCCTGGAACCCAGCGCAAACAGTTAGGACACCTCGCTGGCCATACACTCGACGTGACGAATTGGATGGAAGCTGGGCATCCGCACTGGGCCGATTTGCTCAAATATTGTCTGTGTCCTCTTTTCTTCATTTCGCGTGGGCAATGAATTGTACGCCGATTCGACGCGCTGAGTGCCCTGTATTGCGCGGCATCGTACGTCGCCGCGGGGTCTGGGTTTATCCTGTCTCGTTTCAATCGGATAGGCGCGTATGCGGTGGCTTTCGGACGAGTCTGCGTGAATCGGGATGGGATGTCTGCTGCGCTCCGTGTCAGAATCGCCCGGCGCTTGGGTGTCGCTCATCCAGTGGACGGATACCTCGGTCGTGCTACTTTACGGTGGAACGCAAGGCGTATACTGCCCTTATCTCAGTTGCCTTTCGTTCCGCCTTCATTCTGCCCCTGCCTTTTTTCTCATCAGCGCGGAATCTTTTGACTGACTCGTTCACAGGCAAGACCCGGATGTCCTGAACATCGACTTCGACGCGCTGTATAGCCAGCGATCATCGCAAACGGAACGATCCCCCCTTCTCGGGCGACCCTCAAACGATGAAGACGACGAAGGACTGACTCTACGCAGGTCCTTGGGTCGATTTACTTTACGGTGCGTCTGCCTTGCCTTCCCTTTTTTCTGCCATTCGTTCGCTATCACGCGCTGCACTCCCAGCGAGCGGACGTTCCTTCCGCTGCGGGGCGAGGATGTCTCTTTGGACTTCGACGCGGCCAAGACTGGCAGAATGCTGCCCGTGCGTGCGGAGCCCGATGCGGCTTGCACGATGGGCTCTTGCGCCGACTCGCTGTTATGGGCGCGCTCTCATGTGCGCCCGACTCAAGCCCGACTCCTCGGGTGCCGAATATGTGCTTGGCAGGTCGACCCAGCTGCGATCTCCCCCCCTGCGCACCCGTTTGCGTTTGCATTCTTCGTTTCCGCGCATGACGCACTGTGTTTGTCTGCGCATAAACGGGGACTACATGCGCTCCTGAGTCGATTATGCCCGGGCTCCCTAGCTCGGCTCCGGTGCCTGCACCCGCTGTCGTGCATCGCCGATCCCGGCCCTTTCTTTCCCTGTTCTTTCCCTCTCATTCAATCGCTGTGTGTATATCCTAACTCGTTCGCAGGCGAACCGTGCACTGTTCTTGACCTCGACCTGGATTACTGTATAAATATTGCGCGGATATCGAACTTCGGTACGTGCTACCTCATCCGCTCTGTCCCTCCATCTTCCCTTGCCATCTACATATCTCCATCGATCCTGTACACCCACCCTCCATACACGGCGCTCGTACCTACTCTCTCTCCGCACCCAATCTACGTACTCTCCCCCCTCCACATCTACTTACCTTCCCCCCTTGCGCGCTCCCCCCGCACTCATTCCCTTCATCCGACCCGCTCCGATCCCACCCGATCTACACGGGCTGCCACCCGCTCACCCTCCCACTCTCCCCCCTTTTGTTTAATCTCTCACTCAGCCCGTGCTAACGCTCACACAGGTACACGCTCGCCTCGTCGATGCCGCCATCAGGAGCGGCACCCTACCCCCGATCGCAGCGTGCGGTGCGTGTTTATTCTTCCATTTTCACGGTCGTCTGCGCGCGCTTAGCGGAGAAGGAGAGTGGCGGACGTATGAGGTGCAAGGGCTGCGGCGCACGTGGACCGCAGTGGTCGTGCGGCCGCCAGTCGGATATGGGGCGCGGCGTATGCGGGGAGTGTGCGCAGGCGGGGTATACGTGCGGTGCTGCGCGGCGTGTATCGCATATTGCGTGTATCGCGAGCGGGAAAGCGGCGCGATTCGACAGGAGATGCGCCGGTGCCGCGCATGGTACGCGCGGGTGGTACGCGCGCGGAGTCGATGGAGGACGGGGGAGCTGACATGGCCGCGTGGGCACCGTTGGCGAAGCGTGGGGTATGCGAAGGCGGGGAGCGCTGCGGCACGCGGTGGCGGAGAGCGTCGCAAGTATTGGGGGTACTTGTGGATCTGCACGAGGCGAGATTTGAAGGCGGAATCACCGTGCGGGGAGATGCGCCTGCACTGCGCGCCGCGCAGTGCGAGTGCCGCGAGTCGGATGCGGGGCGGGGCAGCGAAGGCGGACGGTCACGGTGCGGTGTATGTGCATGTCTACATGCGATGCGTCACCGCCGGGCAGAAGGAGGCAGGGCCAGACTGCTTGTTTGTGACTGGCGCACGGGGAGATGTGCGCGCCGAGCCGGATGTCTGGCAGCGTAAGCGGATGGTGCGCGCTGGTGCGCGAGGGGGAGGATGTGCGCTAATGATATGCCGGCCGAAGGAAGCAACGTGCTCGGCTTATCTGACGGGCAAGCAGCCCGCTCACCGAGGCAGATGCATAGAATTTAGGGCAGAAGGATAAGCAGCGCAACGCGGAGCGCGAACGGCGCCGTTCCAGGTATATCCCGCGCGGAAAGACTTCTGTGTGCAGCAGCTGTGTCGGCCCCACGTTGCTGGAACGGGGTAACTGCGGAGAGGAGGGAGGAGGACTCTCCTGTGCGTGCGCGTGGAGGTCACGGTCGTGCGCTGCGGTTGTGCGAGTGCGTGCGCACGCAAGATCGGTCTCCTATGGACACGATACCGATGCCGGGACGGGGATGGGCCGCTTCGCCCGCGCGCGAGCGGCAACTGGCCATGTCCTCGGGAGCACGAGGGAAGTGGCGCACCAAGTGTTTGTGTCAGCCCTTTTTTTTTGGGCGGCGTGCGGCTACCCTGGATGCCATGAGGATGTGCGTCTTGGATGGTGGCCCGTGGACGGGCGCGCAGACCCTGGGTGTTGACGCCTAGGGCGCTGTGAAGTGGCGGGTGCAAGGCGGGTGTGCATTTCCTTTTTTGGAAGTGTCTCTCAATGTTCGCTCTTGAGCGTTTGCGAGACCCGCAGCGTGCGCGGTCTGCAGTTGTCATTTGTTTCGTGTGCTGAAACGCCGCGTGCAGGATATATGCGCACCGGAGCAGAACATGCCTCTAAAAGATGTTGCATGCCCTTCCCGCACGATATACATAGGCGCGCCGGTTCCGCATCGCGCTGCGGCATCTGGCATCTTTCCTCCGCTTCTTCGTGTATTCTCTAGTCCATGGTCAATAAGTAATCTGCTTACTAGGAGCACCAAATTATTGCTGCTATAGCGAATTGGGCTTTGCAAGGCTGGCACAAGAGTCGGGTTTGTGCACCACTGTATCGGTACCGGCTATCTTCGCCGAACTCTCGCCCAAGACTGACAACACTGTCGATTACACCAACTCTCTTTGCTTCTTGGGTCCTCCTTTCACTGAGATTCTCGACACTTCGCTGGGCCAAGTCCGCATGCCTAGATATTTCGCTATATCCATTATGCCTGCTCGGCGACTGCGGCGGTTTTGACTCGTTGAGGTCCGGACAGCCTCTCACCAAATTCTCATACCGTCGCAACACCGCCGTTTCGATCGTAGTCGCTCGCCTTCAATTTAGCTCTGCCTACCGACCACAAAAAAAATCGGGCCGAGGTTATCCGGCCATGTACTTTCTGTGTCGCTTCCATCACCTTCACCTCTGTGATATGTCCTCCCTCCGACTTTCCACGCCACACTTGACTGGTAGTTGGTGTACTCCGACGGAGGTCAACCCAATCTTGCGGTGTGTGGCTAAATATGCGGTACGTGCTCTATCTCAATCGTTTGATCTGGCGCCTGAAGCCTTCCACTTGCCGCCCTAGCTATAGGCCTCTGCGCAGAATCGCACCCGGTTTCAGGCTCTCTAAAGTACAGTGCCACCTGCCATTCAGGCGGTTGCTAATCGCAAATGTCAGACAACTGTCGGGATTTACAAAGATACTGGCACGACTGCATTAAGCCCGCGGTTTTAATTTCTGGAAACAAACGTACGGCATTGTAAGCTTCCGTCCGATCTGCGGGGAAGTTGTGTGTGAAATCATTTTCTACTTTCCTAGCTGCCGAGTCATTCTGAGTCGAGTAAGTGTTCCAGAAAGACGTGGGACATATCACGCACCACCCTTGTCCTTTTCCCTCCCAAAAAGAACAGCACTATCTATCAAGTGATTACACGGGATGGTGGTTGCCAGCAAACCGAGATGCTGCTGAAACTACATATGTTGTAACTTCGAAATGGATCAATTCCTTGTACCTTCGATAGAACATGGTTCCTGTGTTTCCGGCATATGTCTGGGGACCAGATCACTCAGACTACAACTGGGTGCTGAGTATGGGGCAAGCACTCAAACGCGGGTGAATGTCTTAATTTGGTTGTTCATTTCTGTACCATCTTTCAATGTATCAGTGTTCTGCCGCAAACAATCTTGGAAGTGCGAAGGACCCTGTGCGTATCGGCCATGCCCTGCGAATCGGAGATGCATAAATACCTGAGACCCTGCGACCATGAGGAATCACAGATGAGGAACCACCAATAAAGGAACACTTCCCATGACCAGGGCCCATAAAATAGCGAGCCATCTCAGTAACACATCCACCCCCATCAATATGCCTCCCCAACCGTCCGTCACACAGATTCGACTGAGCAATATCACAAAATGCCTTGCTGCTACTGCAAATTCCTTAGAGATCCTTGCGAGTGGCTTGAAGGAACCATCCCTGGAGGTGATTTCCAACACGACAAAATCTCTGTTGAAAAATCTGGAGGTATATTATTTGTAGGGCTATTTGCACACTCGAGCTCAGTTGTCCGTCTTAGACCATCAAACAAAACAAGGATGAATGTATCCAATTGCTCGAGCAAACTCATGAATTGTTGAATGCAATTCTTGTGACCCATATAAATTCGGACACTGGAGTGGATCTGCCGCCCAGTGTGTCGAATCATATTGGGAAGTTCACTGAGTACGTGACTTGCATCCACAACATTATTTATACACTCACCACTCATGTTCAGGACACTCCACAAGATCAACACCTTTATTGAGGCACAACAGAAAAGAAGCAAAATCAGGAGGCTGTTCCGTCAAGGCGAGCTGAGTACTCTACTCAGGAATTGCAAGGAGGGGCTACAGCAAGGACTGGAGTCCTTCCAGGTTAGCCAACTGACACTACAACTTGGATGTATTGAAATCTTGACCAGATTGACATGGAGAAGATCATGAAAGATATCACAGATCTCCAGAAAGAGTCTGAGGAGAGACACGAAGAGGTGCTCCGCCTCATTGAGACACTCTCTGATTCCAACTCTGATCAAGCCTCGACTGTATGTCTAGCTCAATTTGTTCTGATCCTTCAATAACACCAGTGCAGATAAGCAGAGTTTTTACTGGCCCTCACAATAGGTGTGCAGTTATATTAGCATATCAGTGACTCTCTGACATATATCTTGCTCTAAGTTCCACCTCGATCTCAATGCTGCCATCAGAGCCCAAAATTTTCCACGGCCGAGACTCAGAGGTTTCCGACATCCTTCAGCTATTCAAACAGGGACCTCCCAAAATTGCAATTCTAGGTGCTGGTGGCATGGGGAAGACCACTGTTGCCGCGGCTATTCTGCATCACACAGAAACCACGGCAAGATTTGACCAGCAACGTTACTTTGTAGCTTGTGACTCTGCTACAACCACAGTTGAACTGGCTGCACTCATTGGTGTGCATCTTGGCCTGAAGCCAGGAAAAGATCTCACTAGAGCAGTGGTTCAGTATTTCTCCAATAGCCCACCAAGTTTCCTGATTCTGGACAATCTGGAAACAGTTTGGGAGCCAATGGAGTCTCGCCACGGAGTTGAAGAATTTATGTCACTGCTCACGGATGTGAAGCATCTTGCATTGATGGTGAGTGCAGAACTCAGTTTATCTTTACTTTACTGAGCACCTTGGCAGATCACAATACGCGGTGCTGAACGACCAGCCAAAGTAGCCTGGACTCATCCATTTTTGCTACCATTGAGTCCGCTGGATGGAGATGCAGCTCGTCAAACATTCATTGACATTGCTGATGATGTACACAACACAGAAGAGGTTGATAAAGTCTTGGCTCTCACTGACAACATGCCTCTTGCAATCAGCCTCCTGGCTCATCTAGTGGATGCAGAAGGCTGCTCCACAGTCCTGTCCCGCTGGGAAGTGGAAAAAACCTCTATGATTTCGGATGGTCATAACAAAGGGTCCAATCTGGAGTTATCTATCTCTTTGTCTCTATCAGGGCCAAGACTCAAAACATTCCCTCACTCATCAGAGCTTTTGAGCCTCCTTTCAATGCTACCTAATGGACTCTCAGATGTGGAGCTGGTGCAAAGCAAACTTCCACTTGATAATATCCTTGGATGCAAAGCTACATTGACTGGCACCACTTTGGCCTACACGGATTCCAACAAACGGGTCAAAGTATTGGTGCCTATCAGGGAATATATGATGAAGGTTCATCCACCAAAGGATGATGTGGTCAGGCCTCTTCGAAGATATTTCCAGCGGCTCCTCGAGTTTCGAAAGGAGCACTCCGGCAATCCCACAGGGTCTAGCACAGTTGCTCGAATATCATCCAATTTGGCAAACATTCAAAATGTCCTCCAAAACGGGCTTCAAATAGACCATCCTGATCTAGTACATTGCATTTACTGCACATGTTATCTCAGCCAATTCACTCGTCTTACCACTCAGGGAGAGATTACCTTGATGAGACGAATCCCGAAGATTTTCCCATTGCCTTGTGATCACCAGCTGGAATTATATTTTGCAACTGAGGTGTTGAATTCACGGGACCATATCTTTATGGCAGACGTAGACCCTGTGATCACCCAGGGGTTAAGACATGTTGAGCAGTGCAATGATCCAGATCTCCAATGTAAGCTAGCTTTAGTACTAGGTTTTTTGATACTCACACAATCCTGTAGGCAGCTTCTACCTCAGTCTTGGAGGTTTTTACATGAACGTCAAACTTGATCTACCTGCAGCTCTGAATTGTGGTCAAACTGTCCTGGCTTTGGCAAGTTCAGTAGGTAACACAAAAAGACATTGCCAAGTGTTGTACATTATGGCATGGACAAACTGGTTCACTGGTTCTTACTCTGCAGCTCAAGGCTATGCCAAAGAGTCACAGAGATTGGCCAGGATATCTGGAGATCTATACATGGTGGCAAATGGACTACATATTGAGGCTCTATGCTGTCTCAACCTTGGTGATTACTCACAAAGTCTTTCCCTGTGCAATCAGACAAGAGACCTTCTTGTTGTTTGTGGGATGTCACAAAGTCAAGTGAATTATGATGCCATGTGTTCTCAAGCAGAGATCCACAAATTCAAGTCAGAGTATACTGTGGCACGGAATATTCAGTGCCAGATCTATGAACAAGCCATTCAGGATACCTCTAATCACAGTGCTGCTTTACTCAATATTGCTGAGCTTGATGTGTCTCTTGGCATTTCAGATATTGCTGTACAGCGGAATTTGGATGCAGCCAAAAAGATTTTCACTACTATATCAAATACTCGGGGGTTAGTATGGTGTGATATCATTTTGGCAGATCTCTCCCTTAGAGAAGGAGATATGCTGGCAGCGAAAGCAGTTTTCTTGGACTGCATCAACTCGTCGGGCACTGATGCTGAAATGGTATCCTACTGCCTTGAGTGTCTTGGTGATGTCAGCCGCTGGGATTCATCCTCAGAGACATTAATCTGGCCAACAGTTCTCCTTGCACACTCTCTGAAGCACAAAGAAAAGCTCTATTTTCACAAAGCCCTCCTCTTTCTTGGACAAATCTTCCATTGCCAGCTGGATGAAGATACTGCCATGAGCCTGTTCAACGTTGCTCTGGAAGGATTCACTCAAATGGATGTTCATCGCAGTCGAGCAGAATGCATGCTCCACTTAGGAGATATTTACAAAGGCCGTGACGATCTGCTGAAGGCAGTGGAGCTGTGGGACACCGCGAGGCCGTTATTCGAACGGTCTTCACAAGGCAAGCAGGTGAAAAAGATTGATGAAAGGCTAGCTTCTGTGGGTGAAGATTTGCTGGAGAAACACCGAAAGAGCTTGGCCTATCTCGCAGAGCTCAATGCACCTTCTGGGATCATTGAGGAGCAGGAGGATGATTTATCTGACGATGAAGATCTTCATGTCCTTGAGGAAGAGAGGGATGTTTTGGTTGTGGCTTGAGCTATGGTTGCCGATTATTTTTCTTTGATTGCATATTTATGTCTCCTTATCCTGTGTCCTGTTGCCTGTTTGTGACTGTGTGTAGTTTCCCGTGAAAAATATTTATTTATTTATGAGAACTTGATTGAGCCCGATGTTGTCCATGCACCGTGCACCCGAAACATTTCCTGTACTGGCTGTTATTAAGTGACAAATGTAGCCCATCCACCCTGAGGTGAACCGAGCGGAGATTCCCTTTCCCGCAGGATAGTGTCAAATTTATATTCCCTGCCGCGAGCCTCCACTGGGAATGCTGGGCTACACCAATCACGTTTTGCGGTCCGGCGGCAACTTGAAGTGCATTGAAAGCTCCAAATTGGAAGCGATGGAAGTGGTTTTGCAATAGGGGGTTTGAAGTACCAAATGCAAGCAAGTTTAGTGGCAAACTTGAAGGGTAGATGAGTCATACAGCGCTTTTCAGAAAAGTATACCACTTTGATCGTTCGGTGGGGCCTCAGATTTGTTGACCTCTGTTTGACCGTGAGTCTTCTTCTGTCCCCGTTTGTCTCTGCTCCGCTCCACCATGTCGGTCTGCTTCCGTGGGAAAAAGACATCGGAAGCCTTCCGATGGCGGTTGCACTACTAGGTAGTACATATGGATTACTGCCTTTTTGGTGCAGAGGAGAAATCTTGGTTGTCGCCGCGAGCATGGCAGTCCGAAGCAGTGAGCCATCGAGAGAGATTGGAGCGCCAGCCGGTGAGGTGACGAGAGTGTGGAGCGGAGCAGAGACAAACGGGGACAGAAGCAGACTCACGGTCAAACAGAGGTCAATAAATTCGAGGCCCCACCAAACGATCAAAGTGGTATACTTTTTTGAAAAGCGCTGTAAAGCGCTTCGGGCCAGTGATCCTAGACTCGTGACCAGCCTGCCTACGCCGCTCTAACAAGGCGAGCTTGTACGCGTTGGCGTAGGCAGGCTGGTCACGAGTCTACAGTAATCCCATCCGGAAATGATGAAGTAGGACAAGCGATCCGGTCTATGCAGTTTGACACACCTGAGTTGAGTCCATGGGGACTGACACGCTTTGTGCTTCGAAACGCCGCAACCAAAAAGCTGGGTCGAACTTGAATACCTATTTATACTCCCAGCCTGCCGTACGCAGGCTGTGCCATCTCCAATAGTCTCGCACCCCTCTCACGTTAACCCCTTTGGCATCCGGAGGTGTACATGGGATAGCCGCGGGGTAGAAAACAATGTTCTGAACCTAATGTGTCGGTGGATTGTCTTCCGGAGGCTGTTGGACTCGAGGAATTTGGAGTCGACGAAGTTGAAATAGTCGTACAATGATTTTGGTGGACATGGCATCGGGGTTCCCTTGCGATAAGTCGGAGGGATGATGAACACCGCGACTCAGGGTCTGTTCGTTCATGCACGCCGACTCGAAAAGTCGCTAGACAAAGCTGTAAATCCCAAACTTACACTGCAGGCAATTCTATCCATGCGAGCGAGATCAGGACGCAAATCTTATGGCGGGCTCGGCGAGAGCCTTGAAGCTAAGGATTTGTCTGATCCGGAGGCGAGCTCTTCCAAAAGCAGGTGACACATCCATACAATTCATGGATGAATACCTTGTCCAGCGCACTTGCATTGAAGAGCCAAGGGCCAAATTTATCCGGCGGAGCGCGGCGCGATTAGAATGGCAGAGTCAAGCCGTTTCGGCCAGGGCGAGAAGTTGCAGGCCAGGCACTGTGGTTGTTGTTGTTGACTGGACTCAGGTGGTGAAACAATTTGACGAAACAGCTGCAGTCCGGAGTTCAGACTTGCGCGTGGCCACGGGTTAAATCCCTAGACAAGAACATTAAGGAATGTCCAGGAATCAGTACAGTTGGAACGGCGACAAGAAGCCATCCCGCTCAGTTGGAGTTTGAAGACTTGAACGGCATCCGGCGCAATACTAGTGTCGGGTTTGGAGGGAACATTGTTGGATGTATCGAGATGTATTGCACAATGAATTCGGCCGTTCCAACTCGGTTGCAACATGTAAATTCGAAGTCGACTTGGAACCGTTGGAGAGGTGATATTATGGCAGTCATGACTTGTAAAAAGTAGAATCGACTCATTCTTTTGAGGCACTGATAGACAGATTGGAGACGATAGTGCCGGGGCTTGGATGACGCAGTAAAGGCCAGACATTTATTCGCCGTCTAATTTCTTCGAGATTTGAGCTGTTGGTAGCGCTCTGTTCTTGGACACTGGAGGCCAAGCGAAACCGTGCGGGTAAACCAAGCAATATTGAGCAGTATCACATTCAAGAGCCATCCAGCCGCCAGCGAGTCCAGTAGTCTGAGACTCCGAGAGGCGAAGGATTGAGGACTCAGGAAATATTCCGGGGAGTGCTTCAAAGCCCTCCAGCATTATCATGAGACAATCAGCTTCAGGGTATGGCGGTCCAAACGCACTTTTAATTGTGCGCCCCAAATAAACATGTTTTTTGACCCCCGCCCCATATTTTCAACACCTTCAACATCCTCCGCCCCAAATACGGGTGATCCGACATTGACTTTATTTGAGGCGGGAATCCGTACTCCGCCACAAATATTCCCGCCTCAAATAAAGTCCGACCGGCGCGCGCAAAATAAAGTCAAAGTTGACTCACCCGCGCAAAACTTTTCTGACCTTCCACATGAAAGGGGTACGCAGAAGGAGACAAGGAGGTCTATCTGTCGAACTGTATTGTGGAAATGGAGACCAGGTGTAATCGGAACCGAAACCGAAACCGAAGGGAGACAGTATCAGGTCTAAAGTGACGCACAGTCAGTGGGTCGGGCACATGCGTTCGGTGAGCATTGCAATGTGTAGGGTTGGGAGGTGAGGAATCAAATAGAGTAGATTTTGGGACCAAGGGTCTCGTTTGTTGGAGTGCCAGAGCTGGGCTTTCAACATGACCGAGATCGCCGACTGCCGATACACCAGGCGAACATCCACGTCCTTTACAGAAAAGATTACGCAGTCACGAGAGGATTGAACAGTTGGTTAGACCAACTGAGCAAAGGCAAGGCCGGGTCTAGTCGTTGTTCATGTGTTGTGGCATTGCCTTCAACTTCCACCCAACTTTCATCCTGACCCGACACGGTACCATTGGTGCCTTGCCGACTTGGTCCATCTTGCTATTCTTGTACTACACTTCTTTGCGGTAATCCCCGGGACCATAGCTTTCTTCTCAAAGCCTCGTTTGTGGAAGTGGAGCTCTGAAATCTCAACATGACCGAGATCCCCGACTGCCAGCCAGCCCAGGGCCCTCATGTCCATTGCCAAGAAAATCACACAGTCACAAGCAGGCTGGGTCTGAGAGCAATAGAGAAATTAGTCTGGATCCCAGCCTGTAGTTGTATACGGTAAATTGGCTTTTACAACGACTGCATGGCCGTGACTGTAGCCCATTGATTGCTTCAACCAGGTGGACTCGCACCAAAGAGGTAGGTAGAATGGCAAACTTGGTTGAGTTTGCGAGGGTAGCACGCACTGACACACCTTCAGCGGTGACTTCCGCCGTTCGACCCCCCGCCGCTGGGATGCAACTAACATGTTACTTCAAAGGCTTTATCTGGAGACCGAGCGTTGTATGCATTCGGCACGCATACAGTCCTAGACCGGGACTGTGAATGAACCAGGAATATTAACGAAAGTTCTTCGCGGATACATATTAAAAAAGGGGCGGGACTCTGACTTTGACTTTATTTTGCGCGCGGGTCGGACTTTATTTGGGGCGGAGCACCAATCCGCGCCCCAAATAATGTCGACAATGGATCACCCATCTTTGGGGCGGAAAATGGTGAAAGACGCGTAAATACGGGGCGGAACTCGAAGATCAACTTTATTTGGGGCGCGGGATTAAAAGTGCATTTGGACCGCCATATCAGGGTGGCAAGCACGCAAGACCTTGTTTCACAGATGGTGGTCGAGAGCAAGGCACGGTGTGGCTATGCAGCTGCACTGCCACACTTCGTCTCTTCTCCAGTGTTCGCCCTTAAGGCCTTAATTGAGGTTTTGAAAATCGTTAAGCCTTATTAAGGGTTAAGGCTTAACGTTGAGGCCTTCAGCTAAGGCCTTAAGCGACAATTTCCCATGGTCAGTGAGGCGGGGGAGCCAGCTGCTGAGCAAATTTTGAGCTCAATTCTGGCCATTATATGTACGCATCTACCCGTTTGGCTCATACCATGCTTGGTGGCTGTCTTTTTCTGCTTGAACATCGGTCTATTGGGTGCTCTGACGGTGCTCGGCCATCTCGGGTGAGAGGGTTAAGGCCTTAATTAAGGTCCTAAAAATTCTTGAGGATCCTTAAGGCTTACCTTAAGGCCTTAATAAGGGTTAGGCCCCTTAAGGCCTTAAGCCTTAGGGCGAACACTGCTCTTCTCCCTCCCATCGTCTTCGCCTCTGAAAACAAGCGGAAACCTTACCCTCAAGTACGACAAATTTAAGACGGTGAAGCAGACGAAAACGCCAGTGGTGGTTCTTGTGGATTTGCGCTCCCTTCGACGGGTCGTCCGTTTTCACTTCCGCCCAATCCTCTCGCGCTCTCTAGTCTGCAAAAGCGACTTCTGTGGCGCACATTGTCGTGCCACAGTCTAACCGCGGCACGATGCGTGGTGTTTGGGCCACATACGTCCTGGGCATTCGTTTGCGCGGGTGGATATCCACCGGAGCTGACACTAGGCTCGGTCACCTGAATGTGCACAGTACGCCGTTTTTGCGGGGGACGTCGCTGTCCTCCCTTGCGTTTCCGGTTGCTCTCTATTCATCCCTCGCTTGTCCCTCACTCTATCTTGTCAAAACTTGCTTGCAGGAACGTCCTAACGATCGTCTCTGTAATGCAGCGGCAAAGAGGGCCTTCACCGGTTTACCCCTGAAATCCAGCGCACATAAAAGGATGTGTCTTCGAGGGCGATACACACCCTATTGCTGGAGCAGCGAAGCTTCTTGGTGATTGACTCGGTGCGTCTGTGCTACCTGCCTTTTCGTCATTCTGCCCTTCTGTCTGGTGTGGCGGGCTCTCTACTCTTGACCGGGCTTCGCTGCAGGGCACGAGCTCCGATGTTTATCTCGGACTTGGATTTGCGCCGAGCGATGTCCGCAGGATTTCGCTCGCCGTATCATCGCCGCACGGGTGCGGATGGGCTCCCTCGCAGCGCGCAATGCAGACAGCGTTGAGCTGTGCGAAAGACTGGACGCGTCACTTACACGTCGCTCGGCTCTGCCACATGCATGCACTGGAGGACGCGGCTGTCGTACACCGCCGAGCACGGTCCTTCCTTACCCTTATCTGTCTCTCCCTCTGCTTTGCCTCGTCCGATCTCTCGGCTAACTCATTCGCAGGCAAGATCGACCAGAGTCAAGATCGTCAAGATCGACCGCACGCACAAACGATACGTAGCGCAATCGATTCACAGGTACTCCATCCGCTCTGTTATTCTTCTCCTCCCTCCCTCGTCCGTTTGCCGTACCCACCTCTCACTCCTTCCATCCCGTACACCATTTACTCCCTCCGCGTCTCCGCGTCCCTCCTCCTCCTCCCCCCTCGCACATACATGCTCCCTCCCAAGGCCGCCCGCGCTCACCACCCTCCCTCCATCCCTTCCCATCTGAACCCCTCCCTTTGCTCCGTCCTTTCCCTTAATCTATCGCACTGTCCTTCCTGCGCTCCTCTCACTCACCCGACCCCGCTCTCCCCCTTCTCCCCCTCCACCCACCCCGTGCTAACATTCACACAGGTACCGCGCCTCGTCGTCGACAGCCGCACCCACCGCGATCACGAAGCCGCCAGCTTCGGCGGACGCATCCGGTGCGTTTCATGCTTCTTTTCTTTTTTCTTCGTGTTTGCATCCCCACCGTCGTGGCGGAGTACGCGTGTGATGCGTCCCAAGCAGTGGGGGAAGCTCGGAGTACAAGTGGAGCGCGCGCAGCGAAAGCGGTGGTGGTGCAGGTGCCGCCAGTCGAATGTGTCGCGCGCGTAGCCAGACCGTCGGTGCGAAGGCGGGGCATGTGCGCGTATCGGGAGCAGTGGTGGGAGAGCACAGCGAGTGCGGCGGGTTGCGGGCCGGAAGTATCAGCGTTGGACGCGCGGTGATGCGGTGGTGCGACAGTGCTGCCGCGCCCTATCGTGAGCGGTGGACGAGCCTGGGGCGCGGGCAGCGAAAGGGCGACTGGATGTGCGCGCCAGCGCCGCTATCGCATGTATCGCGAGCGGAGAGTGGCGTGAGGCGGCGGGCGGCGGGCGGCGACAGCGGAATTGCCGTGCGGAGGCGGTGCGCGTGTGCTGCGGGGTGATGTACGAGTGCCGCTAATCGAATGGGGGCGCGGGGCATATC
This sequence comes from Mycena polygramma, assembly GCA_029449255.1. Classification (NCBI taxonomy): domain Eukaryota; kingdom Fungi; phylum Basidiomycota; class Agaricomycetes; order Agaricales; family Mycenaceae; genus Mycena; species Mycena polygramma. The sequence continues at coordinate 2,046,634 of JARKID010000003.1, forward strand.
GGCTCCCGAGCGGTGGTGGGGGGCCGCGAGAGTGGCGTCAGCCGGACGCGGGCGGCCAAGGCGGAATCGCTGTGCGGGGCGGGCTGCTCGTTTGTAACGACGGCCTGGGAAGGGAGGGAGATTTGTGACGCAGCGCGCATCGAATCGAATGCGGGGGCGGGCATGTAACCCCGGTGCATGCCCAGGCAGACGGCGCGCGGGGTGCGAGGGAGATGTGCGTCAACGGGCTGCTCGTCAGGGGAGATCTACTCGGGGAGAATCTGGAGCGAAAGGAGGCGAAGATCTGTCTTCTGTTTGAGGCCTTTGTGAATGGGGCGAGCTGCCGGAGCGGTGGAAGGGCAACGGGGAAAGGCGAGCCTGCGCGCAGTGACGGAGGTGGTGCGCGAGATGCAGAAAGATGGGTTGACCGGTGCGGGGATGGCGCACGGGCGATGACGGTCGGGTAGGATGTCGGTGTGGGGCGTCAGTCACGATGCCCAGGGCTTGAAGCGTCGGTGGTGGGCGACGATGTCTTGGCCTCGTTCAGAGCGGAGACGGTGCCCGCGTTGGGTTTAGGGCGATGGTGCAGCGAGGATTTTGAGGTGCTGTGAAGTGGCAGCCTGTACTTCCTTTTTTGGAAGTGTCTCAATTTTCGCTGCAGCCTTTCTATATCACACAGAGAGTGTGCGGGGTTGGTGCGGGGTGCGGCTGTCATCTCTCCCGTGGAGAGAGGATATGCGCATGTCGACATCAGCGGTCAGGGCTTTTGTGTAACTACTCCATGCGCAATATACAGTGTCGACTTTCTGACCTCTCCGATTCGCCACTCGATTTCCTTTTATTCCTCCGTGCTCCGATTACGGAGAAGACGGAATGGAGCACCATCACTGCATCCCGGACGCTTCTCGCCCTTCCTAACCAAACTCTTCCCATCGACGCAAGACTCTGTAGGGCTCCTCGCTACTGTCTCTCGGTCCCCTCGCCGTCTGGACTTTATTCTCGTCTTTTCGCGCTGTGGAAGGCTTGCACTGAATTTTTCCTCGAGTCCTTCATGCCTTTTCCTACGTAGGCCGAACTAATTGTAATTCGAACGAGCTCAAGCCAATTTCTCCGTCTGTCGTAATTAGCTGGTCATGCTTCACTTTAATTTTTCCTCATCTAGCGCCTGAAAGCTTCCGCTTTCCGTCTTTCCGTCCTTCTCTGCGTGCACATCACGATTTTCCTCCGAATATTAATGGCGGTGAGCCGCCTGACCCACCTTTGCCATTCGTTCGGTTGAATGTCAGACGACGTGTCCCACAGGGATGCACAAAGAATAGTACTCCGAGTGCATTGAAATGACAGCCGGCGCCCGGTTTTGATTTTTGGAAATGAATAAGTACGACATTGTGAGCTTCCGTCCGATATGCGGGGGAACCTGTGTGTGTGAGATCATTCTATTACACGGTCAGTACTTACCACGCCCGATTGAAGCAGTCTTCCAGACAGACGCAAGACAGGGTGCGCGCACTATGTCTTATTCCCTAGCACAACGCAATCCATCAAGGAATTCTAAGTCACTGGTGGTTGTCAACGTAGTGGCATGCAAGATGCTGGTCAGATTAAGTTCGGGGCTGTTGATCGATTCCCAATCCTGTTCTTCCAATTCAATTAGAAATAGCTTCGGCGGAACCTGTTTCGTGTGACTTTTATGCTATATGATATACTGAGCAAGCTGCTTGTAGCCACTCACGGGTGCTAATGAGGCTGTCCCTGATCGTCTCCTAAAAGAAATTGAGATGTGAGCGGAGGAACTTCAGCCAATGGAAGCAAAATTTCTCATGCTCGTGCGAAGGGTATAGAAGACCAACATTCTGTCGTGGATTGACTTAACATCGACATGCCCTCCCCACCTGCTGCCTCAGGCAATCGACTAGAGACCATTACAAGCTGTCTCAGTCTCACTGCAGCTTCTTTGGAAATCCTTGCCGGCGCGCTAAAGGAACCATACCTTGTGGCCATATTCCACACAACTCAGTACCTTCTGAAAAATATTGAGGTATCATTGACTTCTCCCCTGCAATACACATGCAAAAGCTCAGTCCACCATCTTAGTCTCTGAAACAAAACCCGGGAGAGTGTCTCAACCTGCTCGAACAGACTTATAAACTGCTGAATGCAATTCTCATTGCTCATATCAAATCAGAGACCGGTGGAGAGTTGCCACCGAGTGTTTTGAACCACATTTGGCAATTCACGGAGTACTTGGTGTCCTGCATACCCATTTGATTTACTCAATAGTCTCTACTCCTAGAACGATCCACAAAGTTCAGACCTTCATCGAAGCCCAGCAAAAAGGAAGCAAACTCAAGAGGCTGTTCCGGCAAGGCGAGCTTAGTAGATTGCTCAAGAACTGCAAAGATGGACTGCAACAAGGACTGGATTTTTTTCAGGTGGGCTAACCCAATGCTACTGGGGAATTTGATGCAAGATGTGTCTGTCATGCAGATAAATACGAACCACGTCATGGCAGATATCGCCGAGATGCAGCAAGAGATGCAGAATAGACACCAAGAGGTGCTAGATCTGATTGAGACACTCTCGGACACCAATTCCGATAGAGCTTCAACTGCAAGTATATTATGTTCTTACTCATATAAGCAATGACATCAGCACAGACCAGCAGAGTGTATTCTGGCTCTCTAAATAGGTATTTACTTCAGCGGATAATTTCCTTGAGGTTCTAGCTGAATGTTGACTTTACTAGCTCGACGTCGATTTCAATGCTGCCATCCCAACCCAAGATATTTCATGGCCGAGACTCAGAAATTGCCAAAATACTTGAACTGTTCAGTTCTGGAACACCCAGGGTAGCAATTTTGGGCCCGGGCGGAATCGGGAAGACTAGTCTGGCCAGAGCTGTGTTGCATCATACAGAAATTACAACCAGATATAGGCAGCATCGTCACTTTGTGGCCTGCGACTCTGCTACAACCACAGTGGAAATGGCCGCTCTCATTGGGGCTCATGTAGGACTCACACCTGGTAAAGACCTGGCTCAAATGGTGGTCCAGCACTTCTCTAGCAGCCCACCAACTCTTCTCATTCTTGACAATCTGGATACAGCATGGGATCCAATGGAGCTTCGCAATGGCGTTGAGGAATTGCTATCACTACTCACAGATGTGGGGCACTTAGCATTAATGGTGAGGTTAAATTTGATTCTCAATCCCAACTTTCTCATTACCTCACCAGGTTACATTGCGTGGAGCCGAACACCCATCAAAAGTCTCTTGGACTCACCCATTTCTTCCTCCATTGAGCCCATTGGAACAAGATGCAGCTCGCCAAACATTTCTTGACATTACCGATGATATACACAACCCAGAGGAAGTTGACAAAGTCTTGGCTCTCACTGACAACATGCCCCTTGCAATCACTCTCCTGGCTCATTTGGTTGATTCAGAGAGCTGTTCCAAAGTACTATCACGCTGGGAGGAAGAGAAAACTTCTGTGATCTCAGATGGTTTGGACCGCAGATCCAACTTGGAATTGTCTATCTCCTTGTCTCTTTCGAGTCCCAGACTGGACCCTTTCCCGCAGTCACTAGATGTTCTGAGCCTCCTGTCAATGCTTCCTGACGGACTTTCTGATGCAGAACTAGCCCAAAGCAAACTCCCTATTCATAATATCCTTGGGTGCAAAACTACATTGATTGGCACTGGTTTGGCCTACCTTGATTCTCACAAACGACTCAGAACATTGGTGCTCATTAGGGAGTATATGCAGAAGATCTACCCACCTAATAACACTCTCATTCGGCCTCTTCGCACATACTTCCAAGCACTGCTTGAGCTTGACAAGGAGTACTATGGAACTTCTACTGGTTCTAGTACAGGTGCTCGAATATCATCCAATTTGGCAAATATCCACAACATCCTCCAAGACGGACTTCAACAGGATCATCCAGATCTAGTGGATTGCATCTACTGCACGTGTTATCTGAACCAATTTAGCCTTCTCGCTGGTCAGGGAGGGATTTCATTGATGAACCAAATTCCCAAACTGTTTCCACTGCCCTGTGATCATCGACTGGAGGCGTACTTTATCCTTGAGTTGTTAGAATCCTGGCTTTTTCATCCTGTTGGAGATTTGGATACACTGGTTTCCCAGGGTTCAACACATCTTGAGAAGTGTGAGGACACAGATCTTACATGTGAGAATGACCAATACCTGTTTGCTAGTACTCACACCTTTGTAGGCAGATTCTATGTGACCCTTGGAACTATACAACAACAGATCAAACATGATCTTACTGCAGCTCTGAATTCTTTTGAGACTGCAATTTCATTGGCAACTTCAGCTGGAAACATAAAAAGACATTCCCAAGTCTTGTTCAAAATGGCATGGAACAAGTGGTATCTTGGTAATTACCATGCGGCCCAGGTCTATGCAAATGAGTCCCAGCGGCTGGCCAGGATTTCTGCCCATGTGTTGACAGAAGCACAAGGACTACGGGTTGAAGCTGTGTGCTGGCATAGTCTTGGTCATTACAGCCAAAGTCTCTTATTGTGCCATCGGGCAAGAGACCTTGTCGTGTCCTGTGGAATGACCCGCAGCAATTTAAATCACAGTATAATGAATATCCAAGCGGAGGTCCACAGATCCAAGTCCGAATATGTTGAGGCCTTGAATATCCACCACCAGATTATCCCAGAAGCCCCAGTCACTCACTATGTCTGGAATCATGGCTTTGCTTTCCTAAACATTGCTGAGATTGATGTTTGCATAGACGTTCTGAAAGATGATGTGCAGCGAAATATCGATGTGGCCAGAAAGATATTCAGCGGCACAAAGCAAATGCGAGGGCTAGTAGGATGTGATATTGTCATGTCAGACCTTATGCTTCGAGAAGGAGATGTGCCAGCAGCAAAGGCTCTTATTCTGGAATGCCTGAAACTCTCTATAGGAACGGACATTGAGCATGTATCCTACTGCCTGGAACATCTTGGTAATCCCTGCCGCTGGCAGTTTTCTGCAGGGACATCAACTTGGACTACAGTCTTCCTTGTGCACTCACTCAAGTTCAAAGCAAAGTCGAATATTTACAAAGCTCTCCAATTTCTTGGAGAAATCTTTCATGTTCAGGCTGATGAGGAAACTGCTACGAATCTACTTAATGTTGCTCTTGATGGATTTACCCATATGGATGTCCATTGCAGCAGAGCAGAATGCATGCTCTACCTCGGTGACATCTCAAAGCAGCGTGGTGATGTGCAGAAGGCAGTAGAGTTGTGGGACACAGCAAGACCACTTTTTGAACGATCCTCGCAAGGCAAGCAGGTCAAAAAGATCGATAGAAGGCTCGCTTTTGTGGGTGAAGATGTGCTGGAACAACAGACAGACAGCTCTAGAACCACAGAGGAGGTAGCAGACTCCGTTGATGAAAGGGAGGGTGATTTGGTTGTTGATTGATTTATTTACTGGGATATGCAGTCTGTTCCTCTGTAACGAGTAACTTATGTCATATGGCTACAAACAATGATCATTGTATCTCTTAAAATTAGCTTTCTTCAATTGTGGCCTGCGAGAAAACCGGAGGCATAATTCCACGAGTAAAGTAAACTCAGCGGAGTTTCGCCACAATATTGGCAAAGACTACCTTTTATATAATTAGCCTTCATCCTCTCCGCACTGGAACAGGCCTACCTGCTCAAGTATATGATGACTGGGTGGGTCTCGCGCCCCAAACTCAAGGGACAGATGAAAGAAAAGAAAAGAAAAGTAGCCAACCAATATGGCTCGACCGTCGAACGGGTGTTACTGCTCTACGTAATATGAGAGTTGTATGGATTGCCGGCGCGGTCCCCCACCGCTATGGGGTACTGATATCCACGCGTGAAGGTCAGGATTCGCAAGCGATTATTTTGGAACACATCTCGCTCGCATACGAGCGAAACGGGTACCTGATTCTGAATTTCAATCTCGCTACTGAATCAAACGGAATGGGGTCGGATAATTATCCACCGGCGGACTGAGATCAGCGGGCAGCAAGGCAGACAGAAGGGCATTCCCCGGTCAGTTTTTTCTGTATTGAACTTGGGACGTCGGGCACCGTCAGGTTCTGTGTAAATAGAGGCAGGATAGACCAAGGGCAAACTTGAAACCAAGATGTGTGTCCGCTTTGCGACGGGAGAACAATCAGCGTTACATGGTTTCTCGAACAAGGTGTGTTCAGTCAGCCATGGGGAAAGGTGAACATAGTGGGGAATAAAAATGTAACTTGAAAGTCGATACATTGTAGATGATTCCATAGATGTCGTCTACCAACGGTTTACGTGCCGTTGCTGTTCTTCGAATCCATGCGGGGGACATTACCAGTTGCCTGATATGTCGGCGGGGCTGCATCGAACCCGCTCGTATGTGCAGCTACAGGCGAGGTTCGCGAGTCGACACAGAAAATGGGGACAAAAGGTGACGGCGTCCTCGGCGAAACGTGAGCGGGCTGCGAACCGCTCGCGCTGTTGCCCCGAAGCTTGCGATACGCTTTGTCGATCTCCGCTTTGCCCTGGCGCGCAACCTGATGGTGCGTTTCCTCCCCCTTGCGCTCCCAGTCGTCGATCGCGCCGAGGACCGTTCCACGCACGGTCTCCCCGAGACCGTGTACGAGCTGCGCGACATTCCTGGATGTCTAAGGTCAATGCGGAGCTTGCGATGAATAGACTCGTCGCGCAAGGTCGCGCACCACACGGTCGTCATTACCCCGCCTGGAGTCGGGCTGGATTCATCATAGTTCATTGGAGGGGCAGGGGAGGATGAGAGCAGTCGGATGTTCTCGTTCGATCGGGTGTTCTGGGACATGGTGAGGCGGGAAGGGTAGAATGCAAAATGGTGGGGCTGCGCCGATCACATCAACGCATCAAATGACACGGTCACCTGACTCTGAGACACAACAATTCCGGGATTATTCCGCGAAACGCCTGATTACATATCCTCGATTTACAGACCAAGAGTCTCTACGACTGCAGAAAGTAACGACCTGCATGCTGTAGATTTGTCTTTTCGCTGTCCTTTTTCTTTTCGCGTGGCCCGGGGTCCACTGTTCAAAATTCCTCATCCTCCTACACAGACTACCGCTCTTGAACTCACAGTCATTATGTACTTGCAGTATGATCACACTTGTGATCAATGGTGAGGAGGAATCCTCAGCCAGTCGGGAGAAATTGAGCGAGCAAGCCACCGCTTCCGTTTCTTCCCGGGATGGGAATGTATGGTCGCCGACCGTCATGGTCTTACTCAAGAGTCAAAGTGAACTATCACTCCCAATCCAGTTGATTGGATAGTGCCTGAATTACGAGGAACATGAGCGAAGAATGTGCAGGAATTATCGCACCGCGCTCGCGTGGAAATATGTGTAACTTTTCGGTACCCATCAACTTGGTTCAACACCGGGTTGATATTGGGACAACAGTCGAAGAACAGCCTAGAAAAATTGCCAAGTGGGGTCGCGCCCCGGGTTGTCCTTTCGAGCCATCAATCGCGAGCCTCACGCCCGTCTGGGCAGAACAGCGGTTGAATTCTGCTTTGCCCTTGCTTTGGCCTGTTTACGCGTGTCGGCGTGCTCATGCCGCCGATTGCCGACGAATTTCAAGCTCCGATTTTCGTCATCATCCTGCTCATCTTCTGCCATCTTCCCCCTCGCGCCAACACCTCCATTACAGCGAGAGAACGATGCCGGCTGAACACACGGCCTCTTACACGCATGATCAGCCGTCTCCCGCTTCAGACCTTCGCTCACGTCTGGCAGGAATTGACGAAGAAATTGCTTGTCTGGAGGCACAATTGGCGATTTTACGCACCAACAGAGAGCTTGTTTCCACCACCCTTGACTCTATGGTTTACCCCATCATGACTATACCTCCAGAGCTCACCGCCGATATTCTTTCGCACTCCGTTCACGACAACACAGACCACCCGGCCACCCGCCTCCGGAACGCCCTGAGGGTCGCAAGTGTTTGCCAGCGATGGAGAGCGATTGCAATTTCGACTTGCGATTTTTGGACCAGCGTCAGTTTTGACACAGATCGCGCGATCTCCCTCGTTAACTTTGATGCCGACTCGACTTGGACCGATGGCGAAGACGTTCTGGCGACGTGGCTTCGAAGGGCCGGTGGTCTGCCCCTGGAGCTAGATATCAATTTCTACGGATCGGACTCCAGTAATGACGCAATTCTCTCCATTTTGGCCCAACATTCATCGCAATGGATGACACTCCGCTTGCAATCCGACCAACTGCTTCAATTTCCGAGCGGCGGCCCACTCTATGCGTTAAAAAAACTGGGGATCGATGCGACGTACCACCCGTTTGATGGGCAAGGACCGATAACCGCGTTTCGCGAGGCTCCCCATCTTCACGATGTACGCCTCGCTCGGCTTTCGCGAGCCCACGTTTGCCTACCTTGGGAGCAACTCACCAACCTGTCCCTCTCTGGCCACTCTGTTGGTCAAGCATTCGATATCCTCCGTGATACGTCGAGTCTTGAGGCGCTGAGCCTCTTCGCGATGACGGAAGCAGAGGACCCCAATAACATTACTACGCCGCCCCACATCCATCCGCGTCTTCAGAGCCTCAGGTTATCGGGAGAGGCATCGCTTTCAATCCTTCCACATCTCACTCTCCCATCTCTTGTGCACTTTTCGCTTTCCGACGCCTCCCACACCGGGTTTTTGTTTCTTCCCCTGCTGCATTCCTTTGTCGAGCGATCGGGATGCTCCGTGCGAACGCTGCACTGTGCGAGCACAGGCTTCGCAACCACCTGTGCCGTATTTGACAGTATGCCGACCGCCTGCGAGCTCATGCTAGAAACCTCCCCTTGGGCTCTTGCCGACTTCGGGGAGCTCTTCGACCGGCTAGCTGCAATTGATGGCCCCCCAATTCTTTTACCGGCCCTCGAATCACTCAATATCCAGTTCCGTAAAGCCTCACTCGATATTTATTCCTTGGTCGACATGCTTAAGGCGCGGTGGGAGGGATACGAAGGTATCGCGCGGCTCAAGTCGTGTTCCATAACCTCCTCTTCCGACGACGAGGGCCGTAGCGGCCGCGTCGAGCAGTGTATCGCGCAATTGCGCGAGTTGCGGACGGAGGGGATGGAGATCAACATTTACTTGGCACACAAATGGACTACGAAGGAGATAACTAGGGAAATGGTAAGTGGCCTTGCGGTGTCCTGTTTCTTCTTTTATTCTGACGGGAGGTGCAGGTCTCGGAGATTTATCACCCTGTATGAACATCGTCCGTCATCTTCGTGTTCGTGGTTAATCCTGGACGCGGAGGAAAATGTTCGCCGGTTGGGGTCGCGATTTCGTCCATCAAGATTACAACGAGTCGGTGCGAAGGCCAGCAGACGGTATATTCGCAGCTCAGTCCCGGTGATCTTTCATGTATATACATATCGACGTTTCTAGACACCCATTGACTCGAAATACCTCCCCAACATTTCTTCGCGATGAACCGAATCCTGGGCTCCGAGATTTCGTCTTGTGAGTTTGTTGTAAAGAGGATCGGAGGGATCAAGAGGGCGCAGTAACTTGAAGACCCAAGCATACGAAGGCGATGAAGAATGAGTGAGGGAATCGTAACTTCGATCGCTAGAGGCTACTTCGTTGTCACGATTGCGCAGCTCATTGTCGACCTCCAGTCGTTCTTCCTGGCGATTTCCGTCATGGCACATGAGCTGATTCTTGGGATGGCGACCGGCGACCGCACGATGCCGTCCAGGTCCCTCACCAGCGGCACCGTATTTTGGTGCCTCCGTACGTTGCCACGGTGAGTGTCTGGGCCTATTCTCGCGCCGCTTGGTCCTACTTGCGCGATGTCCTGACTGGAGATGGCGCTGACCAAACTCTCCTTCTTCCTGCACACCCCACCTATTCCTGCGCCATCGGTTCCCACCTTCGCGATGTTCCCGGCTGTACCCTCTTTCTGCTCCTTCTACACCGTAAGGCCCCCTTGAGACATTCCTGCCCCATGGCTTCCTCTCCCAGCGGCCTCCTGCATGCCCACGTTCTCTACGCCTGTCCCCGACCCCCGTCAGGTCCGACTCTGACTCCATCGCCTCTCGAGTCTCGCTCGGCCTCCTGTCCGATCTGCCGCAGTGTTGTGGCCGAAGTCTTCTCCGCCGGTAAGCGGTGGAAATCGGTGTGGCCAGGAGGGCATGAGTACTGAGTATGGGCGTGGGGCGAGATGGCGGTAACGGGTGCTGGTGAGTGACAGGGGTATTGGGTGTGTGCTCTTGTTTGTTCTGACGCGGAGATCACCCGCCATCAAGCCCCCCGGCACCATGCTGTGCCTGTCACCGTCCACCACCGTCCATCCACTTGCCGTCCACCAAGCAGTCCACCCCAACTGGCTCCTCCGACTCAGACAACCTCCGACCATGACTCCAAGATGTCGTATGGAGTGGCGATTCTTTCGGCCTCCACTCTCTTCATTCACAATTCCAAGATCCATCCACGACTCCCCCACCACGGCAAGTCAGGCAACGTGCCGAGTCGTCGCCCCGTGAAGCTTTTCTAGAGAAAATTCCAAGCTATTCCGATTTGATCGACGCATTCTGTATCCTACGCCAATTCTTCCACGCAGTGCTATCTTGTCGTGCCACGGGCATCCAAAGGGCCTGTCGGGTTGTAGCGGAGTCGTGCCCCTCGCTCTCTGACCGCGACCCCCGGTTCTTCCTTTTCTCGCAGCAATGTCGGTGCTTCGTTTGTTGGGACGCGCGCGGTGCATCTCCGTTCCTCCGCTCCGCGCTTTCTAGATCCCCTTCGGCGCTGGTTGGTCGATCGCGGCATTCGCGCACTGTCGGTCATATACCTCGGTCCATGTACAGACGCTCTGGGGATGCATGGGCCAAGGAACATCTTCTGTTCCTGACCGATCTAGACCGGGGTATACGTTCTTCTGTGCTATTCAATGGCCAAGCAGGGTAGATCACATAGAACAATGCGATACGTGCTCATGAATGTGGACTGTTTACGGTGCCAGCTTTGTCGGCTGGGATTTGGCTGAATGAGAAGCGTTGAAAGTAGGTCTGCAAATCAAATTCGATTAAAGGGATACTAATATGCAAGACGTCCGTTAGGAACCATTCGAAAGTTGGTCAATGTTGGAAGACAGAGGTGCGAAGCACCCGCCATTCATTGACGACGTCTGGTACCCACGCAGACAACACTCGTATTGCACCGGCGGCGAACTCTGCTATCGCGTTGACGGGTTCCTTCTACCATCACGCAGAACTGGCCTGACCGCCTTCCGAGTGGCGGACGTGGGACCTGGTATTCGCAGGAGCAAGCCAAGATAGCAATGGCCCCAGAGCGGCCCAGACGAGTGAGTTGCCTTCTCTTCTACTCTGAGATTCACACAGGTTCCTCGATAACGCCGATGCCAATGTGCCATCTTATGGAAGTTGGTCTTCCTGCGACCGTTATCAATATCGACACTTGGTGCAGCCCTGGAGCGCGTTGAAGTCGGTTCCCCGCTATTCGTCCGCTCTTTCCGGTCTGCGAAACCTGTTGATCAAAATACATCCTGTCGACCGGCATCACAAAAAAAAACAGGAGCGATGCTTATGCACCCGTATGGGCCGTATCTCTCCGGGGCGGCTCAACTGGAGACTGAACCGACTGCTCGCGCAAATGTTCTTGTTGGCTGTTCAAGCTCGGAGATTGTTCATCGGCGCCGCCGCTCTTAGCACCTATCCCCTTTTCCTCGTCGGGCTTTTGCCTTCTGCCGGGGGCGCGCTCGGTAGTCCACCACAAATCCGTGTTTTTTGTGTTTATCTGAAGCTATCTCTGCAGACAACACCGATGGGTATCGACGGCGATTGAATATACTGCACGGCTGTCTTCATATCATCCGGAGCCACAAAGTTTGTTTCTGTGCACGACGCCCGTAACCAATGGCTCCACAATATAACTAAATTTTGTTTTTCGTCGCCTAGGTCCTTCAGCACCCGCTGGATTAAACTTTCACGATTTTAACCACTGATTGAACCCTCAACCCTCGGATTTCTCCCACTGTCAGAATCTGGCATTGCCTCGATGCAAAATTGGGGTTCTCCATCCAACTCACTAAGTTAGCCTCACTTGACAAGAAACTCGCCGTCGTCGGGATTACTGGAGCAGCTCATTGTTTTCACGCCATACTCCCTTCGCGTATACATAGATGCTGCGCCAGGGTGAGATATGCATCTTTCGCCTCACAATTACACGCATTTATCCGCGCCCAGTCTTATCCGGCATCTTATTGCGCTCCTGAGCATCGGCGGGCATGTTCGTAAAGGGCTCTGGAATTTTTCTACGAGCGATTCCGTTGACAATACATTGACTGTGGGGATTATCTGTCGGTACCTTTGGTATTCGTTTGGGAGATCAGATTTTCGTTTGCTAAGTATCTAGGATCAGAGAGCGGCGCTGCTTCTCCCGCGGATAAAAGCGGCGGCGCGTCTCGGCGCGTACAATAAAAAACAGATTGTGGCGTAAACTTCTGTCAATCCGATTGAGTCGGGCCAATTGAGCTAGAACTGGGCAACAATCAGCGTTGTCATAATTGAACCTGCCGCGGGAGATTGGCGAGTGAGTCATTGTTAACACGCGAGGTACTTACGAGCTTCTTCGTTTGCTACAGGTTAGAGCGTGTTTCCACGAGACATTAGTCATTCGATTGAGTTAACGCGTTCTTCAGAGCAAAAAGTTTCCGACTGATGCAAGAAGCAAAGAGGTCTCATGTCGCCCGAAGTTTGGTCGAGGTCGTCTTTGAATCTTTTGCAGCATACTGGAAATGGGGCACATATGTAGTCTGTCTAACTTTGGTTGCCATTCACAAATTATACATGCGCTAAGCACTGAACTACTCAGTCTGGAAATCCCAGGGCGCTCGAAATTCCTTCAGGATCGTGTCCCGAAACTACTGCACTTCCTCTTTCTGCACCTCCGGTCCTTTAAGAATCTCTCTAGCAGTCTTCCCTTTGCGGTCACGATACATAACAATATCTCCTGCGGGTGGAGTTAGAAGTCGGCTTCAGCGGAGAGGCACTGCGCACTGACCATCGTCATCAATCCAGAGGCACTGTGTGAATGAGCGATACAGAGCGTAGAAAGTGTTCTGCGAACAGGAATAAAGACTGAGTGGCCGGGATTGAAATGGAAATAATAGAGACGTACGGTGGAGTCATAGTTGTAGTGTTCACCTAGAATTGGCTTGAGCTTTTCCGTCAGAGTCGGCTGATTGTCTGTAAGGCGGTTAGCGCGACAACTCGAATTAAATCGGGATTCATTACAGTATGGGATCGATGTGAAGAGGTGGTGTCCAATGTGATCGTGGGAGACCTGTGCAGATTTCAACACAGACTTGGAGCAAGAAAGGTGCCCCGGACGTACATTGTGGAAGTAAATCCGTCCAATGAATCCAAGGAGCGGGCGGTCCACTGTAGCAAGTGCTCCTCTGAGGAAGGTCCACTGTCCCGCACGATAATGCGGGATAGTCGGGTCCGAATGATGCAAAAAGGTGAGCATCACAATCCAGTGGTGACAAAACTGCGATGGACAGTCAGCCAATGAAAGTCATTCGTGCAGGGTAACTTCAGATACCAGGTAAGGAATGATGTAGTGTTTCAAGAGAGCGGCAAATCCAAAATTCATCCCGTATTGAGTCAAAAGCGTTGCGACGACCATTAGCCCGACGTTCGATCCAACAATCTTGTTGTACTCGTTTTCCTTGAACAGGACGGAGGAAGGTTGGAAGTGCTACTCGAATAATTAAGTTCATGGAGGTCGAGAAGGCTATGAACGCACGTTTGTGCCGGGCGGGTCTGACGGGCATCCCAGAGTGTTGAAAAGAAGATACGCTTGGAACCCAAGAAGCTGCATGACGAGAAGGCGACCAAGCGTATAGAGAGGTGTTTCCTCAAACATTTCGTGAAGTTGCTCCGAAGTTGTAATCCCCAGTTGGGTGCGTGTGCGGGGAACGTAATTTTCATCCCGTTCAATCGACCCGACCGTTTTCTGCACAAAATATTCAGTCCAAGTTTCTGGGAAGGAAACCACCATTTACATGATGGGTGTGGTGCGTAGCCTTCCACGCAAAGTAGGGGGTTAGGAGACACTGAGTTCATAAATCAGCAAAGCTGGCGACACTGGTTGCGAATTATATTACCGTGTGGAGGAAGTAACCAATTGTGTCATTGACCACTCCATACGGTGAAACGTTTTGGTGTCCAGCTTCATGCCCTATGCGCCGTTTCAGACATTATTCAAAACAGGTACTGAACAGCCAACCCAAGCACCAGCATCCGGCCATTGCGATGCTTTGAGCAACCCAATAGACAGCCCAGAGCGACCAATACAACGCAAAAGCTGCCGGAGGGGTTAAATCGAACCTGGTTTTGAGGCTCTCAGAGAGTCCGTCGATCCGAAGGCACAAGGCGTAGAGGATATAGACAGTAGCCACATCCTGAACGAGACTGAGCAGTCCACGAAGAGTTGATTTCTGGAAGAGCTCCGGGGGAATGACGGCGCGAAGCTCCTTGTAAGTCAACTAGATTGAGCGTCGTCAGATCATCGACTCCAAAACCGAGGGATCCTCCTTACATTGGGTGGAGTGAAGGGAACTTCCTTTCGCTTCAGATACTCAGTACTTTCAATGAACATGGTGAGAGGAGGCGACGGAGACAAATGAACCACGCAGATATAGTGTCGAGGAGGATACGTGGAGAGGTTTCGAGACAAATCTGGGGAATAAGCTGTGTGAGCGCTTTCAATATAATGAAGACAGAGACCAAACAGGATCTAGATCTCATTCCGTAACGGACATTCCTCCGCTTTCCCCCGTAGGAACACCGGCCTTAGTTCCGAGGCGCTCGATAGCCTATTCAACTCTCTCCACGATGATCCTTCAATGGAATGGTTATCGTCTTCGTTTGAATTGGATTGCACCATTGTCTGATTCTGTGTCAGGAACATGTCCGTGATATGCGTATCAGCTCCAGGTGAGTATCATGCCGCTCTTCAAGGGAACAATGCATGGATATGCGCGGTCTGGTTCTATGCTCGAAGGAGTAATTGAAGTTCGATTCAGTCAGATCAGCGCCCAGGCGGCGGCCAAAAGAGAAGAATAGGGCAACTGGAGGCCAACAGCGCAACCAATAACCAAATCTATGCTACACTGAATGGCCGGGGTTCCTTGTGGATCGAGTCTTGGCTGTTCGTGAGATGATAAGATTGCCGGCCGAAAGTTATCACGCCACAATCGCAGGATTGTCAAATCGTGAGTCGCATTTCTTTTCAGTCAACTGTGGTTCAATGTAATAAATCGCGGATAAAAATCGAACGTTATCCACGTAGGGGAGCATTGCCTCCGTGGATTTCGCAGGAGGACATGCAACAGCGTTCCAGGCCCCAATAACAAAAACAATAAGGGCCGGAGCGATCCTGCCGCGACGCCGATGCACGCCAGAAACAGTTACCGCGGGTTTTTAGTGCAGCCGGGAATTTGGAGGAGCCCGACCAAGGCAACTCAGCCGACTCTGGCGATTGCCTCGGTATCCTGTGAAGGGAATGCTCGATAACCACCTCGTGGCCTTCCAGTATGACAATTGGGATCAATGAACGGTACAACACATTTTGACCACCTTGAATATTTCCGCCAACGGAAAATATTATAATTGAATGGAGCAACATAACCCGCACATCCACATCCATCTGCACCCGAAGAAGGGTCGCAAATAAACTTGACTTGAGCCAATATGCATGGATGTCGCGATTGTCGCTTATCACTTTCACGGAGAGACATTCGCGGCTCCAAGGGATAGATAGCGCCACCGACCAAATGGAACCTTCTCCCCTCTATAGGTGACTATCAATTTGGCCAGAATAGCGATCCCTCCCTTTTTTTGCCGCGGCAGGTCGGCTGCGATGTATTTCCACGATCGCACAGGTCCTCAATTGCTCTGCTGAGGGAGCTAATAATTTCCATAGCCCTGTCAGGCGCTGAATATCGCTTGGGTTTGGGTTCCGACACCTAGACGCCCGTCGGAGGGAGAAAGGAGTGTAGCAGAGGCCTGGACTCAAGAAGCTGGCTGGTATTCATCACTGACGTGCGTTCTGGGGGAGATATCGGTTAATAGTTCAGTCTCACCAATTGAGTTACACTGTTGAACTGTGAGAGCTGCCCAACTCCGTGCTCTTCCTGATGGGCAAAACTATGTATTGACCGCCAATCGGATCCACACAGCCGGTTCAGATTCGATTAAGAATAGTAGTGCTCCAAAGGAGTTGGTTCATATCTCCGCGCTAGACGGTTATCCACAACTTATTAAAAGCGTCTGGTAGTTACAATGAACCCAAACTCACCTGCTGAGTCTCTTCCTCATGGGCGCCACCACAGTTACCAAGAACATCGAGGAGCAGGAGTTTGTCCCGCTGTCCTAGTATGTCGCTCGTTCAGTTCACTGTCCAAGTCTGACCGTCCGCTTTCTAGCACGTTGAAGGACATCAAGGACAATATTCCGGCGCATCTGTTTGAGCGAAAGACCGGCCTCGCGCTCTGGTACTTGCTTCGCGACATTATCGTGGCCGGCACCTTCTTTGTCCTTGGGCTCCAGATTGAAACCACTCTCAAGTTGAAGTTGATCGAGTCCGGAGCCGAAAAATTACACGTGGACATAGCCATCTGGGCTTGCTGGTTGACCTAGTAATGCATAATCTTCAGGGCCACAGCTCGAGTACTAACCTATGTTTTCCAGCTGGTGGTTCCAAGGCCTTGCTTTCACCGGAATTTGGGTTATCGGCCATGAGGTACGTTATTCCGTGGCTGGTTAGCGTTGCGCATGTTCACATAGACTCTTACAGTGCGGACATGGCGCATTCTCAGCCAGCCGTCGCCTATGCGATCTTGTTGGATTTGTAAGTCTGGGTTGAATTATTATTCCCGGCCGCGGTAGATTGAACATGGTCTAGATTACACACAGTGCACTTCTCACCCCGTACTTCAGCTGGAAGTTCGTGCACCACCGCCACCACTCCAATCATGCCTCGGTTGAAAACGACGAGGTGTACGTCCCTCACACCCGGACGGAGCTCAAACTTCCCGCCGATGTCGAGGGCTCCGCTCTAGAAGAACATTTTGGCGACACTCCTCTGTACACCATTTTCGCTCTTCTTCGCCAGCAACTGCTCGCATTCCCCGCATATCTCTGTAAGTGCGCTCGCTTATTTTTTTGCCGGGTAGAAATTCTAATGCATAGGCAGTGTTTAACGTCTCGGGCCAGAAACGCTACCCTCGCTTCTCCAACCACTTCAATCGTATGTTGCCCATTAGCTTCGCTATCTGTGGATTCACATTCTTTCCCAGCGAACGCGGTCATGTTCAGCAAGGGCCAGGGAAAAGCCGTGATCATGTCTAACCTCGGGCTCGCGGGAATGGGTTACCTTATCTACTATATGTGCCAGAAATTCGGAGCCATGAACGTGCTCAAACTCTACGGCGTCCCTTGGCTCCTGGTGACCCACTGGTTTATCATGATCACGTATCTCCATCACACCGACCCCGTTTTACCCCATTATCGCAAGGGCGTCTGGAACTTCCAGCGCGGGGCAGCGGCAACCATCGACCGCGATTTTCTCGGCTGGCAAGGCCGCTTTTTCTTGCACGACGGTATGTCCTTGCTCGCAAAAAATATGGCGCGATTCATTTAATCCTGGTCCGCAGTGGCGCACTATCACGTCGTCCACCACTTCTTCCCCATGATGCCGTGGTACAGCGGCGAGGAGGCCACGCGTCACCTGCGCAAAGTCATTGGCCCTCACTACCACCACTCGAACTCGTATGTGTTCCAAGTTCTCTGGTACAACTACAATTTCTGCCAGTTTGTCGAGGACGAAGGTGAGTTTGGGGATTGTGTTTGCTGGATGAAACCGGCTTACGCACACCGCAGGGGACATCCTGTTCTATCGCAACAGAGAGGGCAAGTCAGCATGGGACATTCCTTCCCTGCGGGCAGAATTGGTTCATGATTGAAGGCTTGATCGAAAAGTGAATGCCAGTAAACAGAGGGAGTGGTAGATAAAGTATGAATGTTCCCTGAATTTCCTTCACCGATCCTAGACCACCGATGTTGAGTTAAATTTGAAATGTAACGATAGTTAAATCAGCGGGGCTATGGAAATCGCCAGGAACCCACCGCGACATTAAAACTCCCCGGGGCCATGGAAACTTCATTCACGGGGATTCAAATACTGCCCTTTTTTTTACTGTTCGTAAAACGTTCGAAAACTGCGGCAAATGCCGATCCCAGACTCCCAGTTTTGAATGGAATCTCAAGGACGATGACGAAGGATTGTCACCGTGGGCATGTATAGGCGTCGGCACTACGCGTCTAATTTTACAGGTCTGGATGGTCGTGTAACGGGTTCAACTTGGTGGCTGTGCCCGCGTTGTTGCCCGCTATTTGCTGATCTTTATGTCACGTTATCGCGATGGCTCCTTTTCCCTCCCAACTGCCATGTCCTCCGAGCCGCACTCTGTCTGGTCCTCTTCTACTTGAGCATTTATCCCCCCAACGGTTTCTAGGTCATGTCAACGGTGATCCGCCGTGTCACAGGGTGTGCGCCGCCGCGGCGTGCGCGACTCGGGTGGTATCTCAAGTGGCGTCTACTCCTCCCAATCCTGTAAACCTGATTTGATTGTAACTATATACCGGTAAGTTCCTATTTCTTTATCGCGATATCCTATCGCTGATTGTCCCTGTGCGTGGCTGATCATTGCATCTCACTTTTTTTTCTGCCTTACACAATTAAGGCTAGCTCCTCAACAGCTGCAGCAGTTTCATCACAAGCTCAGAATGAGCACCACTGTGAAGAGCAGTGAAACCAAACAGCGCCGCCCATGGGTAGGCCAACGGGGCGCCACACTGGACGGGGCTGACGTGCCGCTGCCTGCTGGTGCCGCGCTCCCAGCGCTAGTCGGCGAGAAATTCGAGGTCGCAGGGCCAGTCACACTTGGGCTCGTAGGTACACTCGCGGGCGCTGCGGACGTCGAGCCCGCACCTGAGCTCGCACTTGCGCTCGCCACGGACAGTCCTACACACGGCGCCTGCTGCGCGATGAAGAACTCGTCCGAGAGCGCGCTGAAGCTGCCCGTGCTGCCGCTCGTGAAATTGAAGCGCATCTGGAGTGGAGGGTCAGCCATCCATAATCGGAAACGGAAACCGCGGAGGGTAAGGGAAGACGAGGGGAAGGTGGGCGCTGAACGGTCATGCACCTTGTACGCTCCGGGAGTCAACGACGCGTTACGGGTGTCGAAAACGACTTGGAGTTGTACGGCGAAGAATGGTTGATTCTGCGTGCCCGCGTAAGCTCGTATTCTTTACTTGCGCGCAAGGACACTCACCCCGTCTTGGGCCGCGGGACTGAACCCTGTCGCGCTGTTCACCACCTCCACAGTCGATTTCGCGATGCTGGTAACCTATCATCATTCCTGTGTCAATCCTCGCTCATCTCGTATCAGCCCCGAAAACGCACATCGAAGGATAGATCTACCGGGGTAAGCTGCCCCAGCACACCCCCCAGCGTGCCCTGCAGGTTCGTCTGCAGCTGCACGTCCCCGCCCATGGGTGTCGTCAGCCGCAGTGGCGCGTACCCCGCGTCCCGAACACTTTTCACGGGGGTGAATGGCGGCGCGGCGCATTGGAAGGCAGGGGTGAGCGTGATGTTGAAGGTCGGCGAGCGCGTGGTGGTGCTTGCGCCTGGTGTGGTGAAGACAGTGCCGTTCATGCGGACGTGGTAGAGGCCTGCAGGGGTCTGTGCGGGCCGATAGTCGTCAATTAGGGATTGGGGAGGGGAGGGGGAGAGGACGTACCCCGGCGTGCACAAAGTACATGACGGAGTTGCCTTGGCGCCGATCGCTGAGAATTAGTGTGAGCGGCTCGTTGTTCCGCATCCTTATACGCGCCAATTTACTGACCTATGATATCCATAACGTCGTTCCCATTATCTGACCACCATTCTCAGTATCAATATCTCCGCAAAATTGTGTCTGAAGGAGTACGCACCCTCCGCCCGCCCATCCATCAACTCCATCGAGATATTGTTCAGCTGTGCAGTGCGTCGTCAGCCTCCTTTGCTCACAAAACAAATTGAAAAAGGAGACTCATCATGCCCCGGTTTCGCGTTGAACACAAACGTGAACGAAACGGGCACTACGGGTTCCGTCACTGCTGTCCCCGGCACCGTGATCGTGCCGATCGTGTCGTCGCCCTGGGCGAGCGCGTGGTATGTGAAGAGCGCGAGGAAGAGGAGGGACGGGAGCAGCATTGCAGTCTAAGGGCAAGGGAGGTAGGTGAGGAGGAAAAGCGGAGACGGTTGCTTCAGGAACTTACTTATGTCGTTCAACGTCAGTGCCAATCGCAACCATGACGGGTCGGTCGGTCATTCCTTCTGCCTGTCTGCCACGGGCTTTTTTATTCGTGACAGATGCGAACACTCACACTTTTATGTTAGGCGTGTCGATGGGAAGGGCGCGTACGATATCGCGGCGCATCACGTTGATGTTAGATGAGGCAAACCGACGGTTGTTCCAGAGGTGAGACGAATTCCAAGCACTTCGTTAATTTCAAACTGGCAACTACCGTAGACGTTCATCATTTGCGAGGGCAAGTAAGTCGGCCGCCCCGCACGTCACATTCCGTTCACGAATCACCTTTACTTGACGCGCCGTTCCCGGACTAACCACGCCATCTGCCTTTTGCGAGTGCACCAGAAACCCCTGAAACTTCCCTGCGATTTACAGAAGAAGAAGACAATAACAGTTTCCCATCTGAAGCACGCTGTTCGCCGGTATTCTCTTTCATAGCTCACTCAAAAGCGCAAGCACCATCTACGCTAAAAAGAAAATTATGCAAGGAAACTTCCCCCGAACGCAGTAAGAAAAGCTTCTTGAACATGAAAGCAACTGTAAGCGCGCGTGCAGGCCCAAGATATATCCTTGAAGGGTCGAGAGTCAACTTCCCTAAGAGTTCTCAACATGGTTGGCCCTCGCCGCCGTTTTGAATTTTGCATCGATGGTCTTCTTTCTGTCATCTGGCAGACATTTGGGCCATGCGCATGGCCCTGGCTCTCAGTGAGAATGGACGAAGATCTCCGGACTCTGTACGCGGCTCAACCGTTGCTATTGCCAATCTTGTGAGTGTCTCAGACTTGCTGATGTTTCCTTTTCGCCAGCCAATCATTGTTTTGATTAGACTGTCTCTGGGGAGTATCGGTGCGCTAACACTCATTAATGCGCTCAAATTGCGCTTCACTGGCGTTGAATTGACGGTTGAACAGTTGAAACTTGAACGTTTGTCTGTATTTCTGATTTCAGTACCAGAAATGATTGCAGCTTGATGACCAGCTCGCGTTCTTCCCATGGAGATCAGATCGTAAGGACCCGTACACACGTATCGTCACGGACTTTGCCCAATGCGCAGTGTGTTTCAAACAGCCGGAACTCCGGGTTGAGTTGATTGGCATCAGGCATGCCGAGCCCGGCTTGCGCAACGATCAGTGATGGCGAGCACACTCGCAGATAAAACGACGCACACGACGACGCCACGCACACGACCACCCATTTCTGCCTCACCACGACGATGTGGACGCTTGGCTTAAGTGCACTCGCCCTTGCTCGTCTTTCCGCAGTTAGCGCAACCGAAGTTTCCTCGTTTGCAGGCGCAACGAGTACCTTCCTCTTCCCTCCCGCCGGCCAAACGGTTGCTGCGTCTGATACCTTCTTCCCCAATGCCAATCAAGTTGGCTTCGCTGGACCTACCCCGAGTGCGTCACACCGCTCCACACCCGCTCCAATTTCACTGATAAATTCAACGTCCAGCCGGAGACGAGGCCGACGCAATAGCGACCGCACCCTACGTCGCGCAAGTCGACACCATCTTCCCCCTCGTCAACCCGGGGACCGCCGACAAGTCGCCCGACTTTGACGTCGTACATAACTTTGGGAACCTCGCACCCTTCCGATCTGTCAAGTCCCTCGGCCTTCCGAATTCGTCCGCCGCGGTCCCAAGCGGGTGTACACTCGACCAAGTGCATCTTGTCCACCGGCACGGTGCGCGCTACCCGACGACAGGCGCGCCGCCGTCTGCGTTTGCGACGCTGCTACACGGAACGGCAGAGACGACGGGTGTCAACGTCACGGGCCCGCTGGCGTTTTTGTCGACGTGGGAGTACAAACTCGGTGCGGAGATCTTAACCCCCTTCGGGCGGTCCCAGCTGTGTGTTGTCCCCCTTCATTACTTATATTGGCCGTGCTATAACTATGTGCAGGTTCAATCTGGGTGTCGGCTTCCGCGTGAAATACGGTCTTTAGCTGCACTGTGCCATTTATTTATCTTATTCACTGACGTGGCACCATAGGCGAACTTCTGAAAGGCTTCACGGATTTGCCCGTCTTCCGGACGACCTCGCAGGGTGCGTAATCCTTGTTTTACTATATCCTCACGCCTCTGATATTGTTCAATTGTAGGCCGCATGGTGGACTCCGCGTATGTCTCTCCCTCCCTCCAGGTCGTCATCTTGATTCTAATTTCCCCAGCCTGCACTTCGCCGCCGGCTTCTTCGGCGTCCAGTCCTACCAACAAGACTACCACCAGCTCATCATCGTCGAGGCCGACGGCTTCAACTCCACGCTCTCCCCCTACGAGACGTGCACCAACGCCAACAATGCCATCGCCGAATTCGGTACCACCCAAGCCCTCAAATGGGCGAACGTATACCTTACCGCGGCGCAGACGAGGCTGCAGCCGTTCATTGAGGGCGTGGAGCTGACGCCGAGCGTGCTGGTTGCGATGCAGCAGGTGTGCGCGTATGAGGTGCGTGTCCAGAATTATAAATCAGAAGTAGGGAGGAGGCTGACAAGAGGGTAGACGGTTGCGTTGGGGTACTCGGTCTTTTGCGACTTGTTTACAGAGGAGGAGTGGGTTGGGTACTCGTACCTCAATGGTGCGTCTCTCTTCGTCTTGCAAAGTTACCCAAATATATACACCAACGTGTACTTGGCGCAGATCTCGAATTCTGGTACTCCTTCGGCCCTGGCAACCCCGCCGTCGCCGCACAGGGCATCGGCTACGTCTCAGAGCTCGTCTCACGGCTGACCAGCACGCGCATCACGCAATTCGACACGAGCGTGAACAAGACGCTCGTCGAGAGCGCGGTGACATTCCCGTTTGGGCAGCCGATTTACGTGGATGCGACGCATGATACGATTATTAGCGCGAGTGAGTGGTTGCTTCTCTTCTCATACTTACTTGGGGAAGTGCGGTTCGCTGATGACGATTGCGATTGTAGTTGCGACTGCGATGAACTTTACAAGCCTGGCTGCGAGCGGGCCCTTGCCGACGGACCATATTCCTGCGAATCACGTATGTCCTCCTCAACTTGCGTTCTACCGGCTTAATCCTCATTCGCACCTCTTGCAGTCCTACGTCGTGAACAACATCGCGCCCTTCGCCGCCAACCTCGTCGGCCAGGTCCTCTCCTGCCCCGCCCTCGCTTCCTCTTCCGCTCCCCCCTCTCCCCCCGCCTCCCCGCCGCTCAACACAACCACCTCAACGCACATCCGCTGGCTCCTCAACGACGCGCCCGTCCCGCTCACCGGCATCCTCGGCTGCACCGCCAACGCCGACGGTCTGTGCTCCCTCTCGGGCTTTGTTAAAGGGATGCAGACGCGGATTGCGGAGGTGGACTGGGCGTTTGATTGCGAGGCGAATTATACGATTCCGGAGCCGGATTTGATTGTTGATGGGCGGTTTCCAAGGTAGATGGAGGGAGGTGCAGGTGCAGGTGCAGGTGCAGGTGGAAGTTGGGGAGGGGAATCAAACAAAAATATGCAGGGGGCACTTGGTAGAGGCGTGAATGAATGTGAATACAGTAAATTTGCGTCGAGCGCGTGGCAATTCGAGTGTGGATATGCGGGTTCCAATTTGAGACACTATTGGCTCGTTAGCGGTGGGACCGCGCCAGCAACCTATCACCCGATCGAAGATCTAGATTGAGCGTTCAACTCGGGTTCGAGCCATAAATTGGCGCGGTCCTGATTTTTTGGACACGAAAACAATCGATGGCGCAGCACATATTTTATTCCGCTCACGCTGACACGCTCTACAGGCTCAACATATCTGGGGCATCGAATCCACCGTAGACATGGAGTATTCGCAATATCGGATCTCTTCATCTGAATGTTGCGGGTAGGAGAGGTTGACTTCCGCAGAAGAAGAAGCATTAATATTGTGTGCTGCGTGAGGCGTGAAAGTATTCGCCGTTTAGTGTCATGTATATACCACATGCATTGAGCCCGATGAATTGGAGAATGACTTTGTGAATTTGGACAATTACTGTTTCTTTCCTGGCGAAATGGAACCTCAGTTGGAATGTTCGCTTGGATTCAGCCGATAGTATGAGCTGTCTCAGCTGCCTTTCCGAACTTAAGGAGATGCAAGCGCAGCAATTTTTGGGGGCAAAACTCCGGATTCTGGGTTGGTACGAAAATAAGACAATCACTTGCGAGTTGAAGCGCTTTCAAAACCTTGAATGAAAATGAGATGTGGTGGCTCCCTAAGGCGCCGATGTTACAGTATGCGGATTATGTAATGATCTTTTTGAAAGATAATATATAACGCAGTGTCCTTGATTTACAGGTGCGGAATATAAGCCGTCCAGTCAACATCCAGTAGCCACCCCTGATCCACTCTCCGTAGCGTAGTAAATACCAAAACTAATAAAATGACACGACATCCAGAATACAGCCCGACGCCAACTAGCTGAACCGTTAACGGAACATGGTCGTGTGCACGCCTCTTCAGAAGCGCGGCGAGCCCATGGGGAATCAGTAGCGCCGCGGGGTACGCAGCCATGACCACCGCACACACTCGCCATAGGATGCGCTCCAGCGTGGTTGGGAATGCAGCGCTCCACGCGGCGCAGTGGATCGCGCCAAAAACAACCCCGACAGCCATCGCGGCGAAGGAGCTGTGTGCAGGCTCCTCGTGGGAGGACCAGAATTCCGGGACACAGGTGGAAATTCGGGGGTCGTAGTGCGTGTAGGTGCCCTGCACGGGCCCGCGGAAGACGGCGTCGAAGATGAGGTCGTGCCGGGCGTTGTGCTGTGGGATACCCGGCGCAGGGGAACAGTGGAGGACGGGAACGGGCATTGAGACTGGTTGGAGCTGAATAGCGGGGACTTCGGGTTCTCGTACGAATATGGACAGCAACGGGGTTAAATTCGATGCCCCGAGATCCAAATCTAGCCTGGGGCAAAGACTGCTGGTCTTGACCGCAGGAAGAATATATAAAGGCGGATCTGTGGTAGCCGCAGGTCCGATCAAGATTGGTTCCTGCACATCCAGCGGTTTATGCCACCACAGCAGCCAAGTGAAAAGGTTCACCACCGCAAACGCAAGCGTCGCAACCTCGAGCTCGCTCACGGGCAACCGCTGCGCAAACCGGGCGATTATCTGCAAAATGAACCACAAACCCTGGAAGAGCGCGAGCCCTTTGGATAGGCCGTCACCTTTGCTCTTGTCCATTATATCTTCGCGGCGGATGCGTCGGATGTCGTCGCGATATCGCGTGCCAAGACGCGCATCCCGCGGATACAGCTGTTCGAGGGTGGTAATGGGGTGTTCGTCGCTGCGCGACACGAATCCGCCCATGCAGAAGAAGAAACCGTGCGTCAAGGACACCCCGTATCCTAGCGCCGTCCATCAGCATAGGAGCAAAGACTAACGTCCAAGAAACGCTACGTACGGTGTGCAAACCGCCGCGCCACCGTCAGTTGGCGAGCGGCGAAAAAGACGATAAGCTCTGGCGCGATAACGGCCACGAGCATCATACCGATTCTGCGGAAGATGGCCTTCAGCGGTCCCCGGTTGGGGGCGGGGAGGTTTGGATGTACAGAGACCCATATCGCGGCAAAGATGGTGGCGAGACAGCTCCACGCGATGTCGAACAGCAGTCGGCAGTTGTTGATATCATTGCAAGAATGAGTCTCGTTACTGTTTTTTTTTTTTTTTTTTTTTTTTGTGGAACGTTTGGATAGTTGCGTGAACGATAGTGAACTTTCGCGTGATCCGCGTTCACTCCCCTCCACGTTGTGCATCGTCATCCGGGGACGAACCCACCAGATGGTAATGTTCAACGCTTCGCAGGGACAACCTAGTTGTCCGTTCTCAACCCGTTATTTAGAGGTCTCGTTACTGTTGACGAGGTGGGAGAGAAGCAGGGAGATCATCGAGGGATAATAGTGGGTGGGGGTGAAAGGGGACGCACTGGGAGTTAATGCTATTTAGCTCAGTGGTGTGCTGTGGAACGGGAGCACCCGGAACACTGTGAGTCGGTTGTACTCACGGCAGTGGACTGGGTAACCTAAACCATATGGGATCTAATTTGAACGTGGCAGCCGAGCCGTGTGCCATAGACACTGGAGGCGAAAGAGTTGCACTTACAGCATCCTTGCTTTTGAATACTCTATTGCAGGTCGACCGAGGGGCTTGCGGAGGAGTAACGCGAACAAAACGCGAAGCCGAATGTCAATTGTTGGACCGATAGGATTGTTGGGCCGATGGGATAGCTCTATCAGGAGCATTCGTCGGCCTGCAAAACACTGAATCCCTCACCTTAGCTCCCGAGAGCTGTCCAAGTAAGTAACGTTGCCGCAAGCGGCAAATTCGACCATTTCTTCCTTGGTTTGAAGTGATAGAGATCAAGAAAACAGCAGTCGTGGTTTTGATTGGTTGGATAAGTCGACGGCGACCTTGATTATGTTAGACAAAAAGATCGTCGGCAAAATTCCTGACATGAGCGTTAATGGGGGAAAGCCCGGATGCCATGCTGCGGACTTGATATCGGCCAAGAGCAGCGTTTTCGCACTATTACTGCTCGCGACCTGCGATAACAAGTGACAAAGATTGCACGGCTTTGCGAAACCGTATGCTCACTGAGAAGCTGCGGGATTCCAACCGGTGCACATGGTCGTATTATTTTGTTGGCCGAATTCTTGCCAGATGCCGCCTGGGTGTGATAACGTGCAAAGACATCAGGGTGATTCCCCTTTGCGAAAAACAGCCCACGTAGCTGAGGATAATAGATATCGCCAGGTTTGACTGGTGAGGTAGCGTAGCATCCATCTCTAATTTTTCTGTGATTCTCGTCAGTCCCCGGGCCATAGTCGATTTCTCACCAAAAAGTCAAGATGCCTGTCTGTGCTGGCCGAGCTCTTGCCGAACAGACAATAGGTCGGGCTTCCTGGTAGTCTCGGACGAATCGTGTATGTGATCCAAGGACCACTGTCATGAGACTGTGAATCCAGGTCCCGACAAGTCGAGCTGTTCAGCCCGAGACTACCAAGATGCCCGAAAATTCGACACAGGTGAACTGATTGACAGTCTGAAATCGGTGATTGAGCTGCGATAAATGGGAAAGTGGAAGCCGTCACCTGCGGGGGGACCTGCCGCCGCTGAGTTCGTGCCGAACGCCGATGCGAGATCCCCGAAATTTTGATGCCCAAGGCTGTCCCGACCAATCCTGGAATACAGGATTGCCCAATTCGGTGACCTCGGTTGCGAGATATACGCTGCAGTAAATTCGGCACTATAAAAACACAAGAAGGGGGACGGCCAAAGAACCGTAGGATCTCGCGAAATGTCACCCATTCCCGACGTACCAGATGCTGTCTCACTTGCGGGACAGATATTCCCCTCGTCTGTGATTCAAATCGCCACTACGATTGTCGGATTCTTGGTAGCACTCACCTTCACCGTGCGTGCCGCTTCTCCAACACGAAGAGCTGCAGTGGTCGCGCACCGCCTGCGTGCTGCCGAACAGGCGTTTCAAGATGCAGTCATCAACGAACGGTTAGGGCTTGTCGCGATCGACAACGCCCACGACTTCGCACGGCAACTGCGAGAGTGAGTTGCGTACTATGCGTCAAATTTGTGGCTAACTGGCCACCAGGTTGGAGAATACAGCAGCGGGGCTTTGCGCCGAGACCCTGGCGTACAGAGGATCGTACTGCTGGTGGCAGGAGTTCCGTGACTGTTGCTCGGGCCGTTCGTTCGCACTATGGCACTGTGGCCAGCAGCTTTCCGCTCTCCGCAATGCGATTGAGGTAGGTATTAGCAATATCCTAGGTATACAAAACAAGATACTGACACGATACAGCTGGAGAGACATAAAGGGATCAGTCAGCTCTACGCGCAGCTTGCGAGGGGGCCTTCACCGCTCATTCAGCTGGCGCTTCGCGACGGATATCCGTACTTGGGCGCGATTTGACATAGCCGGCGACTTTCGCCCGCTCATTTGATTTCTAGCTATATCTGCCAGGTATGCCGTTATCGCCGGGCAGCAGAGAGGATCGAACAATGGCTGGACACGAACATTGCTGAGTTGTATCGAATGTCGGCGTATAGATTTTTTGCGTAAAATGTAGGCCATGAGAAGATATTTTCAGGTGTAGTTCCGTTTGCCGTTCCGTTTGCCTGTGGAGGTGTTTTTTATGCACAAGGAACGGAAAAAAACTCGGGCGACATGCCTCGTTTCTTCAATGGGATCACTAGTGGGTGGCTGGAGGATTTGCATCCTCGACAGCGAATTCTTAGCGGAAAGTGGCAGTTCGCTTGCAGTTCGTCCAAAGTTCACCCCAAAGGCTTTGCTAC
Organism: Mycena polygramma; assembly: GCA_029449255.1. NCBI lineage: Eukaryota > Fungi > Basidiomycota > Agaricomycetes > Agaricales > Mycenaceae > Mycena > Mycena polygramma. Next base: position 2,075,343 of record JARKID010000003.1, read on the forward strand.
TGTAGCCGTTCGAGAAGTGAATGTTATCGAAGGGGGCAGGTGAAGGACGGGTAGGCTGGCAAAAAGCCTTGCATCAGAGATGGAAGTCGGGATCAAGCCGTATCTTGTTTTGATCTTGTTTGTTGATGTGTCCCACTTCTCACCTAGGGAGCCTCCACTTTAGTCACGTGCGGGACCTCTTAGGTACCTTTCTCTGTATGAGCTAAAGGTACCTAAGACCCCTCCATCGGAGGCTCCCTACCAACTATTTTTGGCCGGCCCTCCAGCTACCTTTTACGGCGTCCGGAACATCAGAAATATGACATCCTGCCAGCATCCTGCGCTGCGGCGTGAATCCATCATGATGGTGGGCTCCTACCGTTGCCACAACGCCTATTACTGGATGCAAAATACACGGAAAGCTTTGTGTACGAACTACAAGACAGATCCCTTCTCGATATCACACAAGCCGAACGAAACTCTGTCGGTTGAAGCTACCGAGGCCACCGGTTTCGCGCCGTTAAATTTTCCGGCGCCTCCAGCCGCCGCTGAGGTCATGGCAGCGAGGACGGGACTTCTCTTGGCCCCTTCTGCACTGCTCGTGTGTCAAACGTGATGCCTACAACGGATGCGGCCGGTCCCGAACGACAGCGGAGGCCACCAGGAACCTAAGGAGAAGGAAACCCGCGTTATCTGCTGAGTACCTGTTAACTTCAAGCGGACAGCCCGGGATAGGTGAAACACCCCACATGGTTTGCGAGGGGGAGCATAATGGACACTCAACATTGAAAGGTGGCCTTCCGAGAGCGAAGACATATGTGATGTGAACCGTGGAACACTAATTCAATTAGGACTATTCTATAGCACATTTTGATTGTAACTCGGGCTGAAATTAGCAGCCAAGTCGACAAGGCGAAGAAAAAGAGGTCACCAGTGAAAAGGAGGTGCCATTCCCGGTGAGGCCACCACATGAATACACTGTACTCACCAAGATCTTGTCGAATCGAGTCAAACATATTTACGAGGATGTTCGAGGGCAGCCGCTAACACCGAGAAACAGTTGTTTCTGCCTTGATTGCCTTGATTCCTCCACTCTACCACCATTTTTGCAGGCCTCCAATTTTCCGTAGGCCTCCGCGCCCTCCGCGCCGCCACTCTGGTGCCCGCTCTGCCATTCACGTAACACCGATCAACCAATCGGATCGCGAATAAACGTGGGTGGAATCGGTTTATTTTTTTGTCCTACCCAAATCTTAGGCTCAGCCCCAGGATAAAATACACAAATTCGTCGTTACCGTTGCCCGGTGCCTCCTGATTTTACTCCAGAATTACAGGAGACCTGTACAGTCCGTCCTTCGTGCGTGTTCAATTTGACCTGGATGAGACGGTTGATTTTAATACAAGTTCAACGTTGGCAGCCACTTCATTCATATGCCAGCTTTTCCCTGATCCTCCGCCCATTCAGATGTCGTCAAATATACTTCGAGGCTCGCAGACTATGTATTTCAACCCCGAAATCGGTTGCTGCATGCCGGGAATCTCTGAACTCGTGTTCAACCACCAGTGCTGGTGGCCTCCGGATACCAAGGTCCACATTCAAATCGATCGGAAACCAGATACAGACCATGGACGTCGAAGAAACAAGCATTTCTCCATTTCAACTCGTAGCAACTGGTGGTTGAAAATTTATATCTGCTGCACTGACGATGCTCATCTGGCTGATCCGGTGGCCTCCAGATATACAGCGTTAATCCCAGTCGGATATGGGATAAGTAAGTTCTGCGCATACACACGCTTCAGACCACTGCAACCGTGACACTGGGTTTGTATTCGCGGAATAACCCATTCACTCACCTGTAATTTCCTTCCAGCCGACATGAACATGGTGCCCTCCGCTCCATGCATTCCGGCTGTTCTGAGCCAGAATACAACTGGTAGCGACAATAAGTGCTGAGGATGCTCCAAAGGATGCAGTACGTGCCGCAGTTTGCGAGGAAAATCAACAATGAACTAGACTGGACGGTGAGTCGGAAGTCACCACCAGTTTATTTTCATCGAGCCGGATAGACTTTCCCCACATTCAATCATGCCCTCCCGACCCGAAGAATATGGTTGTTTTGTGTCTGCCTGCGCAGCTGTAACGGGCAGGTCACGCAGTGACCGCGTTACGATGACCTAAGACTCCAAGATGCCGAGATCAGGACTGGTTCCCCTGTGAGGTTGAGGATGAAGGCCCGTGTAACACACCATTCTGATGGGACGGATAGTCCAACGGTTGTGCGAGTGCAATTCCCGCATGTTCCATTTTGATTGGCTGTTACAGCAGCCGACCATACCCTCTGAGCTTTAACGTTTTTGTCGGCAGCAGGAGGCCTCCACACAAGTTTCACAGTGCCCAGATTCATGAATACGCCACGCGGCATACCGGAGGGAGCTCGGAGCGGTAGCCAAGGCTGCTAGCAGGAGCTCGCAGTTGATACAGGCCGCGGGGGACTAAACGGTTCAACATGCGGTGGCCTCTGTCGGCTTTCAAAGATGTTGTTACCGATGCTACAGTGTTTTCTTCAAGTTCTTCCATGTAGCCTTGCGAAAGAAAACATCTTTTGGTTTGCACAGAGCTTCCTATTGTATTCCGCCGGCAATTACAGGTGTTTCAACCACTGCAGGAGGCCACCATGACTTTAAAGAACCGCAGCGCAGGCGCATGATGTCATATTTCTGATGTCGCGGAGGCCGCAAAAGGTAGTCGGAGGGCCAGCCAAAAATAGTTGGTTGGGAGCCTCCGATGGAGGGGTACCTCTTAGGTACCTTTAGCTCATACCGAGAAAGGTACCTAAGAGGTCCCGCACGTGACTAAAGTGGAGGCTCCTTAGGTGCCACTTCTTGTCTCTCGCCGTCATCTCGGATTCTCGTACACTTGTGTTCACACAGAAGCCGCTCTTCCCTGAGAGCCCAAGCAAAACGCGTCGCCCACAGCTGTACTCGGGACTAGTATCTGGCACTTCCGTCGCTGTAGCCTGTGTCTTTTCGACTTGGTGTCTTTCAGTCACTTTCAGTGGTCTCGCCAGTTCGCTTTTGGTTTTATCTCAACGCTTCCGAGAGGACAGGACTCCGTCTACAGATCTATCGGAGGCCCGGTTGAGCAGTGATGCATCCTATCCCGTACACAGACTGGCACTTGAAACTTACTGAGCCCGGTCTGCAATACCAGTCGGACACGCGAATACCCTTCTAGATGCTCAGGCTCGGGGTCGCTCGTACATTGCACGGGAGCAACAACTCCACAAGTCTCTCAACGGCGTACCACTGATCGTTGAATGTTCGGGGCCTGCATCGTGTTGACATATTCGAGCAGGGTGTTGACCTCTGAGTCCGAGAGTTCAGCGAGAGCGCGCTTGGAGCTACTGCTATCACTGCTGTGTGGAGTGTCAGACAACCACAACGAAAAACGGCAGCAGAGCCAACACATACCCGAATAACTTGTCGATAACGGCACCAACTCCAAGTCCAGCGGCGGCAGAGCCAACTCCGTTAGCGACGCCGTTACCGATGATGCTCCCGACGTCCTTCTCTGCGGCCTGGGCTGCATCGTCGACTACCGTAGAGGCGAGACCTCGACGATGTCTACTGCTCTGGCCGGCAGCGGCGTTGACACCCTCTATGGCGGCGCCGCTGGCGGCACCCCCGATGACAGCGTTCTTGATAACACTCTCGAGGGGTTCCTCTCCAGCACCAATGAGCTTTCCGAGGGCGGCGCCGAGTCCACCTCGCGCGTCGAGGTCACGGCTGGAAGAAAAGATTGGCGATATGCGCAAATGGGAGATCTGGGGAGGCTCACGATGTGTTGGAGCTATCATCGCTCGCGCCCAAAAGGCCCGTCAGGCCGGCAACGGCACCCCCAGAAAGAACACCCTTGCCTAGGGACTTGACAAGGTCGCCGATGGCACTGCGAGCGTCAAGCTCACGAGCCTCGATAGCCTGGCCTGGGAGGGGCGCCGACAGGACGGGGGCGGCACCAGCGACGAGGGCGAGAGCAACGATGGTAGACTTGGTGAACATAGTGAAATTTGAAATGGGTGGATGAAAACAGGAGTGAAGAGTTGAATATAATGCCAAAATAACAAAATAAGACCGAACGAGGGGAACTCAAAGGTTGAAAAGACTGGATAAAGCAGTCGTTCAAGTGGTTTGACTTGAAAGTAGTGGAGAACACTTACTACGCAGTATCTGTGGAGAGCGAAGGAAAAGAAGAAGCTGAGGATGGGGGGTGGAACCGTGCGGCATTTATAGCTCTCCAACCGCTGATTATTAAGGTCTCCAGGATTTTTGTCCGTTCTCGTAGGTAACAGTGCTCCACGGCACGGGACGGCTCGGCGAGGCGGAGTAAGCAGAATCCATACGTACGCGATTCCTAGAGCCCTTAGAAACACTCGATACATACCTGAGTCCCCGAATCCCGACGCCGCCGAGTGGCATGTATTTTTAAGATGACTCACTGCGTGTTGACTGCAACTCCCAAGTGGTTCAGTTGTCCGTATACCCTCGGAGAATAAGCATTGAATACATACCTCTCTCTGGCTCCACGCCGACCGACTTACGGTGGAATGTCTGACTTACCGCGCATCTCTACTTCAAAACCCCAACTGGTCAGAGCTGATGTCGGCAAAACAAGTTGCTGCCAACTTGCCAATATCAGCATATCCCCCCCCCCCCCCCTGCTAAACAGGTACGAGCAGGGGCGATGGACGTGCGGGATGAGGATTCCACTGTTTTTTCGTGATCTTTCACGCAGCAGCGACGCGAATTTTGCGACCGCTTGATGCGATTGCGGCGTATATACATAGTCCGAGTCCGAGACTGCGAGAATCGGGACCGTGTGTTAGCGTCAGGGTGTATACTACTAAGCAGCATGCCATGCAGAGGAGTGCGCACCGGCCATCCAAAGGGCCAAACTAATTCGCCGCGTCAGGGTTGCCGCGGCTGTGACGCGGTAGGGACGCGGCGGTGACGCGGCGGTTCAAATTTTGAACCGCGCCGTTCTCCTCTTTTAGTAGCAATTTCCCCCAGGACTCATAGCAGAGAATGTACCCACGATGTAGGTCTATAAGATGGCGCAGAAGTCGGTAGCAATACCAGCACTCGTCTCGAAGTTACGGCCGTCGGACATCACCAAAAGCGGGGGATTCTGCTGATGTCAGGTGAAACCGGATCAAGGCGGTGCGGGTTTACAAAGGTAGGTGGCGGTTGGCAATCCGTCACCGAGCATTATAGAGTCTTCACCAGCTCGGTGGAGAATTGGCCAGCCTGGTAGTGAATTGCCAATGGCCAGCACCGTTTATAATGCTTGGTGAACTTCCCTGCCTATCTTGGCTCTTGCGACCAGCTGCCGTACCGTGAGCTGTAAACAAAACTTCCTGCTGGGATAAGTACCACATGTGCATGTTTGCCCTCGTATCCCGATCTTTGAGTGTTAAGGTTAAAGTTTACAAAAAAGCAACAAAAAAGCAACGCTCGGCGCATGGTTCCGATTGGAAATCCAATGGACATTGAGACACAATCAGCATGATGTTCTGTGCATTTCTGATCCAAATGCTAATACCTAGTCGGGAGCATTCAGCTAAATCTCGCGAGCGTACTTATGCACCTTCCTTGAACATGCGGATCAAGCCGAAAGGTCCGTGCGCATTGTTTGGTTTTGCGACATGATCACGTGCATGTTGCTCGTCGCATTACCAATCTTCTTCTCTTCCCCCCATCTCCCCCTTCCCCCATCCACGCGCTGCCCGTTCATCGGTACTGCATCGTCCAGCGACTCTCTCCCCTCCGAGTCTCACTTGCTGGGGCCCGGGACATGGAGCCAAGCTTCGCAAGACGCCGTCGTACGACTTGCACGAAGTAACAGATTCAAGAGTCAAGATTAGGCCGCGTTTCAAGTCCGCCAGCCGTATCCAAGATCTAGTTTGCTCTCGTGAGGGCCCCTCTCCCGCGAATAGCCGACTCCTCGGCGCCACGATGCTACAATTTCGAAGACGAAGTGGGAAGACCGACACTCAGGACCATGATATCGAGCAATACGCAAGCGCAAGCCTAGGCCCTATTTCCTTCCCTTGTCTCCCTGCGGGCCCGGGACGGAACATCCCTCGTGCTATCCCCTTCCCTCCTTGTACCGCCAAGCGGCGACCAGCTCAAGATCGTGAAGATTACGAATCCCCCCTCTGCAGCTCTAACATACGAGTCCCAATGTCCCCCGTACAGAGTCGCTGCAGACCGGCCATCCAAACCTTCCCAAACCCACACGCGTTCACGCCAGACGAGCCTTCGAGTGTCTTATCCTCAAGCATTGGTTCTTCAAGCTCCGGGTCCGAAATTCTCAAGCTCTTTTGTAGACGGCCTCCCTTATGCTGAAAAGCCTCCCTCTCCTTACCTCGTGTTGGCTGTGCCAGTACTCGATTGCCCTTTCCATACATTCTTTGTCCGTTGCCCAAATGCATTTTTTTCCTTTATCATTGTTTCCCGCTTCCCGTTATATGTATTGTTCGTTAACTGGTATCGGGCGAAATGCAGCGCGGTGCATGGAACCGAAGTGCTCCAAAATGCATTGCAGAGTCTCACCAAGCATTATAAAGTCTCACCAAGCATTGTGAAGTTGACCACCTTGGTGACAATTGCGGGAATCTTAGGTGGGTTATAAGGTCAGGTGAACTTTCACCAAGCTGGTAGGGGTTTGTACTGGATTGTCAGGATTGTTTACATTGTAAGGGTATACATACCTTTATCATCTCCCCCCGGTTTTCGTGATGGAAGGATTTTGGACGCGGCGGTGAAGCGGCGGTGACGCAGTAGTGACGCGGCGGGACGCGGCGAAATGGCTACAACTTCGCCGCGTCCCAACTATTTGACGCGGCGATACCGCCGCGTGACGCGGCAGTATGCGGCGCCTCAACCTCTCGGACGCGGCGCGTCTCCTGGAGGACGCGGCGCTTGTCGTCGTCGACGCGGCGATGAGCGGCGGGTCAATTATAGCCGACGCGGCAGTGTAGCGGCGTCGCATATCTCCCACAATAGCTGAATATGTTGCAGTTCAGTTCATTCTGAACTGCAACAGTGTCAAGTGTGAGTATTCTGCTAGGGGACCACCATACTGATAATGTTCAACATAGCCTCCTCCGTCGAACTCAAACCCGACCCGTGGTGAGTCTCTGTGCAGGCCAAACTTGTTCTGGGCCAAGATATTGGCCAAATAACTTGAGATTTGCGTTTTTTCCAAGGGAGATATGGACTACAGGACAGACGCGACGCGACGCGGCGAATTGTCTTGTGGCGCCGCGCCACGTCAATAGCGGCGAGGCGAGTCCTTGGCGCTGCATCATCCATTGAAAAACATGGGTACGATGCGTATAATGTCAACCAATGGTTTCCCAGAAATCCCATTCTTGTCGGTCATGTTCGACGCCGCTGCGGCACAGCCACTGTGCGCCGCCGTCGAACTCAACCCCCGCTGCAAGCAGTTTTATGGGTCAAATCGTGGGCCGGCTCGAAGCCTTTGAACCAGGTATCTAAGAAATAAGCATTAAAACCCCATCTACAGCATATACGAGACACGCGGCGCGGCGCGGCGAAGTGTCTGATTGCGGCACATCGCCGCGTCGCATGTAACTGCCGAACAAACACTCCGCGCATGAAAGTTCCAGTTGAGTGGATGTTCACCAACTGTTTTACATTGTTTTCAGCCAAAAAATGCAACCTCAACTTTTCATTGCTGATACCCCAGTTCAAGCTGACATCCACCGAATAGTAAATTCCTAAACAACCGCGGGGCCAATCCCTCTGATTCAAGTCATTCCTTCAATAGATTCACTGTGAGCACTAGGCCTTGTACTTTCAGGGGAGCCACTCATCCTCAGAAAAGCACTCCACGACTTCGGCGTGGAACCAGTCCCCGCACAGCCACTGTGCCGTCGCCGTTGAACTCAACCCCGCACTGCCGGCAAATTTATGGGCCAAATTGTGGGCCGGCTCAAAGTTATTGAACCTAGTATCGAACATATAAGCATAGAAAGGTCATATATAACATATACGAGCTGCGCGGCGCGACGCGGCGAAGTGTCTCGTGGCGCAACATCGCCGCTTCCCCTATAACTTTCAAACAACCTCTCTGGGGGTCCCAGTTCTGGTTGGGGGAATGTTCATGGATGTGCTACATCGTTTTCCGGCAAAAAATCCCGACCCAAGTTCTCTTTCGGTACCCAAGTTGCACTCCCCAGCATCAACCGAATAGTAAATTTCTACAGAACCACTGGACCAACTGGCTGGAGTCAAATGAACTATTGAATGGATCATAGGGAAGCACTAGGTATGGTAAATTGCTGTCACACCACTCGTCCTCAGAAGGCCCTTCTCACAGTCGGTTGAACCGGTTGTCCCAGCACAGCCACTATGCCGCCGCTGTTGAACTCAAGCACCCGTTAGAAGCAATTCTATATGCCGAGTTCTGCGCCGGCTCGAAGCTATTGATCCAAGTATCCACACTTTAAGCATTGGAACGCCACATACAGCATATACGAGCCGCGCGGCGCGACGCGGCGAAGTGTCTCATTGCACCACATCGCCGCGTCACCCATAATTTCTGCAAAACCACCCTGTCCATCCAAATTCCAGTTGGGGCAATATTCTACAACTGTAATCTACTGTTTTCGGCCAAAACTCCCAACCCACATTTTCTTTCGGTACCCAAGTTGTGATCTCAGGCATGACCGAATAGTAAATTTCGGAGGAACTACTCGACAGACTGCCTGGAGTCCAATGATTTATTGAACAGCTTGAAGGGAAGCACTAGGCCTGGTGCTTGCTGTGGCACTACTCGTGCTCAGAGGAAACCGTTTCTCATAGTTGGTTGAACTCGCTTACCCAGCACAGCCACTGTGCAGCCGCGGTTGAAACCAACCAAGACTCACTCTGAGCCATTTCGAGTGGCAAAACTTGGTCTAGACAACGCCAATAGCCTATCGACTCATGGACTGGTCGCTAGGAGGTGAAATATGGAAAGCAGCCGGCGCGCGGCGCGGCGCGGCGAAGTGTCTCGGGGCGCAACATCGCCGCTTCCCCTATAACTTTTGAACAACCTCTCGGTAGGTCCCAATTTTGGCTTACTGGATGATTCCCAACGACGATATGCTGTTCTCACTCAAAAAATCTGAACCTAATGATTCATTCTTCGTACGTCTTGCAATCCCGGTCATCAACCGAAGAGGGGATTCCCGGAGAACCTCTGGGCCAATTGCCCCGAGTCAAACGATTTCGGGAGTAGATCAAAGTTATGCACTAGGCGTCGTACCTCTTGAAGCAATGCATTGTTGAAAGGCACTTCATAGTTGGTCGAACCAACCAGTTCCAGCACAGCCACCGGGCTGTCGCCAACCACGAGTTGCTCTGTGCTACTTGCCGGGCTAGAAACTGGTCTGGAAAAAGCTACTGTCCCGTTGAATCGTATATTGGCTCCTGTCCGGCGTTGTATCGGGTACAGGAGAAGCGCAGCGCGACGCGGCGAAGTGTGTCATGCACTAAATCACCGCGTCGGTCATTGCCTCTCAACAAACCCTCTAGGCATCCCAATTTTAGTTGGGAAATTGCTTTGCAACCATCATACATTGTTTCCACCCAAAATACCCGGACCCAAATTTCCATTCATCATCTCCGTTGTAATGCTTGTCATCGACCGAATAGAGAATTTGAGCAGAACCACTGGACCGATTTTCCAGAGTCAAATAATTTCTCAAACAGTTGGCAGGGATGCGCTAGGTGCGATACTCGCAGCTGCACAATTTAAGCTCAACAGGCTCCTCACATCTGGCTGAACCGACCGAATAGGCAATTTCCGAAGAACCACTGCGCCTACTCTCTAATTATCAAGACGGTTGCAAAGGTCCAACGGCTCTTAATAGGCTTTACCTGTGCGTACAAGAAGTCTGTGCTCCTTGCATCGGCAAAATTTGCCCTTCAGACTCCTCGTGAATCACGATCTAATTGAAATCACCAAAGGAACCACTAACCCAACTCACTCCATCGTCTTTGCAAGTATCTCGCTCAACCATGTGACGGAGTCCCTCAGCGTCCCACTATTATGGAAATTCCGTACTTGGCTAGTTGAACCAAAGCATCTGACGCTTCGAAGCTCTGCGCGGTGGTTGCACCCAAACCCACACAAACTCGGAGCCGGAGCTATGCTGCCTATGCAGAGGGGAAGACTACACCTACTGTGCACCGCCGCATTTTTTCTGCTTGCTTCCTGCGTCTGCGGGATAGCTGTGTTACTCTCAAGAAACGGTTCCTGGCAAACGAAAGTGGGGAAACACTCAACTGGATTTGAGACACCCCGAGTGTTTGCTCAAAGATCAAAGGCGAGCAGAGACACTTCGCCGCGTCCATCTATTGTACAAGATATTTCGCTGTACAGCGGCCACTTACCGAGCCAATGCACAGTGAGTTGGTCGAGACCAACTGTTGGCCTTTGAGATAGTTTAGAAGCGTCGCCGTGTCTGCCACAATTACTTGACTTGACCGGTTGCTGTTTTCGATGAACATACCCTTCGCCTTGCTTTCAAGTTAATCCCAGTAGTCGGAATCAAGTAAACATGAAGCCGCCTAATTTCCTGTCGTGGAGGATTCTCCGCTGACTGCTTCTCCAATGGTTCTGATGAGGTGGTGTCGCGACGTACTTTGCTGCGTCACGGAGCACGTCCTATGCATCTCATACCCTTGTCAAGCAAAGGAAGCCGATCCCCAGACGGATCGAGGTTTCAGCTTATAAAGTGAGAGTGGTGTCGAGGAAGCTATATGTTGGGATGACAGTGCAATGTTCTAATACTGTAAGTACTTGTAGGTAGGCAACCGTCACGGTAACGGAGAGGTCGGTTGCGTTGCCCAAAACGCCCTCGGTCACGGTAACGGAGACCTTGGTTGCCTTGCCTCAGACCGTGACATAGCAAAATAAATATTTTCCTCCCTAGAAATGGCTCCAAAACGGTTCGAAAATTGGCAGAAACAGTGAAATTCACGCAATGGTTCATTAATGAGGCGTTGAGGCCTCAATTGTGCTGAGAAATTGACCTTCCAGTCAGTGGTTGAATATTTTTGGTTGCCCAATTTTCAACCGTCACGGACAAAGTGCCGCCGGTTGCGTTGCCCAAACCTGTTTTGAATGTCACGGTCTGGAGGTCGGTTGCCTACCTACAAGTACTTACAGTACTTACATCCGCTGCGCCGCACTGTGTGTGTGCGCGATATTCCCTTGAGCCATAACTCTATCAGAGTATATATCAGAAGATTCATCTTCAGACATGATCCATCGACAGCAACCTCAAGGCAGCAACGGCGTTGAGCAGATCGAACCGTGGGAAGTTATTACTCACAGAGACAAGGAGGGTCGCCAATTTGTTTACAGGTGCTCAGCTGGTTGACTAACGCTGGATTGGAAACTGGCGTATACAGCAGACACGGCATTGTGAGCAACTGAGATTAATCCACACGAACACGAAGGTCTATTTACATAAGTAGCAGACTGCTAATACCAGCCTCGGGCAGCCGCGCATTTTCTTGAACAATGGTTGAAATAAGTTGTGCACGGCGAGGGCACGGCGTCAATCTAAGGGGGTGGTGGTGAGGAAAGTGCCGCGGCAGTGTGCGGCGACGGTAAAAGTCGGCGCGGCGAGCACACGCGGCGACGCGGCGATGTGGTGTTGGGGTGCGGCGGTGCTACGAAGTGACGCGGCGCGCCGCGGCGCCAAAGCGGCGGACGCGGCGAATTAGCCTAGCCCCCATCCAAATCACTCCGAAAAGCTTCTGTAAGTCCACCCGAGGGGTGCCGTACACGCCGTCCGAGTCGCGCCTATTAGTATCCATCAGACTAAGTCGAATGCCCCAAGTTGAAGCCAAGTTAGCTCACGGGCAATAGAGAGCGGGAAGAGCGGGATGATGACACAAAATGGAATGTCGAACGGCCCGGGATAATCCTTCCTTGCCTCTTCCTCGACACAGGATACGGCGGGGGGACGTTTTATTGGTGCCTTGGTAGGTCATGGTCAATAGAAAGGACAAGCTTGACCATGAACATAAACTGACCGTGATGGGAATTTTATTTAGAGGCTAGAGGGTTGGACGTGACGGGAAAAAACAAGCAAGACAATCAAAGGCTCCTGAGAATTCGGACACTGCGAATTGAACCCCGCCCTAGCAGCGACTGACTGAACCATACAAAGCTAGCCATGCTCGTCCGATTAATTGCTCTGTCTGTATCCCATACTAAGTACATGATGTTGTCGATTAATATGCTAGACACTGGACTACTATCAGACACCAAGGGACAAGCAGAAATGAACCGCTCACACACGTCATCGCAAATGATCAAAAGAGTTGAACCGCGACGTCTGAATCCCTCGCCGCACGGTCACGATCCCATCAGCGTATGCAGCATACAGCTTAGACTCCATATACGCAGCGAAGCCCACAAAGGCGCGCTCGAAGTGGCCGCTGAGAGGAGCGGATGGATCCGCAAGACTGCAGCAGATTCTGCGCAGGTGCGGGAATTGCTGCCGATAGTTGGAGGATGAAGAGGATTCGAAGTAGGGTAAGGCCGAACGGTCCTGCCAGGGCATGTCGGTCTGTCGGTGCAGGAAAAGCACGGTGAATGTCAGCTTGTCGAGTACAGGGACGGCGGTGGGAAGTGTGGTGATGGTGGGGCGCAGCATTTCTGGGAGAGTCCAGACTCCCGGCGCGGATTCTGATACCATAAAACTGAGCGAGAGAGAGCGGAGCGCTGGTAGGTGCGGGAGATCCAGTGGGATCGAAAATGCTAATAATAAGAATCAGCGATCTGGGAGCGGAGGGAAAATCCCAATCCCACCTCCACATTCGAGCTCCAGATCTCGCAAATGCAAGGACGACGCAGCTGTTAATGCACGATGGTGTCCCGTCTCATGGACGTACACCGCAAGATGCCGAAGATTTCGTGCTGCCAAAAGGAATTTGTAGGATCGAAGCAGGGCCTGAACCACGACACACGAGGGCAAAATAAGACCCTCTAGGTGGGTATTCGCACCGATATCCGACGGAACAACTTGTCCGGGGTCTGCGCTGACGGCATACAGCGACAGAACTCGGACAGACGAGACCGCGTGGAACACCAGTGCAGGGGGAATATGCCAGATGCTGAAGAGGTTGAGCCGTTGAAGTGAGGGTCGAGATATGACACTAGATATGGTAGAGGCTAGAGGAGGAATAACCCGGCACCAGTCCTTGCAATGGCCGTGGATCGTCAAGTGCTCGATGTCGCCCAGCAGCCGAAGAATATTCTCCAGTGTTTTTTGGTCCCTACATTGGGTCGGAATATCGAGAGTAACCTCTCGGACATAGGGAACAAGGTGTGGAAGCTGATTTATGAAGTCCAGTGCTCGGTCAAAGGCGGCAGTGTTTCGAGATGCAATGTCCCAGCGAAGAGACATGGACCGGAACAAGCACCGCTGGCTGGCATTTAGGAAGACGCGTGCAGTCAGGGAGCAAGATTGCAGGCAATCCTTGCCCTCCACCTGTTCCACGATGGCCTCGATGAGCTCTTGCGGTAACTGCATGACGGGAGATGAAAAGGTGTGAAATGCCGTAACTTGATGGGACGGCTATCGCCGTTGGTCGCCCCGAGAATCAACCGAGAATTCAACCCAGGCGAAAATCGGTCCTCGCATTGCTCCCCGGCGCGCTCTTGTTGAGTACCGTAATCAACACCTTGATCTAACAACCCGCCCAGACAATTGGCTTTACAATATGCGCTCCACGGTTTCCCGGTGTATCTAGTCTGCGCTTGTGCTCCGAAGGCTGAGAAGCCAGAAAAATGGGCAAGGTGCGTAATGAGCAACGCCTGCAGAGATACCGCTGTGCCGATATATTAGATAACAAGTAAACTTCAATCTCATTGAAAATCAACAGACCCAGTACATCAATGGGTACTTGCAGCCGATTCGGAAAGTATGTAACGGGAACGACATCTTCCTCTTGGTGAAAGCATGTCGAGCTGGAATTTAATCGGCGATTGCGTCTGATACATTTTATCTCTTCAATGGTCTGTACTCGACACAAACCCAGCCGGTGCAGAAAGTGCCTCCTTCAGGAATCGAACTCAAGACTTCCCCGAAAAGAATAACAAAATTGAGAACTCGTCCCAAAAAACTTGGTTTCCGGCCGACTCGGAAAAAAGACGTTCAGCAGGGTGGGATCACAGTCGCACTTCAACGACTGCACCTCAACAATTCTTGTCCTTCACACACCAGGTAAGCTTATAAGGCTTAAACCCGGCAACCAAAGTCAGGCCCAGCTTTTTAAAAAAATCACAAGTCCATTCCCCCTTTCGACTTGGTGCATTTTTGCCATTCTTATGTCCTGCAAGGGTTCCGTCTGGAGGCACAAAAAAAGGTGTAGGATGAGACAAAAGAACGACCAAGGTGGGACTCGAACCCACAGTCTCTGCCTCACAACGCGTTGGAATCCTGAACTGGTCGGAAAGCAACGCAGTAACCATTTTGCCACTCGGCCGATGGTGACGATCGCAATCTTTACGCTGGGTACGCCGAACGTCTAGTTAGCGCAGCTCTTCGTTACTTTTGCTCTCGACTTCCATCTGCTTCCATCATCACCATTTGTTTCCTCTCGTTCCCACTGCATGACTTCTCTGGGTCTTTGAGCGTCCTGCACCACTTTGAACATTCGGTTCATAGATCAAACTCAAGCATGCCAGGAAGAGACGGTTCTGTGGAAGTTGAATCACCATCCCATGAGCGTCTCAGAGCATGCACATTTCTAGGCGCGTCCGGCGTTCTTATACGTTCCCAACTTCGCCAGGCTTTCAATCACAGGTTGCTCAAACATTGCATTGCGTTATCAAACGTACCATTTCTGTGCAAACAGCCAACGCTTGGACGATACATAAAACTGCTAATTATATCCCACTTTAACCACTTCACAAGTGGTTAAAAATAACCCACGACGCCAATCAAAGAGCGAAGAATACGAACACCGTGTATGACGCACGCCGCGAAGGCATTCTCACAGAATGCCACCTTCTCTCCGACGGACTCCCGCCGATTCTGAGTCCTCTTAATCTTCAGCATGAAAGACCTTAATGTCGTAGTCGTGGGCGCGGGCATCGGAGGGCTGCAGACTGCTCTCGCACTTGCAACGGATGGCCACAAGGTAACCGTCCTAGAGTCGGTCAAGGAGTTCCTGGAGGTGCGCACTACAGTTCTCGTTCCCCAAAAGCATCACTCATAAGCTTGGCATGCCAGGTAGGGGCAGGCATCCGCGTCCCGCCCAACTCATCGCGTCTCAGCCTCGCCTGGGGCGTCGATCTCGACTCCGTGCCCAAAGAAATCTCGCGCGGGAACCGCTTCGTAGACTGGCACGGCACCCCGCTCCTCGAGTGTCCCTTCTCCGACGTCGGCGCGCGCTACGGCGCCCCATACTACTTCATCCACCGCGCAGACCTTATCTCCGCGCTCGTCGCCGCCGTGCACCGCAATCCCAACATTACCCTCCGCATGGACACGCACGTGGCCTCCTACGACTTCGCCGCACCCGTGGTCATGACAGCAGCAGGCGAGCGCGTCGCGGGGGACCTCGTCGTCTGCGCAGACGGGATCAAATCCGCCGTGCGCAGCGCAGTGAACGGGCGCGCCGTCGACCCCGCGGACACAGGCGACGTCGCATACCGCATCCTCGTCCCCGCCGCCCCGCTCCTCGCCGACCCAGAAATGCGCCACCTCGTCACGGAGCCGTGGGCGGTGCACTGGATGGGACCCGAGGGCCACGCGGTGGGGTACCCGCTCCGCGGCGGGCGCCTGTACAACGTGATCATCGACGTGACGCACCGCACTGACCGTGGCACGCCGCTCGAGCTGGACGAGTGGCGCAGCGAGGCGGACACGGGAAAGCATCTCGCGGTGCGGTTCGCCGATTGGTGCCCCGCGGTGAGAAAATTGTGTGCGCTGGCGGGGACGTGTTTGAAGTGGCGACTGGCTGATTTTAAGGAGCTGGAGCGGTGGGTGCATCCGGCGGGGCGCGTCGCGCTGCTCGGGGATGCGTGCCATCCGATGATGCCGTATATGGCGCAGGGGGCGGCGCAGGCGACAGAGGACGCGGCAACGCTTGCGGCTGCGTTGCGTGCGCATGAGGACATCCCCACTGCCTTGAACGTGTATGCAGCACAACGCAAGCCGCGCGCCGCGTATGTTGCGCAGAACACGCGTGTGTTGCAGGAGTGGTTGCATCTGTACGATGGATCTGAACAGGAAAGACGGTGAGTCCAGGTTCTCATATGGAATGGCTTTGCTGACATGGTTCCCCAGAGCCGAGTTGATGAAGCACGATAATTCCGACAACCCGATATTCTGGGGCTTTACCGATCGCAGGGACTGGCTTTTTGGACACGATGCGACTGTTCTGGAATCCCAGACAATTCCGTCTTTACCACCGGTACCACATAGAGAGGCATCAGTGTATGGAGCTGGAGCGCGGCTTTGAACTCATGGAATTATTTGATATTTCAGATGAGACTCTCGAATCTCAATCGGCCTGGCAATTTCTGAGCGTAGCAGCAGTGACATTCCGACAAAGAAACATACACCGTTTAGTGCGCTCCTTAGTTTCTTTCTGCCTGCCCACAATTTCGACCATGCGCTGCCATTCATTTCTTGACACTTGTGCCCCAAGTGGCACCAGGCTCAGGCAAATTACCGAGCTACACCCTCGTCTCAAGCCTCCCCAGAAAAATCTCAGGACGGCTCGTTTTCTTCTTGGCGTCCCATGCCAGCCAGATCGCGTGCCCGGTGAAAACCAAAAATTGTCGCGTCGACGCGACGCGACAAGATCACATGTCCACGCCCAAGCCAAACAGGGTCAGATTCAACCAAAGCGGTACTTATAGCCACTGATACCATCTTTGTTCCCGCCACCAACTCGGCCACCCCGCCTCACTGTGCAGTCGCTATCCGGCGTCGGGCTCTCCGGCCGGTAAGCATGGCAAGCATGCTAGACCGCCCTCGTAGCTCGGCGAAACGCGAGCGGGAACGCGATCAACGTACATTGCCATGGCAATGTCGAACCTTGACAGTATAAGACAGTCTCCGGGATACTACAGACAGTGAGCCGTTTTCCCCTTGGAACATCCTTCAATCCCCTCCGATTTCGTTCTTTTTCACCCCGAGCATGTTCCGCGCGCTCACACTGTTTTTCATCCTTGCCGGCCAAGGGATTCTCGGTCCGCTGGGCGTCGACGCAGCGTCCTTGGTCCCTACTGATGCAGTGCGAGTCCTTTCCAACCCACATCAAGCAGCAAAACTGACGCGCACCGTTAGGAACTTCAACCGGGAGACGCAGGCACCGCCGGATAGCTCTGGGGGCCACATCGTGTTCAACTGGCACGCCTCCAACGACAGCGGGGACCATAACGCCGTGGACACCCGTATATTCATGCTCACGGACGGCGGGAATAGCACTCTGGCGGATAACGTGCGTCCGCTTTCTATGCATCTATACCAAAAGCTCATCACTGTTGTACGAACAGTCAACGAGCGGATATGTGATCGAGGCCGTCGCGGTGCAGTTCAACAAGACGCACTTCTCGCAGGCCGCGTCGTCCACGCCGTGGGTCGCGATATTCCCCTGCACCGCCAACAGTCCCGCGGGGAACTCGTCGGAGCTGATTGACAACGCGCAGAGGCTGGGTGCGCATGCGATTCTGGTGCGTCAACTATCCTCTTTACTCCCAGGAACATACCTTTCATTCCTTTTGTGGCATAGGCGTACACGGAGGGTACGACGTACCAGTACTGCAACCTGACAGAAAACACGCCGCCTGCTACGATCCCGATCTACGCCACGGAAAACTGGCACGACGCGTTCCTCGTGTTTTCTGACGAGATGGATAGCCTGTTTGCGTGAGTCTCGTCCTCCGTTTTTCTCCCTCCCCCCTTCCCCCCTTCCTCCCTTTCGTCTTTGTCTCCGACATTTCTTCCTTGTCCTTGTCCTTGTCCTTCTCTGTTCCCACCCTCTCTCCTTTTCCCCCTATCCGTGTCCATCCCTGGACTTATCCCCTCCCAGCCCCACCCCGCTCAAATTCTACAACGCCACCGCCATGTCCGCCCTCGCCGCCTCCAACGGCACCGTCACCCACGACTTCGCCTCCCTGCGCACGAACAGCTCCTTCCTCACCCAGAGCAACGCCGTGCTCACGCGCATACCCGCTATTGCGAGCAATGTGTCGGCCGCGGAGCTTGCGTTTGCTGCGAGTGCGAGCGCGGGTGGGGGTGCGGGTGGGGCTGGGGCTGGAGGGAAGGGGACGACGGCGTCGGGCGCGGGGCGGGTGCGCGTTGGTGTGGGTATGCTGGGGCTGGTGACTGGCGTTGGGGTTGGGGTTGGGAATTGGGTGGTAGAGCAGGTGCTCGTATTTTGTTTTTATTTTGTTTGAATTGTTCCGGCCTTCACATTGATTTGAGAAAAGTTCGTGTAGTTGCAGATGGCAACGAACGCACATCTGCAAGACGACGCGGTCCTCTCGCCTCCCATCGCCTTGAATTATATACCCGAAATTCATCGCCTTAATTTCCTTCGCTTTCCTTCCAGGCCACAGACGGAGAAAAAAACGTAGTGAGGTATCTACTATGCCTTCGGGTGGGCTCGAACCACCAACTCTATCTTTCCCCAAGTACAGGGTAGGAGTGAGTTGCGTACTCCACGAAGACAGAGTAGGTGAACACTTTTCCTCCTTGCATTGGTTCAACTGCAAACATGTCGTGTCAGGGAAGGTTGAAAAGATAATTGTAGGTATTTTTGCGCAGGTGCGTCGTCCTTGCCCTGCGTTCCCTACGCTAATGGTATTTATTAGTATCTATTCCCGCACCTTTCAAATATCTGCAGAGCTTCGCCCCGCAGGAAAAAAAGGCACTATACAGAATTCGACCCATGTCCTTGGGTGGGCTCGAACCACCGTTCTCGTAGCGGCGGCAGTCGAACAATCGCTGGGAGCCAGTTGCATACTGCACGAGGACTTTTTTGCTCTTTTGCGAGGTGAGGTGGGTGTGTGTGGATATGAATTTGCTGATTGATTTCTCAGTTCTCCCGCAGTATCCCGGTTCGGATCGACACAAGCACAAGAACTGTTCCAGTTTGAACCCTCGGCGACAGCCGAGTCTAGACTCTCGTCGCTTCCCTCTTCTTTCCCTGCCGCTCCTTGCGATGTTTGTATGGCTCGCGTCTCCGTCAGTTCTTCCAGGTCCATCGATCCCTTGCCTCAATGCCTGGTCCCTCAATGCCTGGTGCTGCCCTTCTGTCCTCGACGGCGATAACCAAGATTTCCATATCCGCATACTCGCTGTGCCGGCCGCGCGTTAAAAGCGCATTATTGCAAATCTTCCAGGCCAGTATTATTACAACTCGCTGGTGGCTGGATCATCGTTTACACACGCCCGCGGAGTTCATTTGTCCCCAGTGTTTCAAGTCTCTCGTACCCTCGCGTCGTTGCGGGGATCATTAACATTTAATGGCGCAAAGCAGTACCCCGAAGTATTTCCGAGTTGGCACCGAGTCCCCAGGCGGCTTCTGAGACGTGGGTGGTGTATTTGCGACGCCGTCGGTACCGCTCTCTGCGCGCTGCGCCCTGTATACGTCTGCGAGCTCTTGAAGCCACGCCTGAATAGACAGACCCATCAATGCTGCTCATTTACCGGTGGAATGCTGCGCCGATGTTCGCCGTGGATGGCCGTCCCGCGCCGTCTGCCACCGCCCATAAATCCACCAACATCGAGGTCTTCTCTGCTCCATTCGCTACCGCTCGAGCAATAGAATGCATCGTCGAAGCGGCTTCCGGCGGTACTCTGTTTGATGTGCCTGGACATCGCGGCGTCTGCCAGCATTCGTGTGCGCAGACAGTAAATCACAACACCGAGGTCCTCGCTTGTTCCATTCAAATGCCGGCCATAATCAGTCGTTTCATTCAACTTCGGGTATGTTTCTCATCCAGGCACGACTGGTCGCGACAGGTGCGACCAAAGTTGGGTATATTCTAGCGAAAGTTGCAACTTAGTATTGATAGTTTCAGGGTTCCACATTCGGGAAGGGTCCGTTCATGATTTGGGGCCATTCCCTACAATCAACCTTTGAAAGGCTCATCCGCTAGCCCATGCTACCACCCAAGACGATGCCACCGCATTGCGTGAACAGTCCTGTCCCGCTGCACGAGCAAGGACTAGGTTGGTTTCGCTTATCCATGTGTATTCTCCCTGACAAACCGTGAGGTCAACCGTCTTGACCCCGAACGAAACCGAGATCAAGCCCCAATTCCAGACCAGAGTGGAATTACGAAACTTCCTTTCCAGCCTGCGAGAATGGAGGCCGTTGAGCGCCCCGACTCGGCCCCGGCGACGCTCACTTACCCATGTCAGATACAGCCTCAGCAATATCCCCACCTGGGCCAACGGCTACGGTATAAAAACGGCCCTGCAGCTCCCTCTTCAGCCAGTTCACTCCCCGCAGTCAACTTCCACTCCTAATACCATGTTGTCCACGAAATTCCTCCTCGCTACCATCTCTGCTGCCCTCTTTGTTGGCACCACCACTGCGTTCAACGGTACAGGTACGCACGACCGTCTTCATCGTTGAAAGTATTTCTGGATTAATTTCCATCCATCACTCTAGCCAACCTCGGGTTCTACGGAACGACCAGCTGCCCCTGCCCGCCCTGGAATGGCCCCTACGCCGTCGCCATCCCAAGCGCTCTCATCGGCTCCGAGGTGTGCTGCAACGTCGGGATCAGCCTCACCTGTAAGCCAACTTCACATTCGCCCTTCCTGTCGTCCCACTATTCTAACATCTCCTTGCTCGCTGCTAGACCTCGGCCAGACGGTCGACGCCGTATTCAGCGGCACCTACGACGAGGGAGCAGGCACAGAGAATATTGCACTCAGCCCTGCCGCGTTCGCCGCTTTGGCCGGGTTCCCTGAAGAAACCTCGCTCGATGGCGTTACTTGGTCGTTCGATAGTTAGAGCGAATCTGAGTGTATGGATATGCAATGGTCGAAAATATTAGATGGATGGACGGAGCTCGTATTGTAGATTCCTCGTTGCCAGTATTCAGTCTATGCAAATTCCTTTCATCCCCTTTCAGTTAGCTTTGCAAGTCAAAGGTCGGGGGACACTCCTTGCCAAATTATGGTGGTCACAATCATATCTACTCGTAGTGTTGTGTTCCATTAGCTGAATTTCACTTTCCCCGTGAAAGACTACCAGAGTCGACCACTTGGACCCGGGCCGTGACTAGCACACTTTCAACATTCAGTGGTTCACATAGGGGCACGCGAGTTGTAACACTACTTCGACTAGCCATACCTGTACGTCTGGCCATGTCTTTTTTAGTACTCACCGCCTGAAGAAGGCAGCCGTGCTGGTGGGATAGGAATGCATTTTCGATAATAAGATGGCAATCTGTCGGAATCTACATACTTCGTAGTTATAGCTTGCGTCCCGAGATTCTCACAACAGCTCGATAGACTTCGATAGAGTTCGACGGAGAGGACAAATTGAAGAACGCTATCTATTTCCCGCTTCCGGTTCGAGACTCTTTAACATTTTTTAGCGCGCAAGTTCGGGGGCAGTCGCTTCGAAGGTTTTCATAAACTCAAGTCGAACTCTTCGATGGAGTGCTCGCTGCTCTTACTTTAGCAGTGGATTGCAAAGCAGAAAACATCCATCCAGATCAAACCCTATTGAATCGTATGTGATAATCCAACTGTGTAGATAGTCAGACTATAGTAAGCATATCTGCGCGAATAAGGAAGAAAGGAATGTGCATACTTCTAGTCATCGTCATCCGCATCGAGCTCCTGCAACCAATCCTGTATCTCCTCCTCCGTCATTCCTTGGGTTTCTGTGACTATAATATCGCAATGGTCTGGATGGAATGTCTCCGAGTGTTCCGCCAACACATCGAGGCTGGTATCTGAGGGCATCCCGTACCGGTTACTGCCCCGAAGTGAGATGCGAATTTCTTTAGGGCTGGGAAAGCAACGCACCCGATAGAGTTGCACGGATTACAGATAATATCTGGGACACCTTCGACGAACGTCCACAAGATCTGAATATGGCTTTGCGTCAGTCGCCGCGGGGTTGGAACAGGTGTAGCTGAAAGAAGCAAATCAGAGGTGAGGATGTGGGCCGAGAGAAAGACAAACTGAGTGGATCTTCCGGAACTTCCGCGGTACCAGTTTGCTCGTCGAGAGTGTCACGGTGCTCCAGCAATTGAGCAGATTCGTCAACAGGTGATGCGATATCCTCCGTTTGTACCCGTAGTGACCGTTCAATTTCACTGAGGTCCAGTTCGTTATTTTCGTCCGCCAGAGCCATATCGTCCGGGTTTCGGGGATGGTTTGCGGTTGTTTCGGGTTCGATGCCCGGAGCCTCATCGGTTGGTGTGTTGGAAATCGGGTCACCTGGCGTTTGCTCGGCGGCAGGTGCGTTGTTGTCCACCTCGATCGAATTATTGGTGGCAGTTTGAGGGTCCACATCTGCCACTTGACCATCAGAATCCCCGGCAGGATTACTCCTCAAGGATTCGGACGGTGCATCTTGATTATGCTGACCGGACGCAATATTCGCCGAATGATCTTGGGGTTGATGAACCGTCGTTGGAGAAGCAGGGTGTGGGTGTATAGAGGGAGCACTGTGGCGAGAACATGCTGGGGTCACCGCAATAGCACCAGACACATCCTTCCAGTTGGAGCGCTCCAAATGGAGAAGATGACGAAGATAATAATCCTTCAGCGCGATGGTTGTATCGCGCCAGCTGGAACGCGGGACCTCAAAGTCGCTGTGTTGTTGGCGAGCAATGAGCTCCAAGTGCATCAGTATCTGCCCCCAGATCTCTTGGGTAACCTGTTCAAATTCATTGAGTATGGCACGGTGTCGTGAAAAGGAATGCACCAACACAGTGGGCGCCTCCTTTGTGCATAACGAGCTCCACGAGCTGGCGGTGCTCGAATTCAGTGCCAGCAATGAGGAAATGGGTGGGTGTTGAGGGCGAAGGCTCAATGGTAGGCGGCTTAAGGACAGACGGAGTATCCAGCAGTCGTGCCTGATGAATCTCCCGAGGATGCTGATTTGGCTCCGGAACATCCTCAGGAGGTTTCCGTTGTCGTTCTGCGATGACAGCGTAAGCACGGAGACGAGGCAGGGAAGCTCAGACAGCCCACCAGCCGACGGAGGCTTCTGGTTATTACGAGTTGCAGCAGACAGCACCAATTCCACGGGGGGAGGCTTGTCGCTTCGATGTGCACGCGTGTTCTCATCGTCGTCACTGTCCAAAGTAAGGTCAATTACTTCGATCCCCTCCTGGAGTGAACATTTAGTGACGCGCGGCTCCTCAGCCTGTTCCTCCTTTATGCGTACCTGCGAATGTGATCAGGTCACAAATCCCGGACGGAATCATATGACGGAGACTTACGATATTTTCATTCAACCTTGAATCCACGGCGGTGCTCGGAGTGTCTCCCGTGGAGCGCTCCCACTCGTCCTGTCCCGGATGTTGTCCCGCAGCAGTTTCAGTCTCCTCTGGCCTGGTCTTTCGTGCTTCGTTATCCTCTTTTACCCTGCGGATGGTTTCCACGACCCTGCGCAAGGAATTATTCCGTTCGGTGTTTTCCACACGAAGAGCTGTATTCTGTTCTGCGAGGGTGGCATTCTCGGTACTGAGAGTGGCGTTGGAGATCCTGAGATCGCGAATCATGTTCTTCAGAGCTGTGTTCTCGCCAGTTAAGTGGATGTTGAGGAGTTTGAATGCACTGTTCTGCTTCGTGAGATCACTTATCTGCAGGTTTGCCATACGGGTGACCCGCTGCGATGCCTCGCGCTCACGAATCCACGCATCACGCTGATGCAGCAGTTCATTCAAGCGTCCCAGCATCACCTCCCGGTCGGCAGTTATTTCGTCATTCTTGATTTTGAGCCAGTTGTTTTGAGTTTGCAAGTGAAGCTTCGACGTATCCCAGGATCCTTGGCTGCGCAGCCGGTCGCTCTCCCATTGCTGGATACTGGCAGCTTCCAACATTGCAGCTCTGGGGGCTAGCCTGTCCTGCGCAGGGATTTGACGCAATAATCCGGAACCCGAAGCCGGCTGCAGGGACATCGGCCGCACAGCATCCCGGGGTGAAAGGGTTGGTACACTCATGTTGGGTAATGCTGCAACATTCGTGAGTCCCTGGGTAGCAGCACGTTCGGAGGCAGGGTTGGCCATGCTCATGGATATCACGGAATTTGTGTTTGTGACACTGCCCAGAGAAGGTAGAGGACTGGATGGAATTGCATGGCTATCTCGAGGAGAAAGGGTCGGAGTCAAAGACAGAGGAAGAGGTTGGGCAGGAGATATCGGAGAGACATGCATGGAGGAGCCTCGACCGGAAGATGATATCGCCGAGGTAGATCGAGCTGTAACTCCGGATGAAGCTGTAACGGAAGGGGAAGCCATGGAGGGTCGGACCATGATATGGGCAGGATTTCCTGATGAAGTGTCACTGGAAGAGCGGCGCACAATCGGCGATGTTAATGCTGTCCCAGAGATTGCCCCTGGAGCGGTATTTGCTTCTGGCCAGCGAAGAATTGGGGAAGAAATTGTGTGGAGATAATTGGTTACCACTGCTGCGCGCGGCAGGGATGTCTGACGTGTGATCGTAGGGCTCCTACGAGGGCTGACACTTGTAGCAAAATCCGAAATGGGACGTGGGGCAGGGGGGAGCCGATGCTGATCAGGTGTGTCAGCGCTAGGACAACGTGTGGGAGCGGATGTCGGTATAGGTGACTCGACATGACATCGCCGCCATGCCAACGCGGCAGGTGCGGCAGGTGCAGTCGGAGTAGGTGCGGGCGTCGGAGTTGGCGTCCTAACCCGGGCTCTTTTTGCATGGTCACTATCGCTGTCGCTTGCTGGGACCTCGCTGGCCAGCTTGCGCTTCAGGTGCTTACTCTTGGGAATTTGAGCGGCAAGAACCCGAAGTACAACGTCCGTTGCGGACGCATCTAAGGCAATACATATTCACGGCGAGCCATCGCGAGCTGAACGGACGTACGGATTTTCTTCATTTTGGATTTGCGCATCCACGATACCCGATTTTTGCTCATATCGCACCAAAGAAAAAAGGAGCTATGTGTCGGGTGCACAAGGGATGCAGAGCGTTTCTTGGGGCCCGGCCAGCGGACCCAGCCATCTGCGAGACGAGCATACAGCAACTTGCCATCCACATCGATGTAAGTATCACCGATGGCGCCGAGTTCGCCAGATGGGGCGCCGCATCCACGGAAATCACTGAAGAATTGCTCTTCGTCGTCCGAATCCGACCCAGAGGAGACCACGAAAGATCGCTTTTCGCAGGACTCGGAGGTCGAGGATTCTGAGTGCTCCTCCGTCATCTGCTCAAAAGGCTTGTGATTGAAGGTGGATTCGAGGGGAATAGAACTGACTCCGTACTTTATCAAGATGGTTCTTCAGTGAGGCGAGGAGGACACTTTCCAGGGCACCACCTGCCGCAGAGGTGAGCGTGAGAGACAAGCAACGTCAGGTGCGTGTGTTTGTACTTAATGATGATTTGATCATTAGGCTTGCCAGGATGCCATGAATTGATGGTGCGTTATCGCACGCCCTGAAGTTTACAGTCTGCGCAAGTCTGCTTCACCATTTTCCCCGGCATCCTGGTCCACATGAGCCTCCCGTATGTCGCGTCCGATATCCGGAATCTTCCTTGCTTGCCTTAACGCTGCTCGCAGGACTTAGTCTGCAGTTCAACTCCAGCCTAAGTCTACAGTAGTTGGTCTGCTATCGTAAATGCCGGGTCGAGCCCCCACTGTTCACAAGATATCCATCGCTTATCTCGCAACGTTTACAGAACATATCGGAAGTCACGGTTCTGCCTATCCGTCAAATCCAAGAATTCCTGCAGCGCATCGGCGATTCAGACAAGCCAACCTCATTGGGGAAAGCATAAGCTCACTTTGTCGACCTTAATTTTCTCCATCACACCGACAGCGGACAGCCGCTCAACATAAACATTATCGTAGGGATCGTCGACCTGTGGGGCGGCGTCGCGACGTCTGTTCTCCGCAACGAGTACAGCGCGGATGATGAGCAGGAGCGCCATGCACGCGATGTAGCAGACACCAATGACGATCCACGGGATGCGATTGCGT
The DNA here is from genome assembly GCA_029449255.1 of Mycena polygramma. Lineage (NCBI taxonomy): Eukaryota > Fungi > Basidiomycota > Agaricomycetes > Agaricales > Mycenaceae > Mycena > Mycena polygramma. The sequence goes on from JARKID010000003.1 coordinate 2,101,584, forward strand.
GGCTTGTATTGTTCCTGCAGGAGATAGTCAGTATTACGCAGGCACCACAGGTTTCGAGACGCACTTTCCACATGAACGGTCCCACGGCGTTGCCGATGCACTGCAAGGAATTCGTTGAATAAGAACGGTAATAGGCGAGGAGACGACGAACATATGCGCTCAACATGATGGCGTTCGTGGTAACACGCTTCGTATGCCCGGCCGTAACGGAGCCCAACCACGCAAGGGAAATAACTGCGAGTGAGATCAGGGAATCACACAATCAATCCCGACACGAAAACCTAACCAAATCCAGTGGTACCCACACCTGGCCGCGCCTTCAGTAACCACTGCGTGTTTGCGAGCAGTGCGGCTTACCCGTGACCCACAGTGAGCACAACAAGCCAACCTTGTTGCTCCAGGGAAGTGCGTTGATGAGGATCGCGCCGAGCACCTCGGGGGCCTTCCAGACAAACGCGGTGTAGGCGCGCTGGCCCGTACGCGCCGCGACATTCACGCCGGTGGAGATTGTGATGATCTCTACGGCACCGTCCACGCACGTCAGAAGCGTGGTTTGCAAGACGGTGAAGCCAAAGGAGTTGACAATCAGCGGTTTTTGGTTCCTTTATATCCGTAAATTGACGGGAGTATAATATAACTGTCGAGACGCACGAGAGACTGATAAAGCGTGTTGGTCAGTTCTTGCCTAGGACTGAGTCAATATTACTTACCTGTTCGGAATGTTAGTCAACGCCGAGAACAAGGCAAAAAGCCAGGTCTTGGGGTCCGTCAGGGCTTCAATCATCCTTCAAAAGAAAATCGTCTATGAGTTGTAGCGGGGCCTCTATTGGAACGAAACGCACTGTTCCTTCTTGAAATGTTTATTTTCCAGGCCGGTTTGGTTCGCCTACAGAACCTCTCGCTGAGTACCGTACTCAATCAAAGGTCGTGTAGCCCCGCACCTTGATTCGCAACACAGCGATAGTGCGCTCCTCTGGAGTCAGAAACCACGCCGTCGTTGGCGAATCGGGGAACAAGAACCTGATATTGTGGGATAATTCAGACTTCCGGCCGCCCCAAGGGATGAATCTCAATGCAAGACGAACCAAAACAACACCGATGTAATGAAGGTAAGGATGCCGGTGATGATCATGAGCCACTGCCACGGCTCGAACCTGCTGGTCTGGATATGCAGCGTCCCAAAGCTGATGAAGCCCGCGACGATTTGCGCTGAAAAGACTTCAGTGTTGGTTGTCGGTTATCACGTCCTACAGAGCGGTTTACCGAATCCGTTCATCATGACTGCAGGATGGGATGAGGTGAGATGAGTGCCACTGATCGAGGGCAAGATAATGGAGGACGTACACCAGTATCCAGCCCGGACCGTCTGTTCCTTGCGCGTGTAGAACATCGAAGTCACGATGAGGAAGCTTGAAGCACGTCAGCCGTGAAGCGGTTAGTCGGAAGGGGCCGTACCCTGCGGTTATCGATCTGCGTACAAAATGAGGCGATGAGATGAACAACGAAATGAAAAGCATAAGCGGCAGTCGTACATACCCCTCACACATCCCCAAGATAATCCGCACCACCATGAGCCCGGCGAAATTCTTGCACGCGGCGTGTGTGGACAGCGCTACAGCCCAGCAGAAAATGTTGATGCTTTGAAGCCCTGTATCAGCATAGAGTGTGCGTGTTCCCATTCAGGGACGACGAACCTCAACCACTTCGCCACCGGGAAGCGCTGCAGCGCTAGATTCTGCGGGAACTCGAAGGCGAGGTAGCTCAGATAGAACACGGTGCCCAGCCTGTTTCGCGGTCAACTTGGATGTCGCCGTGAATTGTCGGACGTACCAATTGTATCTGAAAAAATCATGTATTGAGCCGAGGAAGTTCGAAGTATCGAGGACAGACGTACTGATTAGTTGAGAGATGCGTGGCTTCTCTGTGGTGAAGATTTAAGACTTCGGAAAATAAAGGCGGTGCAGTCAGGGATACCTGATGCCGAGAATCGCAGAACTGCCCAGAGTCGTCTTATCTGTAAAGAGGTCGGCGGATACTCTCTCAATCAGGAAGAAGTTTTTTTCATACCCATATACTGAACCCTGATCTCATTGTTAGATGCGTCTTCCATTGCCAGCAAAACGAGAAGGGAAATACCAGTACAGCACTGACACGGGGGACTCAGTCGGAGGAAGTTCAGGGGGGGTTAGAGCACGCACGACACATCAAGGGAATAATATGGTAGTCGATTTTCTTCCTGTGAACAGCGCCCCGAGTCAGAGACCGTCTCAGTGAAAAAGGTGGAAGGAATAACGCACCTCACGCGCAGAGCCTCAACTGGGTCGAGCTCCGTGTCCACGCCGGACGTCACCGCTGCGCCCGTGTCCACATCGTCCACGGAAACCTCGATGCCTCCAGTTGACTTCTCATCGACGACTTTGTCGTCGCTGCGTTTGTCGTCGTATTCGCTCGACGAGCCCATGGCTGAAGCGATAAGGGGGTCTTGTGTGCGCGGGTCCGAGCTGGCATATGTATAGGTGGATCCACGGATGACCTTCTGTAGTCCCGCGCTCGATAAGTACTTAAGCTTATCGTTAGGGCCATAAATATCTGGGCGACGGAACGACGGCGGATCGAAGTTGGGCTTGGATTCTGAACGCGATAAGATACCAGCGTCGGAATCTCTTGCACAGTGGTGTCCTTGAAATGGGCGTCAGTGGCCTTGGTCCAGGAGCCTAACAGCGGGCCATCCATGCGGGAGGTTTTAATGATACAGCGCAGCAGTCTCCACAGATAGCGAGTTCGACTTGAGAGTCCAAGTTCCCAGAGACCGTGAGATCCTTTTGCGTGCTTCACAAGATAAGGGTCGTGCTGTCCGAATTTCCTGAAGAGAGGACGCTCGTGACGAGTGATAATGGGAAAATTCATCCGTATTAACGAATCGTATGCCGCAGTTGGATCGGATAATCTAGGGGAGTCCAAGGGGGAACCGGCATTCTAAAATAAAACCTTAGGCCGATTTTCTTTTTTCCGATCTGGCGGCGGGACTACCTACCTAACGTAAGCATTCCCACGCTCCATATATAGTAATTTCCCACATGTTTGAGTTGCCGGGCGGTTTAGTTACCTGCGAGGTGCCACAGATACCTTCGCAGGCACGATACATTCGACTTCCAGCACCAGAAAGGTATGCAGAAGTGCAATTTGCCGCAAAATCTCATCTCACCGATGTTGGAACCGATGGCAAACAAGACCACATTTCAACCACTTTGGGAACCAAATTGATGTTCTGAGTCCGCCCACCCGGAGAACAATCTGAGGCTGTTGCTGAGGGCTCAGAACAGCTTCATTTGCTCCCCGTGACCATCCTTTGGGCATATATTGGGGGGCCAAATACAATTTTTTCCGGCCTGACGGCCGGACTACCTACCCGGCCCTTAGTCGCCGGTTTGAATGCCGGTTCCCCCTTGGGGGAGTCTTCTCGAAAGGGGCGCCGGTCCGGTACCGGAGGGAGGAATCCACCAGGCCCAGCAGTTTGTACATTGCAACGAGTTGACCGAAATCAAAACGACATGGTGGGTGGAAGCAAGGAGGCCCGAGTCCGTGACCGTGAGAGTTGATGCGAGAGTGACCCGACGTTTGATGTGATCAGCACAGCTTCACCGGACTATCGCGCCTCTTTGCTTGTTCCCTTCTACCATGTCGCAGAATACCCGGTCGAACGAGAACACAAGACTGCTTTCTTCCTCACCCGCCCCTCCCGTGAACCATGAAACCCGGCCTGAATCTACCCCGACTGAAAGCGGCGTGATGACGACAGTGTGGTGCGCGACGAGTCCATTCACCGCAGACGTAGCATGCTCAACGACTTACCGTCGATATCTAGGAATGTCGCGCAGCTCTTGCACGGCCTCGGAGAGAACGTGCGCGGCACAATCCTCGGCGCGATCGACGACTTGGAACGCAAGGGTGAGGAAAAGCACCACCAAGTTGCGCGTCAAGGCAAAGCGGAGATCGAGGAGGCCTTTCAGAAGCTGTGGGGAAGCGGTCCGAGCGGTTCGCAGCCCGCTGAGATCCCGCCTAGTACGTCGCTACTTTTGCGCTGATTTTCCGTGTTGACTGGCTTGCAGGCGCGCAGACGAGCGGCTACGATGCGGCGCCACCGACATACCAGGCAACTGGTAGTGTCCCTCGCATGGACTCCAAGAATAGCGACGGCACTTAGACTGTTCGGTGACGAGATCTGTGGAAGCCTCTGCATTGTATCGGCTGTATCTTTATTCCCAAATATGTTCACCTTTCTTCGTGGCCGACCACGGCTTGTTCGAAGTACTTGCAAAACCAATCCGACTCTCCTTGAATGCTGGTCGCTTCTGATCCTGCTCTCGCCCGAAGCGGACACACCGTGGTTTTCAACTCAAAAATTTACAGGAAAGCAAATACAGGCCACTCACCCGGTGCCTGACGTCCTAACAACTTCGTCAAGTCTCGCGCCACGTGGATCCGCATTGATATTCGCTCTGCTACACCGCAGGCGAGACCGTGTACTGCCTAGACTGTCCGGGTCTATTGCGAGTTCGATTGCCCTTCTCCCGTTTCAAAGCGCCTCCTAACGTCGGCGCGTCCGCCAATGGATCATTTATCCGACTCAGTTCCCCGAGAACGACTCTCAGCGCGCCTAGTTTCTGACGAGAGCTCTCCCGTCCCCGAATCTCTCCCCCCACACACAGTTATATTCAGGACCACACCTGCAACCCATCGTGCTCATGCGATGTATGGGTGAGCAGAGTTAAAGCCATCTCCTAATCTTGTCAAGTTCAATCCGATCACAAGGAAGTGGTGATCCAGATTCCAGCCTGAACATATTCCCTTGCGAGATTTCACACCCGGATATCCAAGGTCTCACTCCTCCCGATATCGGCTCGATGGCGGTGGGACGCGCCTGCAATCCATAGAACTCACACATCATGTGCGCAGGGACACCCGTTCGACTCGGGGTCGAGCCATACCTGTTGAGGACCCACGACCATTTTTTAGTCGACGCTTTTTAGTCGAGCCGTACGTGCATGGCAGGCCCTTGTTTCTCCTTTCCACATATCGACCCGGGGTCTCGCCACATACTGGGTGAGTGCCTCATTTTTGGTCGAGCTATACTTTGCAGGGCGGCCCAATGTTTCACGTTTGGGTATCTGTCTGGAGCGAGACTCGGCGAGTTGCGTATTTGGGCAGGGAGGCCTGTTCGACTCGCGTCGAGTGCGGAAGGTTGATACTCAGTTGGGAGTCAGCGGCCATACCTCCAGAGACTCGTTGTGCGAACCTCTGGGTCCACACCAGGACACAAACGTTTCGAATGAACATATGGAAAGCGATCACGGTACACTGTTTCCTTTCCAAACGGTCGACCTACAGAGCGATCCAGGTAAAAGGCACTGTACTTCCACACTTCCAGTCGACGTTGCAAACAATTTATTACTACAAGATTTGGAGACAAGAACTGCAACCCGGAACTCTCGACTAGTGATCAGTCTTTTTTCCTGCACATTCACGGCGGTGCGTCGACTTCCAATGCACCTAACAAATTGTCAGCTCGTATTCAAAACGACAGAGCGGGAAAAGCGCACATTCTGACACGCCCTCGAACAATAGAATCTTTGCGCACATCCAGAGCACGCCTTCAAGTCGTTCGGATTTCCACACGAAGCGCACGCCGTCGCGCGCCTGCTATCCCTCCCATCCTTCTTCAGCTCCTGGTAATACCCAAATCCATCGCTCGGGGACCTTGTGATCTCCGACGTTACCGTGCGTCCCCCCGGCGCGCGCGGAATGCCATTGAGTGCCTCTGGCATAAGAGGCACATGGAACATCTTCGCACCCGGTGCATACGACAACTTCGTCCCCAGAGCAGTCATGACAGCTTGCGTCGTCTCCGCGAGATCAAAGTAGTCGGGATCGAACTTGGGTAGGCGGTTCCACTTGCGGTCGGTGTAGTTGGGCATGGAGTAGATCTCAGCGAGGAGTTCGCGCCGTTCAGAGGGCTTGCCGGTTTTGGTGAGGGTTTCGATGTGTTCGGCCCATGTGTCGTTGCCTTTGCCGTTTTCCATTGGGCAGATTCCGGAGCCACCCAGGATTTGGACGCGGCCGCTGCTTTCCTCAGGCGACATGATTTTCTCAACCTGAAATGGTCGATCGTCGGCAACAAAGTTGAACAAAGGAGGGAGAGAATTCACCACAATGTCATGACGAAAATGATCCCCGAGGTCGTATTCGTACTGGGCCACGTCGCCAACCTTGGACATGAGATGGGCAACACAGTAATCGTCCTCGTTCATGAAAACATAGCCAGACTGGACTAAGGTTAACGGTGCAGGCATGAGTTGTAGTGGGATCGGCGTACAGCGTCAATATGCATCATGTCGATCGCGGTGCTTTTCTGGGAGGTCGGATCGTAAGCCATTCGACGCTTCGCGGTTCAAAGAAAAATGGTACTTGCCTTGGGGCCATACTGCGTTCCATCGCGGTAATCAGTCAGAATGTGCGAGTGGAAATTCCGGACCCTTGAAACGCAGTAAATCCAGACAGGTTGAACAAGGGCCCGGGAAAACGCACCATCCCATAAGCGGGGCCAGGACTTTATCCTGAAAGACTCCCAAAGACATCCCGCCACTGCAGATGAACCGTCTCCAGATTCGGTCCTCGCCGGTGGCCGTCTTGATTTCCCTGCTCATAGCCGTCAAGCATCACGGATGGCTGCAATACCGTGGCGCTCACGGCATGTGGATACGGAGGACGTAGTCGCGGCGCGTCAAATCACCGAGATCGACTTCCTTCAGTTCGGCTTTCTACATCACCGTCAAGATGTTGACACCAACTGCGACACAGAGACGCACCCTTCGCGCCATAACAGCATTCATGAATTGATCTTCCGGGCGTTGTAGCTTGCTTGTTCGGTTGAGCGGCAGGTATGTCATTTGGTGCATCATCTGCAGAGACTCAGTCACGACAATAACATCCCAAGCAAAGCAAACGTCGTGGCAGAAAAGTGGAAGGAAAACACACCTTCCTAGCCATAGGATAGGGTATATCTTCATACCCAGCACCTTGCTGGCCCACCGGGATGTACTGGTTACGTGACAAAGAGCTTAGGGATCAGGCAGGCGCATGAACTGGTAAATGAGCGTACGGGATACAAACCCCAGGATCTGATTCTGCCATCAGGCCCAACATGTTTGGTATAAGTATGAGGATCTACGAGTTCAAGCATGTAAGCAGACGAGAACGGAACAAAAAATCTGCGCACGGCCAAAAAAAACCTCGGGCAAAGACGACCCGTCGTCATTCGGAGCGAGCTGGATGAATGCAGCGGGCCTTCGTCGGGCACCGGGTACAGTGTTGCCCTGCAGCGCCCGAAGCATATCCTGCATACCCTCCATGCTTGTGGGGGTCGAGTTGGGATAGGCAAGAGAAAGAGAAAGAGAGCGTCACGTCACGGTCACTTGTATTGGATTATGTACTGTGCCGAAATGCCGAGCAAGTTTCAACATGGAGTTGACGGAACGAGGTTGAACGCAGCAGATACTTCAACAAAGAAATGCTGCAAGCGTATTCAATCAGGTCCTGTGCGCCAATTACATGCAAAATTTCCTCGAACCCGACCAACTGCCCCGTCCACAGTTGAATGAGGGAGGTTCATTCACCCATGCAAGATGACGACTAGTCAAGACGCGTTGAATAAACCGTTGTATGTGGCCTACTTGGACCTCAAGAATGCCTTCCCAGGGACGGATAGATCAACGCTTTGGGTTAAACTTGCGAAACTTGGCATCTCTGGACCGATGATAGAGTGGTTAAAATGTCTTTATGACAGGATCCGCTACATGGTGCGGCTCGATGGCCAGTACGCTCCGGAATTCAGGTCCTTGCTCGGAATTTTGACTGGGGATCCCGGCTCACCGCACCTCTGGAATCTCTTCATGTCGGATTTCATTTTGGCTCATCACCCGGAGGACGTGCAACTGAACGGTGTGCCTATTAATCAGATCGAACACGCAGACGACGTTATGACGGCTTCCACGGCGCCTTCGGGGTTCCAAATGCATCTGAACGGTTCGCAAGCTTGGGCAGACAAGAATGGCTGCGAAACGTCGATCCCGAAATGCCTGTCCCAAGTTTTTGGCCCGCGGCAGAAATGGTCTCCGACGTTCCATCTCGGAGGGAATAAAATACAACATGTGCAAAAGGCCGCATACCTCGGAATCTGGTTTGAAACTGTTGCAAGTTTATGTGGCGGGAACAATACAAGATCAAGGCTCGGAAGGCTTCCAAAGTGGCCAATGTGATCTTCGGGCTGGACCGTTTCGTTGGAACACTTCCTGTGTGGGATCTGCGCATGCTCTATATGGCCAGGGTGGATCCATACCTTACGGCGGCATGTGAAGTCTGCCTCGACATCGAGGAAAAGAGTTTTAAGCTGCTTGAAAAAGTTCAACTCAAATTTCTCCGCCGCATGTTGGGTGTGGGTTCGCGCTCGATGAAGGCCGTCCTATTTTCCGAGACTGGGATATGGCCTCTAAGATATAGAAGAGTATATCTTGCTCTGAAAAACCTGTGCTATTCCAGGGTTGCCGGATGCACCTGGGGATCGTCGGGGCATGTATCCATAGCTGAGGTGAACTCGACATTGTGCTCAAACACAATGATATCTTCCAGCTCGGACTGCCACGCGGTGTCCTTGAGGACCGTGACAAGTGCCTCAATGCGGGAGGGAGACGGCGAAATGGAGAGTTGGTTGAGAGCGGAGGGGCGGGTATCTCACTAACCCTAAGTCTTCCTGACCTTGATTCCTTCTAACTCTACACCACCTAATCATGAGCTTCCAAGTCAGGCTCAATTCACCAGTTGCAAACGCGGAATGCAGCTTTCAATCTATGCAATGCTTTTTTTTTCAACCCCGACAAGTTTCGGTTGGTGTTTACAGTAAGTCTATGGCATATATAGTGTCCAAAAAATATTTCTTGGTTGCAACTCGGGCTTTTGGTCGCATCTCCCGGAATTCGTTCCAACTGCCTACAGTTACGACAGTTAGTCCCAGCTGATTAATGGAGGGCTTCATTGGACCACAGGGCTGAAGGCTGACATGCCCACTAACTTTAGTTAGTGGGTCTTATAGCGCCCTTTGTGCAGAGTGTACGCTTCATGATTGCATTGATGAAGATCAGTAATATTTGATTGATTTAGCTGATTAACCAGTGAGAACCCGTGATGGCGGAGTTTTCTGCACTGCTTTGGTTGACTTTTCGATTCCACGTGAAATTATTGGACCATATCCGTGGTCCTGGATCTGCTATGGAAACACAGACTGACCGAGACAAGACCTAGACCAATCGGCCAAGCACGTCGAGAGATTTGTTGCACCTCAAGGCTTTTGTGAAGTGTCAGTGTTGAAAAGAAACGGATGGGGAAAAACGCAGTAATTGCGAGTTGGGTTGGAGGTTGTCTTGGAGCCTTGAGATTAGGTCAGAGACTCAGAAGGAGTTTGCGATTCAGAACACTCAACTTGAACCATTCGGGGTGCAGAAATGTGACGGACACAACTGAACTTGAATTCAACCACGTGAAAAACCTCGCGCTCAATGCGAGCTGGTCGACGTGTCGGCCGAGCGAGAATTGGGCCAAGTGGCACACACAGATTAAGATTTTGAATGTTGCACTGTCAAGCAATAGGGGAAGTCAAAGCCGTCAGACGCCTCCGACTCTGGCGCCGATTTTACGCCGATTCTCGTCCGATTCTACGAAGAGAATCGGTCAAGAATCGAAGTTAACTTTGACCCCCTCGCTTCTGAGTTCGATTCTTGGCCCGATTCTGAGGAGAGCCGATTCAAGTTGACCTCGACATCAAAACATCGCGATGCACTGCATATCCCGCCACTTGTCGCATCAACGACGCCCGACGTGCTCGGGGACGGCCGCCGAGTCCAAAATGCCGCCATTTCTATTTTTTTCCCTTGCAGGGTTCGCGATCTTTTGATACTGGTTCCATTCACAAAACAGTCACCGTGGAGGAATGCCGGAGTAGGTTCCAGGTGCTAAAGTGTGTCGCGGTTGAGAATGAGGAGAAAAACCCTAACCCTAGATGGGATTAGGGTAGGCACCGATTCTCGTGAGGCCAATTCTGAGGCCGATTCTACAGCCGATTCTCGCGAGTTCCTCCTCTGGAGGAGGAACACCGATTCTGACCGGTTCTGGGTTTTGATCGATTCTCGACCGATTCTTGTCTCAGAATCGGTGATGCCAGAATCGGCTCCAGAATCGGGGCCCTCTGACCGCTTTGCCTTCCCCTAATACTAGGATCATGATGATATGCCAGCATTTTATTCACCGTTGGAGTGGGCGGAGGAGGCTGGTGGCGATCAACGGCGGCAGAGATCCTCTGGAGGGGGGGCCCCTTGTTCCGAACCACCATGATGGCCGGATTTCCCACGCCGCTTCTGCGCGGATGGGAAGGGTGTGCGTAGTCTCTTACACTGACTTCCCACTCGTAACCTCATTCTGAAGTCTGTCAGTTACCGCGCCCTGATTACCGGTAGGTTCCCTTATTATGTAAGCTGTCCCCTTTGGGAAGTCCGACCGGCAGGGCGACGCGACTTTGACGCGTCGCAGACTGCCACAGCACATTTTGGCTCTGGATAAGCTACAAAAAGTAACCATTCACTCAACCAGATCCTTTGAAGGAGCTTAACCCCCCTCAAATTGACTAAACTAACAAAACATGCATTCACACGCTCAATTGGGCCAAGATAGCCTCTCTCTACCAAGAAAACTGCCAAAAAAAATGGTGACAAGTATATTCAAGCCCTGTAAGTTGAAGAGAGTCATGATTCTGACAATCACCAGGGCTTTTGTGTCCACAACGCGTCGAGACGCGTCCCGGGTATTCCTTGTTTGCGCAAGCATCTCTGATCGTTATATAATAAGGGGACCTACCGGTTATCAGGGCGCGGTAACTAACAGACTAGGGTGTGCGCCCGCCGGACGATGATAGCGACGCCTGCTGGTCGCTTGAGTCTGGCGAGGACGCTCAGACATCGTTCACCCCCGCGACGTTCAGAATATGTCGGGCGCGACGCCGCCGTCTATGGAGGTGGATCCACATCTCTTAACACCACACGAGATAATTTGATGAATGATCATATATACTTACCTCCGAGCATCATAAGACCGTAGAAGCAAGCTATAATCTCCCTCGGGACTCGAGCAAGACAGTCGTAGAAATCGTATGCCACTCGCGCTCTCCTGCGCTCTTTTCACTCGCTCAAAAATCTCTTTGCTGCCAACACGGAAATCTTTTTGAAGACCGATCACCTCGTGGCTACCACGGACTCACACGGCATGTCAACGTCAGGCAACACGTTTTCTTCGGCCCCACGTCTCTCCGACACTTTTCTTCCCATCTCTGCTGCCACGTCCCCTCTTCGTCGACACCGTACACCTCGACGGCGGCCCCTACTTCGTACCACACAAAGAGGCGGCACCTCGGACGGAACCTCCGCAGCATACCCTCTTTGTCCTAAGCAGGTCATCCTTGTCACTCGTTCTGTACGGCTCTCTCCCGACCGCACAAAGAACTACTCATCGATCTCTTTATTCCAGCCTCGCGCATCGATTGAATTCAATCGTGCCTGCCCGACGGTGGCTCTGCGCGAATGCGTCACCACGTCGTGGGGGCTCCCGCCAGCCAATCATCTGCTGAATTTCGCTCTTTGTTCTGACACAGTTAAATAACGATGCGAAGGTGCGCATCCTCACCCCCACATAACTACAACCTAGCTCACCCAGCTTTCACAATCCTAGCCCTTCAAATGGTTACCACTCGCAACAACAGCGCTCGCGCGTCCTCGCCGACCCCGTCGGACTCTAGCGACGTCTACTGGGACGTCGCCAACGACCGCATCACCCCCTCGCCCGCCCCCAGCGAGACCGCCGACGTGTTTGGCTGGCCCAGCGACGCCGAATCGATCCAGGGACCGATGGAAACTCACCTGCGCTCGCACGACTCTACTCCAACCCCGCAGACGGCGCGCCCTTCCTCCCCAGCTTCCGTCGTGGAGGTTTCGGGGGAAGACTTTCCTTCTCTCGTGGCTACTACACCCACCACGGTGACCAAGCCTCGCGCCAAGGCAGCAAAGGCCAAAGGCAAAGGCAAGGCCAAAGCAGGTGTGTAACTCGCTTGTATTACCACTCCTCGCATCTAAATTTCCGTACAGCCGCCGTTGCTACGACCGCCACTGAGGACGACGACCCCTTCCTTGCTGCGGACACCGCGGTCGCCATTGCGGCGTCGCTCGGTCTCACGACGTCGCAGGATCATGCGACCGAGGGAGCGTCGTCGTCTCGCCGCCCCGCAGCGGCTCCCGGATCCCCGTCGAAGCGCCTGCGCTCCAACACCGCAGGAGAAGCCGTCCCGTCCCCATTCAGTGTGCAGGTCGTCGCCACCCCGGACGCTGCACAGGACATCGCCTCCCCCGCAGCTGCGCCCTCCTTTGCCGCCGCCGTCGCCGCACCCGTTGCTGCGCCCATCGTCGCTTCCGCCGCCGCGCCCATCGTCGCTCCCGCCGCTGAGCCCGTCGTCGCTCCCGCCGCCGCGCTCCCCGCTGTCGCTGCCCCGGGCGCTGCACCTGCGGCGCTTGCTGCCGCCGACGACCGTGTACCTGCCGCCGCAGCCCCGCACGACGCCCCAGCCCCCGCCGCAGTAGCCGACCCTGCCGCCCCGGCTGCCCTGCCTCCCCTGTGGCTGACGGCGGATGGACTCCCTCCTCGCGGCTTGTACACCCCCGTCCCGCCCGGCAGTTTTCCCCCAGATCGTGTACTCGCCCCAGGGGCTGATCCAAGGCATCCCAGCCGACCTTTTCCCGATGTACGACGACGTGGGAGGGCCCAAGTTTTTCATCTCTGTGAGCGGCGGCAACGGAGTGCCCCTGAAGACACACGGCCTCATTCGTGAGTCCCTCGGTAACTTCGCCAACATCGGCCCGACGGACTTTTCGCTCGGGACCCCGCCTGTCGCCGCAAATGGCACCAGCCTGGCCTTATGGCTCGTCGCCGACATCCCCGCTGAAAGGGTTGCACAGGAGAAGCGGATGGAATCAAGATTCGACGGTTTGGATATGAATGAAGACAAAGATACAACAAAGTTGAATCTTTAATCTAATCCACAACAAACAACCTAATCCTAAACACTTTACTACTTCTACTGCCGAGTTCGTATTGTAATGAGGGGAGCAGGTAATTAAGGGGTTGCTGTCTTAGACGTGTGCAGCGCGCGTGTGGTCTGAGTGAAATAAGGCTTGGTAACCGAAGTTATAGCACCCTATTCGCAAAGTGGATTGTAAAGCGTCCAAAGCTATATGCCAAAATCCCAAACGTATCCAATCCAAGGCTATACAACAAGCCAGTCACAATTCCAAGTCCTAAGGCTATACCACAAGCCAAATCCCAATCAAAGGCTATACCACAAGCCAATTCACAAGCCACAGGTTCAATACAATTCACAATCAGTCAGGAGTCCAGGAGTATCGCCAGGGGCGTGCAGAGATTTATATTATAACTTGGAACGGCACTATTCTGAATAGAGTAGCCCTGAGTGACAAGTCCAGATCCGAACCGTGCGTTAAGGAGGGCCGTAACTGGGTGGCGCCTCAATAACCGGGGTGGGATTCCGTACCGTACATGCCAGTGCTCTCGCTATTTTATACTGTACACTATAACGCTTACATAGAGAGAATTACAAGATTGCGGATAAACGGAGTAGGGGTGTGACAGACGATCGGGTATACATGTGTTTAAAATGAATAGAAAAACGAGTCATATCAGTAGCCAAGCAGTTACAGTTGAAATAAGAAAGATTAATGAAACTCCTGAATGTCCATTAGTTGCCTTGGGACTTATCTCGGACTTCGTGTGGTGCTGGAAGTCGAGATTAGTCCCTAGGTTCTGAATAGGGCCCTGCCCGTGAATAAGATACTCAGAAATGGATTCTACATGTTCGTAGCTTCCACTGAGTACCCCGCACTCCCTTGTGAAGAGCTTGGAAGACCAAGTTCCTGGATTGGAACCTTAATCTCCCCGTTTTGAGAGTCGATCGCGATTTGATGCGATCATGTCCGGATAATTCCGTATCGGCCTATTCGGAACATGATCTCGGGCAAGTACTGAGCCGGTCACGTGGTCCATCGCGTATCCCATTTCGATGCAAAGAGATGTAAACAATGGTTTCAATCAAGCGTCCGGCGTCCTCAAGACATAACCGATAAATCCCCCAAATGCCCACTAGGTACTTTATGAATAAGGGAGCTCTCTTGTACAACCTGAGCGTCTGTAAGTTGACCCAGTTTTAATTGTAACCCGTACAACAGCGCTAATTCAGTATGATCTTTCTGAATAGCCCCTGCGGGTGGACTTATTATAGTCCCCATTAAGAGTAGGCTCAAAGCATAATATCAGATATGATATTATGCTTGAGACGCGCGTTAAAAAGAACAGAAAACGCGAAAAACGCGTGAAACAGGCCTAAACCCGATACACGGCTTATCATCTCCCCCAATTTTTACTATTGACCGTCCTCGGTCACCCGTGGTTATTCAGATTATTTATCTTTTATTGCCTTCTGACAGCGTTCCCAACTTCTGCCATATCTTTGTTTTTATGTGCCTCCCTTGACGCGTCGACGCGTCTTAGTGAAAACGGGATCCTGACTTAGTCACAATCCAAATTTTTCTCTAAGTTCACTTGCGACTACCTCCGCGGAACGTTCTGGCCAAGCCCAGACCATGACATCATGCCCTGGCTTATTCTGAAAGACGCCGTAGCACCGCTTTTCAATTATAACACCGCCCATCAAAGCCTGATCGTGGATCCTGATTGAGCAGACGCAACGGAGGCAAATGTCTAAGACTTCATCCCTCATTGAGGGATGGATTCTCCTCTCCATTTGCTCCTCGCTGATACCCACTTTGTCACATATCCATCCGTTGGAACCAAATCCCCAGCACCAGGTCATTCTGGATAACCCTTGCCCAAGGTAATTTTGGTCCTGAATAAGCTTTTGCTCATTCAATTGAATGTATTGCGGACTCAGAGGTTCTCCAGGGCCCATTGTTTTTGACTTCGCCGTTGCTGCGCGTCGGCGCAACCGCTGCCGTCATGTCCCACTATATAGAGGACGGTCCTGGACTTCGCACGCCCATTCCCTCCCTCTTTTCTCTTCCACCACCCGCTAATTCACAATCTCCTTCCCTTCTGCTCGACGCGATGCCTTCCCAAAGTAAAGCGCCGCCGTCCAAGACTCCCAAGCCCGCCTCGAAGGCTACTCCGAAAGGCACGCCCAAGAAGACGCCGCAGAAGACTCCGCAGAAGACTCCGTCGTCCAAGGGCAAGCGACCTTCGCCTGTGGTTTCCGAACTTGAAGCGCCTTCGGGTGGTCAGGTTGAGAGACCCAAGCCCAAGCCGCTCAAGCGACGTGGCAAGTCCGAGGTGGTGGAAGAGTCCGCGCAGGAGGAGGAGGCGCGCTCGACCCCGTCGAAGACGACTTCTCCTGGTCCGCCCGACCCGATCGTCCACTTCAACTCGCCCTCGATGAAGAAACTCCGCGGTTTCATGGCACGCTGCGAGCAAATCGAACCCTCCGAGTTCGACGACGTTCGCGCCGCTATTCACGAAGCCTATCCTGCCCTGGTGAGTCCTGAATTCTCAACGTCCCGTTTTTCTTTCCGATGCGTTGGCTAATTCAGAAACTTCTTTAGCGTTTCCTCCACGATACCGTCGCCGATACCGACACGTCTGAAGAATTCCGCCGCTACTACTTCCAGTATACCCACTTGCTCAAGACCCTCAAGAAGGTCCCGACGGCCTGGGCCGACGTTACGCTCGATGTGGAGTCCGAAAAGGACGAACCGGTATGTCTTGACGTTATTCTTTTTCTTCTCCTCCGTTTATTCAGAATCCTAACCCTGCAGTCGCTACCGCACCGCGGGTTCAAAATTCCGAACGAGCTCCCTCCGATGCTCCCCAAGTCGTACGCTACCGCCAACCGGGAGGTCGACGAGGACGACCTCGTCAAGGTCGTTCCGTACTTGTACCCGCCGGCGGAGAAGGAGAAATCCTACTCGCCCTCCAGCAAGGCCACCACTCCGGAGCCCGAACCAGCCGTTGAAGACCAGCCGGAGACCGACACCCGTCGTCTTCGTTCCCATGGAAAGCCGGGTCAGAAGCAGACTGGTAAGTCTCTCCCGCCTCGTTTCTTTCCTTTAATTTCTCTTCGTACTATTACTGATCCTCCCTTATTCAGGACAGGAAAAGCCGTACGATAATACATCTATCTCCCGTTTTTTGCCACTGCTGACCGTCTGTTCACCAGGCCGGCCAAGAAGCGCAAGCGTTCGGGGTCTAAGGGTAAAAAGGCGCGTCTCCGTTCCTTTTCTTTCCCCGATAGTACTGACTTTCCAAAATATTCAGAAGCAATCTGGCAAAGGTGGCGGTGGCGAGTCGGACAGCGGCGAGGTAAGCCCCTCCTTGTCTTTCGTCGTTTATTCACTAACCACTCTTTTTTTTATTTTACTTCTTTTAGTCGGAACCGGAAGAGCAGCCTGCCAAGAAGGTCGTCAAGCAGGCGTCCGGCTCCAACGTCAAAACCAAGAAGGACGGCGTCAAGGCCATGGACCCGAAGGAGTTCGGCAGGCAGGTGGGTGCTGCCGCCACCGAACTTCTTTCGCGTCGGATCAAGAGTCGCAAGGGCGAGGATCCCGGTAAGTTTCCTTATTCAGAATCTTTGTTCAATTGACGGTTCTGATCTTTGACACAGGCATGGACTTGGTCATCGACCCCGGCGAGCATTCTACCCATCTCGCCATCCTCCGCAAGCACTCGTCCCCGCCGACGCACTTCTACACCGGTCTTGCGCCCAAGAATATCATGCGCGGCTATCCGACCGAAACCAGCGCCCGCGATATTCCCCAGGTTTCGTTGGAGGAGGTTAAGGAGTTGAACGTCGAGGACGCTATCGCCGTGCGTTCATCCTTTTTCCTCTTTCATTAACCCGTTCTGACTCCGGATGCCCTAGCCGTCTTTCTCTTGCATGATTTGCCTTATCATGGGCAAAGAATGCAGAGTCATCGGCTTCGGTGGCACTTGTGGTTTTTGTCAGTCGCACAGCTTGCGCTGCACTGACCACATGTCCGCCGAGGAGATCCTTCTCGTTCACCGTCGCCTGGGAAGTCTCTTCGCCGTCTCGTCTGACCGTAAGTCGTTTTTAGTCCTAATTTTCTTATTCAGAACTGACTTATTCTGACTTGTAGTCCACGAAGTCGCCTTCCGCGAGGCTCTCAACGCCCAACGTCGCGCTATCGAGTTGCAGAAGCTGGCGCACGACGCCTCCAACGAGGCGTCTGTCCGCTTCCACCACCTCTTCTCGCTCAGCACCACGATCATCGACGCTTTCGGCCCCAAGCTGTTCCTTGAACACTTCGCGCACGAGGACCAGCCCGAGCTCGTCATCGAGCACTTCAATGCTCAAGTCGACAACTACAACGCGATTCGCCACGGCACTTCTGTCCCTTCGTCGACTCACGACTGTGCTTTGGCTTGGGACAAGCTCCTCGCCGGCGACATTCTTCAGGACGACTTCGAGATCCCGATCTTCTCCCCGACGCTCAACGACTACCTTCCCGCCGGTATCGCGAAGGACAAGGGCAAGGGCAAGGCGAAGGAGAAGGAGGAGAGGTCGAAGGCGAAATCGAAGAAGACCTCTTCTTCTTAGGTGTTCTGACTTGTCGCGACGCGTTCTGACTTGGTCGATTTTCTTGTTCTTGTAACTATTCCTACCGCCCCCTCTTAGGATACGGACTTCAGGTAGAATAGTTTACAAGTCTCCAAATACCTACGCGAATATCCTGTATATATTGTACTGCGAATAATCTTTCTTGGGTTTTATTCGTGCGAATTTCGACTTAGAAGATTTTTCCAGTTCAACATTCTGAATAGCGTCGGTTCGAGACCCGAGATAAGATAGCCGATTAAGATAATCTTGACAGATCTCTTAGCGATTATTCTTATCTTGACACGGTGGCTATGTGATGCCATCGTTGGTCTTCAACATGTCAGCACGGCTAACTGAATCTGAACTAGGGGTACTTTTCGTCTTCCCCTCTTATGTCCGTCTTCTATCGTCATGCCTTCGGCTCTGTGGAGATAGAGCATGCGTCATACATGTTAGAGCTCTTCAAGGTGCGTTTCTAATCATGCTTCTAGTTTCTATCGTTTCCAAACTTAAACATGATTATAGCCGACTTATGCCTGCCAATGCTGCACTACTGCTGGCCGTGAACAAGAGTGTAGTTTCAACGGATGGGGCCGTGGATGTGGTCCTTGCGAGACCCGTTATGAAGGCCACTGCTTATTCCGTTTCAACTACGGTTGGATGGACTTCATGACTCGTCAGGAGTTCTCTCAGAATAGTGCGTCCCCTATTGTTCTGAATAGCATCCTAAATGCTAAACACTGGTTTCTAGGGATGCCCTGGGGTCTAGACTTGTTCCTTGTAGAGGATTTGGTCCAACACGTACCAAGTATTCTGAAACTCCAACAAGATCGTCATGACCGGATGATCAGCTTGCTCACTACTCGGGTTAACTCTGTTAACTCTTTCGTTGAGCTACTCCTATTGGGCAGGAATTGGGAGTCCCTTGGTTATTCTAAACAGGCCTTGAAACTCGTAGCAGACCGTCGCAGCTTTCTTCGTTTGCACGAGAGTTCTCTGCTTACTGGCCCGTAGTTGTCCCCCTGTACTCGTATATATTATCAGACTTGGTTTCAATTAACCCTATCCATCTGCCGTGCCTAAACCCTGAAGGTTCTGCGGATTCTGAATAGCGGCTTATCGAAGGAGCCATTTCAAATATTAATACAGCACGTCCCATCTAGCTCAACCGGACAGAGCGCCAGATATCGGATCTGGAGGTTACGAGTTCGACCCTCGTGGTGGGCGTACGTTTTGCTTCGAACTCGATGTTTGAACTTTGTTCTTTAACCTTTTTGTTCGAACAACCACGAGAACGGTTATTCAGGATGACTCCTGTGTCGCCAGTTCCACCTGATTATTCTGAATAAGCTTGTTAAAGCCAGTTTTCACATGCAGTCTTGGCTCAATACAATTTCGGCCCAAGCCTATTCTTGTGCGTTTCCCAACCTGTAACTAACTGAGAGGAGTTGTATTCAATAGAGTTGGCGATTCAGGGATGCGCGAACAATCGTGAGATTTTCGCAAATTCACTGAGTCCCTCCCCCAATTTTAAATATCAACTGTCCTCAGTTGCCAGTCGACTCGATGCCCTTATTCAGGAAAATGTTTAAAGCCCTGGAACGTTTTATTCCATACGTCAAACTCTTCCAAAACTTCGCCCTTCTTTTGCCCAATATGCCTGGTGTTACCCCCGGTCCTGAACATCTATCCAACAATGCGCTCAGCCCCCCGCCTTTTGTTCCGCCTGCTGAGCTTGCGGACGTCTACCCAGAGCTGCTCGACTCTATGCAGACTGCCCTGTACATGAACTTCCCCAGGCCTGAGCGTCAGCTCCGGATGCTCGACGAAACTGCTCAACTCATGGTGTGTCTCAGTCTTTTCTGAATAAGATTTCCATTAATGTCGATCCTAGGCTCGTCTTGCGCCGCACGCTCAGCTTATCTCCACTGTCGACCCCATCTATCACGACTTCTCATCTGTTGTCAACAAGATGAAGCAGTTCGCTCCCGCACCTCCGACCGATGCTATTCGCAAAGTTCTCGAGATGGGCGATACGATGAAGAGACTTCGCAAGCGCGCTTCTACCAACGCCAAGCAGGCTGCTGGTCAGGCCATGGAGCATAATCGTGCCGAGAAGGAGGCTGCTAAGGAGTTGGCCCAGCAGGTCAAGAAGGTACGTCTCACTTCATCGCGAATTCTTGGATTCTGAATTATATTTCATCCAGACTCGCAAGAAGAAAGTCGTTTCCCCTGAAGACGTTCCTACCTCAGACGAGGAGGAGGAAGGGACTGCGGCTGATGAGGACGTGAACATGGAGGACGCTCCCACCAAGGTACGTCTCCCCCAATTTTAAATATTCTCCCACGGTTTAACTTATGGGTTCAATATTCAAAATTCAGAAAGATCGTGATTCTTCTCCCGACGTCGTTATCCTTGACGATCCAATTGACTTCGACAAAGGTGCACAAGTCGTTATCGTGGGTGGCAAGGTTGTCCCTCGCCCTGGCCACGAGCAGGACCTGAACACCATTATTCAAAAGACCGTCGAAGCTAACAACGCCTCTGCTGCCCCGGTTCGTCTCTTATTCAGGATCACATCTTTAACCCGTTGACCTCGTTTTAACAGAGCAAAGGGAAGAAGCGCAAGGGCGACCGTGATCGCGCCGAGGTCATTCGCTTTCCCTACGTCCATATCAACCGAATTGACCGAAAGTCGAACGCGTATATCCAGGCTATGAACGTTATCGCGAAGACTGCCCCGGAGGAGGCTGCTAAGGTAGCCCTTTTGTCTGAGATGTCCCCGCCGGCCAAGCGCAGGCGCGGCCGGCACGACTTCGTTGATTTCGAACAAGGTGCTCACGATGTCCCACAGGGTACGTGTTGCTCCTTATTCAGGACCGCAATCTCTGATTGCTTCCTCAGACAAATTCGCCAAACTTTCCCCTTCGAAGCCTGGCGACGCTCAGCAGATTGTCGCTCACGCCCGGAACGCCATGACGAGCACCGCTGGGGTACAAGTTTCCAACACAGCCCTCCTTCGCGCGGAGTTCGACACCCGCAACCGCCTTGTCAACGTTATCGCCCGCCTTGCAGCTGACTTGTCCATTCACGAGGTCTTGGTCGGAAAACACGATGAGATGGTCAACCTTATGAACGAGCGCCAGCTTTCTGCTCTCAGCCAGCTCCCGTAGGTCACAGGTTAGCTTTACTTCCTATAATCGCATCCCAGCTTATTCAGAATGGTCGATTATAGAGAACCAACTTCGACACTCAATCCGTGCCCCTTCCCCAACTGTTCCTGTTCCCCTCATCCCGTCGACGTCTGCCATGATTCAGTCGACCTTTCCACGCTTGACATCCCCACATTCCTTGATAGCCCGGTTCAACTTTCCTAGATAGCGTATTTCAGCCTTCTATTTCAGTATACCCCGTCTCTCATAGTAGGACATCCGCTCTTTAGATATAGGCTTCCGCACTCCTTCAGCCTATATCCATTTGTAACCCCCACTTGATTTCCGTGAATACTATTTGCCGTTCCGATATAACCCCTTCGTCCTGAATTAGCCCGTGTTTATTCTGTATTACGCCATCTTGTCCTTCTTGCGCGAACGCCTAGAACGTCTGGGGTTTTCAGCATCATAAACAGGTCCAGGGCCTAGGTCCACATCTTCTGGTTCTTCATCGCTCTCATATTCCTCGGAAAGTTCCGCAGGGTCTACCTTCTCCCATCCTGGCACCAGCGTAACCTTGTGAAACTGCATATCCTTGCCCTCATATTCGTCCGGAACTCCCTCGTCATTAACGAGTTCGTCCAGTTTTTCTGCTGACATATCTATGAGCTCCTCAATTTTATCTGTAAGCCTTATACGCTTGCGCTGTTCAAAAGGAATAGCTCTAAATCGGCCGATCTTTGAGTGGTACATTGCACCATTCATTTCACAGCACAAGTAAGAACCACCCTTCGTCTTTCTGACTACCACCATGGGTCCCAGGTATCTGGGTTCCATTTTACTATTGAGAGATTTCTCAACCGTCGTGTTCCGAATAAGGATCAGATCACCCGGTTTGAAATCATAATCCTCGATGGTGTCTTTGTGAATACGCTCGTATCTCCTCACCGCAGCTAGCTTCTCTGCAGACACCCTTTTACGCATCTCTTCAATGTGTTGGGAGTGTTTGGCCAAAGCTTTAGCCCTCAGACCTACGAGTTCGGCCGTCGTGATAATAGTATCAGGATACTCTACCAACCAAGTCGATTCCTCGATATCCAGGGGAATCGTAGGATGGGCCCCCGTAACTGCAAAGTAAGGTGTGCATCCTAGTCCTCTCCTGGCCGTGATTCGGTCTGCCCATATCACTTGTGGAAGGAACCAATACCATTTCCTGGTGTCACCTCCTGTTGCTTTGTACAAAGATTGCCGCATATCCCAATGGCCCCGTTCAACCGGTCCATTTGCCTGAGAGTTATATGGAGAAATCCTTATTCCCGTGATGCCGTATTTGGCGTTCAACCATTTGATTGCAGCCAGAAATTGCCCTGCGTTATCCGTAACAATCCATTTAGGACAACCCCACCGGCATATAATTTCTTCTAAAAGGAATCTGCCGAGTGCCTCGCCATTATCAGCTCTTAGTGCCCTAGCCTCGAGCCAACGTGTTAACGAGTCCCTGGCCGCCACTACAAGCCTGTGCTGGTTCGATACGGTGCCCATAATCATAACATCAACATGTATCTTCTGGAAGATACTGGGAGTTAATGTCGCAATTGGTGGTATTCGCAATAACTTTTTCTGCCTTGCCTGACAAAGTCGACAGGTTTTCACATACCAACCGATGTCTTTCTCCATTTCCGGCCACCAAAACCGGTTCTCGATTAGTGACTTCGTAGAGTAGACGCCCTTGTGGCCCAGACTGTCGTGCGAGGCTTTCATCATGTACATACGATGATCCTTCTCAACAACAAGCCGGTGCTGTGAATCCTCCCCCTTTCTGTAGAGCCGCCCTTCCTTATTCAGGAAGAACTGTTTCGCATACCTAATGAACAACTTATACTTTTTATTGGAATAGCCTTCCGGCCTCTTAAAAGGGTCCCTCAACCATTCCTTAACAAAGTGAAGCCGTTCATCAGCATTTATTGCCCCTTCAGATCGGTGGTCCTCAGGATAAGGTTCACGCTTCTCTGGATCCCATTTGAAATCCGTATTCGGAAGCAAGCCCTCCTCTTCCTGAATTTGACTCATGAGGAACTGGGGCATGGCCACTTTTTCAGATTCATAGGCTTTCTGAATAGCGCTGTCCATGGTTAAACGTTCCTCATACGCTTTGTCGCATTCACACTGGAATTGCGAGACGTGTGTGGCCATTTCAGGCAGTCCTTCTGGACTTTCGTCTGCAATTCCCTGGTAATAACCACCCCGCGTGTCAATGTCTTGTTTGAACTCGTCCAACTCATAAGGTTGGGGAATACCTTTCTCCCAGTCCTCATGGTCTTCCGGAGGAGGGTTCTCATCATAACCTTCCTCTGGGTTTGCATGGATAGCATCGCCAGGTTGTAATTTCCGCCTTGATAAACCGTCTGGGGAGAAAGTCATTCCCCGAACATGCTTAAGTTTAAAGTGGAACATTAAAATCTGTTCGATCCATCTATTTATGGTTGCGTTTGGTCCCATTCCAGGATTGGCCAGCATGCCCTTGATGTACATGGCATCTGTCTCAATCACTAGTCTCCGACACCCGAGCAGCCAATATTGCATGTGAAGAAGCGCCCGCAAAAGTCCGTACAACTCCCTTTTCGGTTGAGAGAATCTAGCTTCTCTCTCGTTCAAAGGTATGGAATCGAACTTTGCGTAATATTTCTTGGTTGGGTCATCTGGATCTACTTGATATATTTCCAGCCCTACCGCCATCCAAGAAGTGTCGACGGCCATTACTACATCCGAAAGCCAATCATAATTGATTGGTTTTAAGGCTGCACAATTCTGAACCGCTTGCTTGACTGCTTCCATACAGGCTTCCTGTTTCTCTGACCATTCCCATTCCACATCTCCACGAAGGAGCTTTGAAATCGGCCTAGTCAGAACAGTGTAGTTCTGAATAAACATCCTCATAGTCCCGACAACTCCGAGGAACTGCCTGACCTCTGAAATATTTTCCAACGCTGGCCATCTCGTTATTACTCCAATTCTATCTTCTGATGGCCGTCGCCCATCGTAAGAACACATATGTCCAACGACTGCGAATATTGCCATGCACAGGAAAGCCTTGAGTCCCGAGAATGTTCCCCCACAATACTTGATCCGTTGCACTATACGGTTCAAATTTTGAAAGTGCTCCCATACAAACCTACGAATTCCTGGGTTAAACGGATGGGTCTCGTAATTCCCATCCGCGTCCTGGTATCGAGAACCAGGGCCCCTAATCGGAACATCATCGATATATGGAATGGTGACATGTGGTATTTCGTCCCGGAGGATGAAAGTCACATCGTCATGGAATATAGGTACCGAATTAGTCCACCCTTGAGGTAGCTTCACTAGCCGTAAAGCCCCGAAAGGTGTCTGGAATGTCGTAAAGTCCCTTGAATTTTCATCCAAGTCTCTATGATCATATCCTGAATAGAGGTCGAGTACCGCTCCACATGCCCGCCCAGCGAAATGATTTGCCAGTTCATCCGTTGCAGGTGGTATTCCAGAATGAGCAATGGTCACTGCGTTCAGTGGTTCAAGGGCATGTACAAGTCGAACACTTTTGCCATCCTTCTTGACTACACCAAAGAATTTCGTGCGGTAAGATGCATTAGAAGGTTCATAGACTCCAGCGTCTATTTTATTTTTAATGATCTTACATACTTCCTCCAACTGTCCGCGCGGAATGGGGATGCTCTTTTCAACCCAAACCTTGTGTTCAACCACCGGTATTTCAACCGGAGGGAAGAAATCATGTCTAAAGCTCCCGCGTTCCGAATCATCCCAGGCGAAGGCCTCATTCTGAATCATCATAAAATGATGCAACAGTTTCCGCTCTTCCAGCCATAGAAAATCTCCCGCGTGAATCTTATCAATGATCTCTTTCCTTTCCAAAGTATATCTCCCAGTAGGGCAATAATCTCCTGGATTCGGCGATAGTCCCGGCATATCTTTTAACGGATCTCCGGTTATCTCCCGCTTTATTCGGAATTGCTCAGGTAACTCCCCGTAGACTGGTCTGGTCTTCAGAGCTACTGGTTTATATTTCTTTGTTGCGAACACGGATGCAACCGGTTCTCCTGGTTTGGCCTTCGCCGTACCTGGTGAATCTCGTTCATCCGGGTCCAATCTCCAACTCGGCCCACAACACTCGCATGGGTCCGAACGATCCTTAATTGTTTCTTCATCAACAGCGTCTAGAAACACACTTTCATATTCAGAATCCTTATTCAGGACTTCTGAAGGTTCAGGGTGTATCCAATCCGCCGTTTGACAACAGTAGCACCGGATCTTCGGATCATTCGTGTGTTTCGCACGGTTCGATTTCTTCCCCTGATCCGTACTTTTCGGTGATTTGACCGGCCGCACACCTGAGTGTTCCGGTAATCGTTCATCGAAAGTGAAAACCTGGTAAGTAGTCTCGCCGTCCTTGGGTTTATGCAGTCTAGGCTTTGGAGACACAAACTCTTGTAAAAGAGTCGTTGCCTTAACGTCGGCTTTTAGTGAAGCACTATTAGTCGAGGCCTGCAAGTATGCCGTATTGAGTTCGTCCGTTGAAAAGTTTATGCCGTTCCGGGGTTCCAGATATCCTTCAATCTGAAGTTCACCATTTTTATCAAAACCAAATTTCAGTGCTAGGTCTCCTTGAGGGCGGTCAATCCCTAATTCCTCGAACACGTCTGAAAATCCTGTTTTGACTCGGCTTGCGGGGCTGATGCCGCTGGTTGGTGAGCAACTCTGATAGGATCGCCTTCCTCGTCCTCAACCTCAGTAATGGAAGCCTTAGGGCTGTTCGCCTTTACTGAGCCTCGGTCATAGGTTGGCACAGCTACTCTTCTTTGCGTTATTGGGTCCTTAAGAGTGACGATGGTGGTTCCATCACTCTTATTCTGAATAGTGCTTTCAGTCAACATTTCGAAAGGTCTGCCTAAGAGGATATCATAGGGCACGCCATCGATGATGTGGACTTGAAGGTACACTGTCAGGTCCCCGAACGTGAATGGTACATTCCGGGCAAGGCCCGTTGTCTTTTTCATGGTACCATTTGCGCTCTCCATCCAGATAACAGTATCTGGATCCCACGGAATTTTTAACCTCTCTGCGACTTTCTGGTTCATAGATATGATCATAGACCCAGCATCACTAATCGCTTCGACGTGTATTAAACCGTTGACCAAAGGAAACAGGACTTTTATAGGCCCCGTGTCGTTACTCATGAATTTCAAGTACTTGAGCGCCATAAACACTTGTTTCCTGATTTCACTTTCCCCAAGGGTTGATAAATAAACTTCATATGGATCAGGAGCGATGAGGGCACCGGCGGGTACATTGACCAAGTCTCCGCTGCTTTGAGTAAAGACTCTGACTTTTGGCAATTCGAGTATATCCAATGCGTCATATCTTAAAGTATCCTCTTCTTCTGAATAGTCCACCGGGAGCTCATTTTCTTTTTCAACCATTTGTGCCAGTACAGCGCCTTTGTTAGGCTTTAAACGCGACTGCCTGGACTTGGTTATCTGTGTCTTGAGTTCTTTTGCCACCTCAGGAGACACAGCGGCCATTTCTTCAGCGGACATTTCAAAGTTCCCGCCTAGAATACGCCTCGCAACTCTCTTCACGGTTTCAGCCTTATTAAGTGCATGTCCAACTTTATAAGCTTTCTCAGTGGGCAATGGCAAGGGTTCCGGATAAGAACCTGTTGGTTCAGGTTTCCCTTTCTCCGGGAACATTTTGTCATATTTGATTTGGTAAGGTTGTTGCTCTTCGTCAGAATAATCATCGTCCAGTTGAATCTTAGATCCAACCTTTCGTGAGTCCTCTTTTCGGGAGCCCTTATCCTCCTCAATGACGTCTTCCTTGGGTTTCGGTTCCATATGGCGACGGATCATTAGAACTATCATGTTTTTAAGCTCCTGAAACGCCCCTTCGTGATCTCCACCCCATTTAAACGGCCTCGTCTTCCTCTGTTGTAGCATATCCACAAATGGTTTTACATGCTTTGCAAAGTTCCAAATGTGATCTCTATATGCATTCATCATCCCCAGCATACTCGCAACGTCGCTGTAAGTAATCGGCCTAGGCCAATCTTTAATTCGAGCGATGCGTTCCTCCAGTTCTTCCGAATCTCCCAGTTTAACCCTCCAATTTTCACTCGTATCAGCCAGACCCTTTTCCGTTTCAGTAGCCACTTGTCGGTTCTCCGGAGGCTTGGCTACAAGGGATTCTGAATTACCAGAATTCCTTGCCTCCTTCCTCGAACGCTCTAGAAATTTGAGTTAGCAGGTCCTTCCGAACCTGCCCCAGTTCGTGTTTGAACCAACTGGTTTTGAGCATTGCCTGAGGCCTGACTATTCAGCCCATTCAACAATTGCACGAATTGATTAATGTCCCACCCCGGCGGCAACATTGGCATATTCGGAATAGTGCCCTGCCCATTATTCACATTTCCAGCTACTTGAACTAGCTGCTGATGCGCTTGAGGAGAGGGTACTACCTGATTGCTTATCTGCACGGGAATTTGGGAGTTCATCATTTGTACGCGCATGCTCCTCAACTCATCATCCCGAGTGTCGTATATCAAATTCATCTGGTCAGTGTTCTGATCGAACCCATATTGAACCATCTGAGTTTGAGGATTGCTAAGCCGACCAATCTCTGAGCCCTTGCGTTTGCCTAGAGCTACCCAGTATTCGTCGACACGCTCCTTCCTGCTTTTACTTTCAGGAAACCTAGGAATGTACCGTCCATCACCGAGCCTGATTGACCCATTCTCGACTTTCACATAGCCCATGTCAATATGTTCTTGTTTATACGGGCAATCTTTCATGAAGTGCTCCAGGAGCCAACAATAAAAGCAAGACATATCTTTTTCACCACTACGGTTACTCGAGTTACGATTATTTCCGCTCCAATTATTGTTGTTGTTACTCTTCACTACTGAATTCGAATTTCCTTGATCATTATTTCCGTCAGACTTCCCTCCGTTCTGGTTATTATCCATGTGCGGTGGTGTCTGTCGAACATTCTGACTAAAGGACTTCTTCAGACTAGCATCAATCTTTTCTTCGATCTTTTTGTCGACAAGATCAAGTTTATCATTCAGATGCGCTAGAATCTGAGTGATACCCTCCATCTCTTTCTTCGTGGAAGACTCTCCTTTGGTGGATTGGTACTTAGATCCCGAACTACTATACTTGGAGGAAGAGCCCGTCCAATTATCAGATATGGCCTCCGCTATCCCAATTATTTCGCTCAAGGGAATCTTTGCTCCTCTCCTTTTAACCAAGGCGTCCCCCTTTTCTCCATCCCTGTCGGCATGATCTCCTTCAGCAGCTAATTGAACCGCTGAGGGTTTGAGAACTGAGCTTTCTGATCCATTCTTTCCTGCCAAGATTTTATTCTGACTAGCCATAAAGTTGACTTGCTCTGCGAATTTCTCGTCAAGAACTTCGAGATACATGTCCACTAGTTGACCATTGTCTATGGAAGCCGGGGCTTGCATTAACTTGTCCGCTTCGTTGGAGAAGGATACTGAGAATCTCCTAAGAGCTCCCAATTCAGAAGGTTCGATTCCTCGATTTTCTGAACATATCTTCTTCAACCTTCCAAGCGTCCCGACTCGAGCATCTTCGAGTTCTGGAAACAGCTCCTCTATATCTTTAACCCAAGCATCGTAAGTGCCTGTTTTATAGTGATGGAGTCGCTCCCACTGCTCTCTGGTCTCTTCGTCGGTCAAGTAATCCAACACTAAGTTTTTTCTATCTTGGTCTTCGGTAATTTTCCCTTTGTCACAAATAGTCTGAACATTTCTCAGGAAGCCCCTTAGTTTAGAAGGGGTCTTTCCATCGAATTTCGGACCATGGAGATCCCAAGGTACTGGTACACGAAAACTGGCCACCGCCGCTACGTTTACGGGTCTATCCGTCATAATATTCTGAATTGGAGATGCTGCACGGGACGGTTGAACCGAAACTGAAGCTGATCCTGGAGTTTCTTCCAGGTTGGGACTTTGTTGGATTTGGGGATTGCTCCTTTGTCCTGATGTAGATGCTACCGCGGAAACGGTCTGAAGCTCGTTATAAGCCTGACGCCTGCTCTGTGTGATATTTGCTTGGTCTGCGCGTGCACGATCCGAAGCCGAGAGTTGTTTTGCTATCTTTGTGAGAGAATGCTCTTGTAGTTGAGGTTGAAGAACAGGCTTCTTTGAACGAGTAGTTCGAGAAGGAGGTCTGCCAAATCCTGACACTGGAAGAGATCCTTGTCCAACAAAGGTAGAGTTTTCCGATTCAGGCTCGTCTGAGACCCGAGGTGGAATGGTTTTATCTGTTTACGGACAGAAGAGCCTAGTTGTACCCAATGACAAAAGCCAATGAGTAAATGTGCTAGTTGCAATTGATATTGCGATCCAAGGTTCCAATTCAGAACGCGCCTTTTTGCTGTTATTCACAACGTATAATACCCAGCAATCAATTAATCTGCTACCCTCGTGGTGGGCGCCAGATGAAAGGGTTGCACAAGAGAAGCGGATGGAATCAAGATTCGACGGTTTGGATATGAATGAAGACAAAGATACAACAAAGTTGAATCTTTAATCTAATCCACAACAAACAACCTAATCCTAAACACTTTACTACTTCTACTGCCGAGTTCGTATTGTAATGAGGGGAGCAGGTAATTAAGGGGTTGCTGTCTTAGACGTGTGCAGCGCGCGTGTGGTCTGAGTGAAATAAGGCTTGGTAACCGAAGTTATAGCACCCTATTCGCAAAGTGGATTGTAAAGCGTCCAAAGCTATATGCCAAAATCCCAAACGTATCCAATCCAAGGCTATACAACAAGCCAGTCACAATTCCAAGTCCTAAGGCTATACCACAAGCCAAATCCCAATCAAAGGCTATACCACAAGCCAATTCACAAGCCACAGGTTCAATACAATTCACAATCAGTCAGGAGTCCAGGGGTATCGCCAGGGGCGTGCAGAGATTTATATTATAACTTGGAACGGCACTATTCTGAATAGAGTAGCCCTGAGTGACAAGTCCAGATCCGAACCGTGCGTTAAGGAGGGCCGTAACTGGGTGGCGCCTCAATAACCGGGGTGGGATTCCGTACCGTACATGCCAGTGCTCTCGCTATTTTATACTGTACACTATAACGCTTACATAGAGAGAATTACAAGATTGCGGATAAACGGAGTAGGGGTGTGACAGACGATCGGGTATACATGTGTTTAAAATGAATAGAAAAACGAGTCATATCAGTAGCCAAGCAGTTACAGTTGAAATAAGAAAGATTAATGAAACTCCTGAATGTCCATTAGTTGCCTTGGGACTTATCTCGGACTTCGTGTGGTGCTGGAAGTCGAGATTAGTCCCTAGGTTCTGAATAGGGCCGTGCCCGTGAATAAGATACTCAGAAATGGATTCTACATGTTCGTAGCTTCCACTGAGTACCCCGCACTCCCTTGTGAAGAGCTTGGAAGACCAAGTTCCTGGATTGGAACCTTAATCTCCCCGTTTTGAGAGTCGATCGCGATTTGATGCGATCATGTCCGGATAATTCCGTATCGGCCTATTCGGAACATGATCTCGGGCAAGTACTGAGCCGGTCACGTGGTCCATCGCGTATCCCATTTCGATGCAAAGAGATGTAAACAAAGGTTTCAATCAAGCGTCCGGCGTCCTCAAGACATAACCGATAAATCCCCCAAATGCCCACTAGGTACGTTATGAATAAGGGAGCTCTCTTGTACAACCTGAGCGTCTGTAAGTTGACCCAGTTTTAATTGTAACCCGTACAACAGCGCTAATTCAGTATGATCTTTCTGAATAGCCCCTGCGGGTGGACTTATTATAGTCCCCATTAAGAGTAGGCTCAAAGCATAATATCAGATATGATATTATGCTTGAGACGCGCGTTAAAAAGAACAGAAAACGCGAAAAACGCGTGAAACAGGCCTAAACCCGATACACGGCTTATCACCGCGCACCTAGCGCAAGCCATCATCGACATCCGCATCCTATCATCCGCGCCCATCACCCTCTTCACCTTCCCCTACGACCTGCCCATCATCGGCTTCGTTGGCATCTTCACGGGCTTCACGCTCGCCAACACCACGGAGGGCGCGAACATCGCGCGCGACCTCATCCGCGCCGCGATCGCGGCCAACGGCGAGATTGCCCAGTTTGTCCAGACGCACTGGGACGCCTTCGGACCTCAAGTCTCAGCGAGCCAGGCGTGGGAGATCTTCCTTGCGTCGGTCACCGTGCGCGGCATCGTCCTCCTCGTTAACGACACCAACACCGTCGCCTGGCGCCTTCACGTCACCCCCCCGACCAACAACCGCGATAGCTGGGGCCAGCTTGGCCGCCTCCACGGCAAGCTCTCGATCATGACACCACTCTACGGCACCACGCACATGCAGCGCACCATCCGCTGCCGCATCTGCCCCGGCATCGACCACCCCACCGCGCTGTGCCCCCTCCCCAGCCTCCCCGGGTGGCTCGGCCCGACCCTCGCCACCATCACGGTGCTCGAGGAAGCAAGTCGTCAGGCCGCCGCCAAGGCTCGCGAGCAGTTTCGCGCTAACTCCGCGGCCAGCACGAGCGGATTCAACTCGGGCGGCGGACGTGGGCAAGGCTCTAACGACAAGAAGCCCCGCAAGGACGGGAAGCCGAAGAACGGCGGGGATTACAAGGGGAAGGGGAAACGCCGCGAGCGCGATGAGTTCTTCTAGTCACCTTCCTCTACATATAAGACACCTGCTCATACACACTAGATGATTTGTTCTCCTGATATTATGTTGTGTCTCTTTGCGAACAATACACGAGTTTGCTTCTTCTCATAAAAACCCAAATGAGTTACTGAGTACCCTGGTGGCCCCGGTATTTGGATTGAGCACCGGGCTGCCGTGGGCGCGTTGGGCGCTCACAATCGCGCCTTGCGCAACTATATCAATTCCACACACACCCTCTAAATACATGACTACACAACTACAACACACAAGAATTAGCGCCACGGACCCTCCTGGAACGCGGGAGGGTTTAGAGGAGCAGGCGCATCCTCCTCGTCAGTGCCCGTCGGCTACGAGACAAAACAGTGAATCCAGCGGGAGCCGGGGCAACCGGGGGCCTAGCCCCGGCTATCCTCAACGAGGTCCCCCCTGCAGCAGCTCCACTGTTGCTTTGGCTACTGCAGCGACTGGCGAAGAGCGACAAATTCCAAATACACGCGCGCACACGCGCCGTGTCGGTAACGGCGGTGCTACGGTCAATCCGGGCGCGCCGTCCGGGGGTACAGATCTGCCATCCCGTCCGCGCGAATCTCGCCGCACGAGGGGTAACCCAAATGCGGCGGGAAATCAAACGGGTAGGACCGCGTCTGGCTCCAATGCTTCACACACCGAAGCAAATTCTAGGCGTCAACGGCCCCCAAGGGGCTGTCCCCAAGATGAAGACCACGCACCGGCCTTTTTCAGCAGGAAGAGGGACAAACAGCAGCTGGGCAACCCGCGCATCGTACGCAACACACGAGCCACCATTAATTTGTGCGCCGTCAACATTAATGGAATCAAGGCAACTTCACTGGCGCAAGCCAGCCACAAATGGCATGATATTCATCGGATAATGCGAGACCAGAAAATTGGCATTCTAATTGTTACTGAAACACATATGTCGGTCGCCCAGGCACTAGAAATAGAAGAAAGTTTCATGAAGAAGTGTTTGAAGCTCTTCAATTACGACTACCCAGAAAATCCCGCCGCAAAAGGCGTTGCTGTAGTCCTAAACCGCGAAATTACAAATATTGAAGGCGTAAAAATCCACTACCTCATACCGGGCAAAGCAATGTTAGCAGTGGTTCCGTGGCACGGCACACGGACGATGACGGTATTGGGGCTCTATGCCCCGACGGAATCTGACGAAGAAAAAATTAACTTCTGGAATACACTGTGTGATTTATGGCTCACTACTGATCTACCGGTGCCAGACGCAATCGGCGGGGATTTCAACTTGGTCCCAGAAGCGATAGATCGACTGCCGCACCGCACCGATCCCGAGGCGGTGTGAGGCTCCACTTTGTGTCGACTCCGGAACCTGGCCTTAACAGTAAAATGGACACCATGGGACCCGCTCCGGGACGACAGTAAAGAAACTCACCGGATCGCTGGAACAACCAAAAACACCAACACCTGCCGTCGAACGCACGATCTGACCTGGAATCGAACAAGCACCTCCGGAACGAGTAAAAAGAGACCGGACTGCGAAAAGCATTAAGGCAACGGCGAGGGAAATAAAAATCACACGAAAAGACCGCCCATGATCCGACCTTGATTCGAACAAGGACCTCCGTCTACTAGGGAATACCCAGCAACGGCGCACTACCAACTGTGCCACCGGACCGATAACAAGCCAACAGCAAAAAGGTTTCGAGTCAGTTACGCCCCAGCCAGGAATCGAACCTGGGTACCCTCCGAAACGATTATTGTCCAAGGACCGGAAGAGGGTGCGCACCTTGCGCCACGGGACCGTTGCAAAAAAGAGTCGTGAAAAAAGAAAAGGCTCTGGGAAATTCCCCGAGCACGAATCGAACGTGCAACCTCGCAAAGACAAAGGGATTACGAGGACGCGGTACCAACCGCTACGGGAGGTTGACTATAACCAATATTCGAAGAGATCGGACCACGCCCCAAAAAGGAGGCGCGCTCACGCGCAGCCCACCACGAGGGTCGAACTCGCTACCTTCAGATTAAGAGTCTGACGCTCTAACCGTTGAGCTAGGCGGACGATATGATTGCAGAATAACAAAGGAAGGGGGAGGGCAGCCAAATATAGAACCAATCAAGAAAAGCAAGGCGCGGACTTCGACGAAAATATTCATTTCGCGACTTGGAACGGGTTAAGGCCTCCTCATAAAAATCAGGAACGCGCGCAGGAACGCAGAAATAAGGATAGGATGCACGAAAACGCGCTCCGGAGGAGGTTGCGAACCCAGGGCGCAAGCGTTATGCCGCTCCGGACGTGTTATGCCGTGCCCGGCAGGCCGGAGGCCACACCCTAGGCCATCTACGGACTCAGGCAGGCACCTATTACTCCTCAGCACACGAGAAGCCTGCGCGCGCGCAACTCCGGCGAAGCGAAACTCGAATTATACGGTTCCCGCTGCGCGCCCACGCCCTCCGGACGCGTTCTACGCGTCGAAAACACGACGGAAGGACGAGTAAAAGACCATTCGAACAGCAGGACGAGGAAGCCGCCGAATTACCGACGCTAGGGTACGACCGGACGCGAGAAAGAGGGACCTACGCGCTCCGGAGTCAGTTTTTTACGCGATAAACGGGCTCAGCGCCGGAAAATGAGACGGTTATTCCGTGAAAAGGGCTTATACTGCGAAAGAAGGGCATCCAGCCGCTCAGATTTTGATACAGCAGGGAAGGCAGCGTGAATCTGCACCTCCGGCGCACTTAAACCAAGTCGCAGAAGCCCTCCGCGCGCCCGAACGACGTCTTTTACGCCTTTTTCACAAGAAAACGCGCTTCCGCGCGTCTACTGCTGCCGAATTTCTGCAGGAGCGCTCCCAGCGCCGCGCCCCCCGGCGCCGCGACCCACCCGGCCGCACGACCCTACGCGGCCGCAGGCTAGAAAAAATTAATATAGCGGCTTCGCGAGCACGTGATCACGCGACGCGCAACGAAAAATACGCGACACGCGCGACTTTCGACGCGTCCGGAAGAACGTACACCGTGATAACGACGGGACCAACCACCTCGATTCCGCAGATTAGCTCCGGACCTGGGAAAACTCGTGAAATATGGTATATCTGAATTTTCGCGTTCGAACTTGGCGGATTCGCGACCGTCCCTGTCAAGTATGGTGCTCCGGAGGATCTCGTAACCAAGGAACTGCCGTAGGAAGCAACCATTCTTATTCCGCTGAACGAATCTCAAGCCTCCGGACGATTTTTGAATATCGCGCCCAAAAAGGAAATTCGACGCAGGACCAAAATATTCAGAACTCGTGTCCGGAGCGGGCAAAACCTTAGGTCCGAGGAGCTCTAAAATCAGGAATTGAGCAGCAAAAGCAGTATGCCTCAACTCCGGAGGCGTTTGTCGCAAGTGGACCGAGCAGCAACACTGGAGGGAGACTTTGAGGCAGAGGCAAGCACCTCCGGATGCCAAAGGGGTTAACGTGAGACGGGTGCGAGACTATTGGAGATGGCACAGCCTGCGTACGGCAGGCTGGGAGTATAAATAGGGAGAAATTAGTAGGAGTTGGACATCTTGTATCCCCCACACCTAAAATCCAATAAGCCTAGCTAGGGCGAGTTGGGTCTGCGAAAACCTACATCGTTCATTCACTTGACGCAGTTACACGAACCAAGGAACAAGGTCCCGGAATAAGAAGAATCCGGCGGTAGCCTTTTGGAATACGCCAAATCGAAGGGCGTTCGAAGGCTTCAGGACAGAAACCGGAGTTCTAGAGGTGGAACCGGCATAATAACAGCCAGCTAGCGCAGTAGGCGGCTCAGCAGGATCCCTGTTACATTGGAAAAGCCTTGACCAAAGAGAATTGGGAAGGGAAGACGAAGAAAACTTGGGCATAAAGGAGCGGGAGACCAGAGTTTAGCAGCTCCGGAGTTCGAAACATACTCACAGTTTGTCAACGTCCGGCGCTGACAGAATCTCGTCAACAAACGGGGCGACGAGAATCACGACAAATCAATTAAACCATATATTCCTCGTCATAGCTGACGATTCGACCTCTATTCGCGGCCTCGACGTCCCCTCCCGAGCGGTCTGTAAAGAATACGACTCGAATCCCAGAAAACGGGAAGGCTAGGAGCCCATTCGACATAAAAGCCGGACGAATTCATAGCCACGGACCTCGACAACTTGTCGAGGAGCCTGTAGATAGTACTCCTTCCAGCAGAGAACGCTGAATTAAAAACACACACACCCAATTCCCCCAACTCCGAGCGCGAGACAAGGCTCCAAGCTTGTTCAATAAACCTCTAGAGGACGAACAACATTTATAAACGTCACACTAGGACACAAATTGTCCAAGACGCGTATAATACCGTAGTCCACACCACAGCGGTTGTAGCGGCGTACCTAAGATTTGCCCGCCTAATGGGTGTTGAAGATGGTTGGAGACGAAACAACCTCGATACGAAGGCGTATACCCACGTAAGCACGCACGGGACGCTGTCCCGCATTGACAAAATATTGGTCTCCCCTGCCCTTATGAAAAACTGCCGCAACTGGGAAATCAACATTGTAGCCGGAGGACTCACTGACCACAGAATGGTCTCAGTAAATATATCGGCCCCCGGTTCGCCCTATATCGGGAAAGGCAGATGGGCAATGCCCGAATTCCTCCTATACGACAAGGAGTTCATGAGCCATGCAATGGAGGAAGCCTGCAAACTGGAAGACTCAATGAGTGAGGCACGCACCGAATCATCGAACGCCCAGACACGCTTCAAAAGCTTCAAGGGTACAGTTTTGGAGCTTGCGATAAAAAGAGCGAAAACCGCCGTTGGTGCGTCAGAAAAAAAGAAGAAAGTGCTGGTAGACGAGCGGGAGGCACTGTTAAATGGCAAACCAACAGCCCCTGCAGAGAGAAGGGGGCAAAACGAGCCCAGTGCCGCCAACGTACGACAGCAAAGTGTAAGTCAAACCCCAAATGCAGGGGAGAAGTCGCAAGCCGAGGTTGCTGAATTGGTGGCGGCTATCGAGAAGAAAATTGACGACTTGGTTGATCGCCAGCGCGAGAGGAAGAGACTCGAGACGAGGGTCCGTGGACTCACGGAGCTGAACCACATCACTAAATATGCCGTGAACATTAGTAAAGACGTAAAACCGAGGGATACATTGAGCTACCTTCGTAGAACAGATGTTACGCCGGAAAGGGGCAGTCGACGCTCCTCCGAGATGGCCGAGATAGCACGGGACTATCATAATGACCTGCAACTTGACGGTATGGACATCGCGCATGAATTGCGGGAAGAGGCCCGAAAAGAGGCCTTAGACTCAGTGCCTCAGCATGACGCTGAGGCTGACATGGGACGACTGGCCGAGAAACTCAATGAAGATGACGTCCTAAATGCGCTCTTGCAAGCGGCACCTGGGAAGGCGGCCGGCATAAATGGATATGCAACGGAATTCTGGCACAGACTAGAAAGGATTAACAGGGAAAATACGGCATCCAAAGTTGATGCGACCGGAAAGAAGACCTGCGACATAGTCAAAGTGCTCACCTGGGTTTTCAACGATATCGAGGAGTTTGGTATGGTTGAGGGCACGGAGTTCTCCTTAGGATGGATGTGTCCACTCTTCAAGAAGAAAGACCATACCGATATCGCGAACTACCGTCCAATCACGGTACTGAATTCAGACTATAAAATATTCACAAAAGCGTTAGCTAACAAACTGGCAAGGGTAGCTCCATACCTAATTCATAAAGACCAGTCCGGTTTTATGCGGGGTCGCAAAATCAGTGACGCCATTTACCTCGCCATGGAAGTGGTTGAATATTCCGAGGAAGACCTACAAAACGGAATCATTGTCGCGCTCGACCAAGAAAAAGCATATGATAAAACATTACACCCCTACCTGTGGGACACACTCCAAAAACACGGCCTTCCAGAAAGGTTTATCAACACCGTGAAATCCCTGTATAAGTACGCTGATACGCACGTAATCATAAATGGTGAAATGAGCTCCTCCTTCTGTGTGACCCGAGGAGTGCGCCAGGGAGACCCGTTGTCCTGCTTACTGTTTAACTTGGCAATTGAGCCTCTAGCATCAATGCTGCGAAACTCCAATCTGAGAGGCTACTCCGTGCCGGGCGTGGCAGAAAGAGCCGTAGTGCAACTTTTTGCGGACGATACTACTGCATACCTGAGTGAGTTCGATAAATTTGAGGACTTGAAAAGAATACTGGACCGATGGTGTTGGGCGTCGGGCGCTCGGTTCAATGTAGCCAAAACTGAAATTATACCATTTGGTACTCGAGAATTCCGGGACGACTTCCTCGGGACAAGGCAACTGCACCAAAACGACCGCTCGGTACCGCTTGATATCCATATAGCAAAAGAAGGAGAAGCTGTCCGAATACTCGGTAGCTTTATTGGGAACGGAGTTGACGCCTTTGGTGTATGGACCCCAGTATTGGGGAAGATCGACTCGGACTATGCGAGATGGGCTAATCTCAACCCCACATTAGTAATGAAGAAAAACATTGACCAAATTGTAGCCGGGTCCCGCTCACAGTACCTTGCCCAAGTCAACGGTATGCCACAAGTAGTGACAAAACACATACTTCACGCACAAAAGGAGTTCATGAATGACTCGAAGTCATCGATGATCGGTAGGGACACGTTAATGGCCCCTCGTGAACAAGGGGGATTAGGAATGTTTGACCTTGAAGCCCGCAACCAGGCCCTCCTGATGGTCAAAGCAGCATCTCTT
The DNA here is from genome assembly GCA_029449255.1 of Mycena polygramma. NCBI lineage: Eukaryota > Fungi > Basidiomycota > Agaricomycetes > Agaricales > Mycenaceae > Mycena > Mycena polygramma. Next base: position 2,140,002 of record JARKID010000003.1, read on the forward strand.
GCTGAAACCGACCCAGGCAAACGCGCCCATTGGGCCTCCCTGGCACTACATAGCCTGGGGAAACATGCAACAAAAGCCGCATCGATGGACAGTGAAGCAAAGACGCACCTCATGGTCCAAAAATTCCCAGTAAGCCAGAGAAACCCCCCCGCCTTGCACAAGACAATGGTGAAATGCCTGCGCAAATATGGAATTAGTCTCGAGACCGTCAACCCATCTACGGCTATATGTCGAGAAATGCCGCTTTGGCACCACCCTGGAGAAGATAGGGAGAAGAGGCAGGAGAACAACGGAAAGAGGGCGAAATGCATGCGAGGTCGTCACGCCGTGCTAACGGTCGGCGACGGGCTAGACCTCGCTCAGCGCCTGGATGACCCCCTGCATGTAACACGAGCCTCGTGCATGTGCGACGAGTGCGAAAACGATAGAACAATACGAGGGTGTGACGACCCCCACGCCTGCGCAACAAAGGCAGCCTCCCGACTGCGGCAAATCCTTCCCAAGTGGATCCCCAAACCAAATGATGATGAGACGAGACGCGCCGCAGAGCATCCATACGGAGACGAGAATAACAAGAGATTCAAGCCCCCACACCACATCACAAGCCTTGCCCAAGGCCTTCGCACGATGACGCTCCGCACCGGAGAACCAAAGGAACGTGCAGCACCGCGCACGCGGAGAAGAAGGCAAACGGGACCTGCCCCTGAAAAGTTGACAATATATATTGCAGGGACGACATATACAGCACCGAGTAACAAAACCACAGCAGCTGCCGCAATCCTTGTCGGAGCTGAAGACAGCACAGGAACGAGAAGGTGCATAACAAGCACATACGAGCAGTCCCAATACGTGGCTGAGTTTTTCGCTGCATTAGAAGCAATTCGAAGCGCAAGATCGGAGACTGCACTCACCATAGTCAGCGCCCAGAACTACGTGGGCGACGCAATGAACAAGAAGCTATCCAACTGGGAGCATGAGGGGTGGATAGGTGTGCGCCACCGCGGCATACTGCGCTGCGTGGCCGCAGAGCTCAAAGCTAGAAAAGCCCCGACCATTTTCAAGGTAGCCGCACCCGGCACACCCGCGAGGGCAGTATGCAAAAGAGCCACCAGGCTGGCAAAGAGAGCCGCAAAAGCACAAATAGATGCCGTATGGGACCTTTCGATACCGCCAGAAATGGCCCTCCCCGGAATAAGCCTACAAGGAAATCGTCAGAAAGTTTTCTATCGCGGCATACGGGAGGAAAAGACCAAAAAAATTAAACCCCGGGTATCGACCGTGAAGAAGCTCGAGGTAGTTCGAGCGGCGGCAAACAAATCCTTTGGGCGGCGAGTATCCGACGCCGATATTTGGCAGGCAGCCGCGTTGAAGGACATTCTGCCGCGAACGGCACAGTTCCTGTGGAAAGGTCTCCACGACGCTCATAGGATAGGAGTATACTGGACTCATCTCCCCGGGTTCGAAGACCGCGCAGTGTGCGAAGAATGCGGGGTATTGGAAGATCTTGAGCACATTCTGGTTGGCTGCGAGAGCCCCGGGCAGAAATTGATCTGGGGAGCCGCTAAGACCCTATGGCTAGAGAGAGAGACACACTGGCCGGAAGTGTCGTTGGGCACGGTTCTGGGTTGCGGGCTCGCAGAGTTCCGCGACGACGGTGATAAGCCGTGTCTCGGGTTTAGGCCTGTTTCACGCGTTTTTCGTGTTTTCTGTTCTTTTTAACGCGCGTCTCAAGCATAATATCATATCTGATATTATGCTTTGAGCCTACTCTTAATGGGGACTATAATAAGTCCACCCGCAGGGGCTATTCAGAAAGATCATACTGAATTAGCGCTGTTGTACGGGTTACAACTAAAACTGGGTCAACTTACAGACGCTCAGGTTGTACAAGAGAGCTCCCTTATTCATAACGTACCTAGTGGGCATCTGGGGGATTTATCGGTTATGTCTTGAGGACGCCGGACGCTTGATTGAAACCTTTGTTTACATCTCTTTGCATCGAAATGGGATACGCGATGGACCACGTGACCAGCTCAGTACTTGCCCGAGATCATGTTCCGAATAGGCCGATACGGAATTATCCGGACATGATCGCATCAAATCGCGATCGACTCTCAAAACGGGGAGATTAAGGTTCCAATCCAGGAACTTGGTCTTCCAAGCTCTTCACAAGGGAGTGCGGGGTACTCAGTGGAAGCTACGAACATGTAGAATCCATTTCTGAGTATCTTATTCACGGGCACGGCCCTATTCAGAACCCAGGGACTAATCTCGACTTCCAGCACCACACGAAGTCCGAGATAAGTCCCAAGGCAACTAATGGACATTCAGGAGTTTCATTAATCTTTCTTATTTCAACTGTAACTGCTTGGCTACCGATATGACTCGTTTTTCTATTCATTTTAAACACATGTATACCCGATCGTCTGTCACACCCCTACTCTGTTTATCCGCAATCTTGTAATTCTCTCTGTGTAAGCGTTATAGTGTACAGTATAAAATAGCGAGAGCACTGGCATGTACGGTACGGAATCCCACCCCGGTTATTGAGGCGCCACCCAGTTACGGCCCTCCTTAACGCACGGTTCGGATCTGGACTTGTCACTCAGGGCTACTCTATTCAGAATAGTGCCGTTCCAAGTTATAATATAAATCTCTGCACGCCCCCTGGCGATACTCCTGGACTCCTGACTGATTGTGAATTGTATTGAACCTGTGGCTTGTGAATTGGCTTGTGGTATAGCCTTTGATTTGGGATTTGGCTTGTGGTATAGCCTTGGGACTTGGAATTGTGACTGGCTTGTTGTATAGCCTTGGGACTGGATACGTTTGGGATTTTGGCATATAGCTTTGGACGCTTTACAATCCACTTTGCGAATAGGGTGCTATAACTTCGGTTACCAAGCCTTATTTCACTCAGACCACACGCGCGCTGCACACGTCTAAGACAGCAACCCCTTAATTACCTGCTCCCCTCATTACAATACGAACTCGGCAGTAGAAGTAGTAAAGTGTTTAGGATTAGGTTGTTTGTTGTGGATTAGATTAAAGATTCAACTTTGTTGTATCTTTGTCTTCATTCATATCCAAACCGTCGAATCTTGATTCCATCCGCTTCTCCTGTGCAACCCTTTCAGCGGGGGAGTTGGTCAGGCCGAAGTACATCACCAAAGGCTCGAAGAGCCCACGGTTTGTACGGAATGCGGCCTTCCACTCGTCGCCCTCACGGATGCGGACCTTGTTAAAGCCCCACCGGATGTCGAGTTTCATGAAGAACCGGGCTTCCCTTCAATCAGTTAATAAGGTCGTTGATCAGAGGGAGGGGGGGGGGTACCGGTTTTTTCACGGTCATCGCATTGAGCGCCCGATAGTCTGGACAAACCGAAGTGCTCCATCCTTCTTCTTGACAAAGAAGACTGGAGACGCCATCGGGGACTTGGACGGTTGAATCCTACAGTAGCAAGGCCCTCCTCGATAAAAGCGTCCAGCTCACGCTGCTCGAGAGGTGAGATCGGGTAGACCTTACAGTTGGCAGGCTTCGAGTCTGGGACGAGCTCAATGGCATGGTCCCAGCTCCGACGCTCGGCAACGAGTCAAAAACTCCCGATTGAAGACATCCTCAAACTCACGCGCCCACTCGGGAATTGCTTCCGTACCGGGTGCGCAGTATTTTTGGCATACGCCTCTTGCCAGCCGCTGGGAAACAGTGCTGGTAGCGCGGATGTCCTCAGGCGGTGACGAGAATGTCGTGTAGAAGATGCAGTCTCCATCCTCTCCGGATCATCCTCGTCGTCAGATTCATCGGAGTCGTCTAGGCGACAGCTCCGGCAGCTCATCAGTGTCAAACTCGCCATCGTCATCCTCGCCAGAGCGCTCGTCTGTGTCAACTGCACAAAATGGCCGGGATGGGCCAGCTCGGAGCTGCCGCAGGATGCGGGCAGCAGTTGCCGCATGGCAACGCTCGGTCCGTACCTCGTCGCGACAAGTTGTGCAGACAGAGGGGCATCGGCTCATCTTGACCTCTCGGGTCTCCCAGTCGATCTCCGGGTTGTGCTTGCGGAGCCAGGAGTACCCAAGGATGAGCTTCTGCTTGCCAAGGCGGGTGACAGCGAACACGACACGCTCGCTATGAGACTTGTAGCGGAGGATGAGATCGGCAACTTCCCGAATGCCTCCGGCTTCGTTGGGGGTGCCGTCGACATTGTAGACTGGGATAGGACGCGAGAGCTTGCAGACTGGGATGTGATTGGCAGCAACATACTCAGTGTCAATGAACTCGCTAGTTGCCCCGCAATCCAGAAGGCCGGACACGGAAAGCTTCACTGCATCGCCGGTAGACTCGATCTCAAGGGGAAGCAGGAGGGAGTTTGTGCCGGGCTCAGCCGCAATGGTGTAGCGTTTGGGGAGCTTGCGCTCCCACATAGGCTTACGCTGCAGGCGGAGCGGGTCATCAAACACTGGGGGACGACGTCGACAAGTGGGGGGTGGAGCAGATTTTGCACAGCATGACATCTTTTTGCTAGAGAAGAAGTTCTTTATGCTTTTTGCGTCATCGCTATTTTTAGCCACTTGTGGAGCCGCCTGTGGAGCATGGGTGGGGGGTGCGTCTATTGCTTCTGGTGTAAGAGGTGTATTGTCAGACTCATTACACAGTATGGAGAAGCAATTAGGGGACGCGACTGAGGGCGCACTGCTCACTCGTCGCGGAGGGGAAAATCCTCCGGAACGGCAGCAGCCGAAGCTGCAGCATGCTCGGCTACAGCCTCAGTCGACGCAAGGCGCGCCAACAGCTTCCTCCAGCAGGTCTCCACCAAGCTGCTGGATCACTTCATCGAGGACGTCGATCGACCGGACGTCAGCCGGGGTCGTGCAGTCCCGGGCAAAGTGGTTGGGGTCTCCGCAGCGGAAGCAGCCACGGTGGGGTGTGCGCCAGGCTCTGGTGCGGTCAACCTCCATTGGGATGCCAGGAGGGAGCGCCGGAGCGGGCCGTGCGCACCTGCGGTGCGGCAGCCGGAACCGGGGCGCGACCGGAACCGGAGATGGGGGGCGCAAGAGGCTTCCCAGTTGGGAAGGTGGTGCGACCGGAAGACGCCGTTAGAGCGACTGGAAGGGACGTTGCGAGCCCGGAGCTGGGACTCGTACTGCCGGTAGGCCCGGACGCGCCACGCAACATAGTCCGTGAGCAGGGGAGGGTCGCTCGACCCAGTTATAGCGAGATTGATCGCCGGGTCAAGTCCAGTGCGGTACTTCGTGACCTTGACGATGGGGTCACTGAAGCCGGCGAGGTCGACGAGGTCTTCGAAGTTGTCGGTGTACCGGAAGACGTCCCGGTTGCCCATGTGGTAGGTGCGCGACTCGAGCTTGATCAGGGCGTGGTCCTGCTCATTCTCCTGGACGAAGCGTTGCCGGAACTCGACCAGGAACAAGTCCCAAGTCGGGAAAGGGAAGGAGTTCTTGGCGGCGTAGCGCTTGGCCCAGCGCTGTGCTGTGTCGGTAGCCATAAAGGACATGGCGTACCTGACGACCTTCTCCTCCGAGGGCTCTCCAGCCTCGGTGAACGCCTCCGGGACAAGGCGAGCATAGGTCCGGACCGCGTGCAAGAACGCCCGCCTTTGGTGCGGTCGCCGTCGAAGATGAACGGGGGGGTTCGGTCGAAGGACCGTTTTGTTCCAGGGGTGACGTTTTCAAAGAGCCGTGGACCCGGGTCCGGAGCTGAAGCAGCAAGGGACAGGGCAGGCGAGTTCGCACGTGCTGAGGTGGAGTTTTCTAGTAGCGTAGTGAGGCGCTCGAGTCTGCTCTCGATGGCGGACATCCGAGCGTCAGCTTGTGCAGCGGCAGCATCGGCCATGTTGGCGTCGGGAGCAGGGACAGGGGAGGAGGGGGCAAGATTCGAAGTGGGAGAGGCGGGAGCGCTGACGAAGTCGTCCGAGCCTTCAAGTCCAAACTTCGCAATCTTGGCCGGTTAATCCCTTAGAGAGTTTCTTCTGCTGTAAGGGCAACCTCGAGGCCCGAGAACACTCAAGAGTCCTAGCGAGGGGAATCCGAAGATGAATAAACAGTAGCTACAAACAACAAGTAATGCACCTAGCGAGGGAATCCGAAGAGAAGAAACTCTGAGGATCCCCACGCCAGGCCATGAGTACATATAGCTACTGCGCAGAGACATGTGACCGGAGTGATCGGCAGAGATCCCAGGCTTGATCACAGGCGTGATGGTATCGGGACGGACCGGAGGAGCGTCTGAAGAGGGTTCCCCTGACACAGGGTCAGTTGGGTACAGACTACAGTACTGCAGGAGGACAATGTATCCTTAAAGGAAGAAAGAAATGGTCAAAACTTAAGTCAAGTCAATGATTCAAGGTTGATTCAATCAAGGCTGATTCGAACGTTGTTAGCTCTTACAGGCTCCCAGTCCACCGCCAGCTGAAGTATCAATTATGTACTCTGTGCAAACCAGGCAATATTAGAGGCAGAAAATTCTGCCTTGTATTCTCATGTCTGCCCTGCCACAGAAGCGAACATACAGCGGGCCACCACCTAGGTGACTTAAAGCACCCCGCAAGGCACTCGAGCCGACCAAAGGTCGGGCGAGGGTGCCGAGCCTTTAGTCTGTAGTTAACCGCGCCACCGTGCAAGGGTGACGGCGGTATTAGTGATCATCAGAGCTTCAATCTTGTTCCCACGGCCTTTCCTTTTGGCCACGTCCATGGCAGTCCATGCTTCTCTGCTTTCCCTGCCCTTCCTCACTCTCGTTTGCCCCCGATGGCACCCAATTTGTCCTGGCGACCCTAAGGAGACGCACCCCACCAAGATTGTACAAGAACAAGTCCCGCCGTGAATGACGGTCTTCCTCTATGAGCAAGACCTGTCAGACGCTTCCTTGAACGTCCTTGACGGTCAATCGCCCAAGACACCATGCTGTATATCTGGCCGCAATTCGGTGCACCAAATACACGTGGGATGCCTTCGAATGCGATCCGTGTCGACTCTGGCCGTCTGTGCGACAAGTCATGGCTCAATTTCACCGCACTGGACGTGTCTGCGCACAATGGCAAAGCCGACTACCATGCGGCTCGTACCGCCCTGACAGCGGCATTTGCCCGACTGTGTGTCGTCACCAACCCACGCTTACAGTCTACCCAAGGTCGATTCTCAGCGATAAAGTCTACGCCGAAATTGACAGGTGCGTGCCTCGTCGCTTTCTGTCGCTTATTTGGCCTGAAGGCATTGCGCCAGCTCATCCCCGTCCTCCGCTCCACGCTACCTCTTGCGTTCCGTCTGCGCCTGCGGTGCAGCGCTGTGGAGGCGCGTGCACGCGTTTTCGTCGCGGGGCTACGATTTCGTTGCCGGGCTGTGGCGACCCTTGCAAAACATGGTGACGTGGTGCATACCTTGTTTGCATTGTCTCCTCACCCGTTGAAATCACACACTGCCACACGCACATGTCCGCACCCCGCCACTTCGATCCCCACCAGCGCACAGTCCTGAACCCGTGAAGATGCCAGAGTCCGTAACGTGTGTGGCTCCGCATGTCCTCAGCCTCTGCCGATGCTGGAACTCCTCGCCGAGGCATGGTGCACGCATTCCGGTTCGACGATTGGACTGAAGCCTGCACCGTACTTGTACGCGGCTTGCCGATCTCCTCCCCACGTTACACGAATCATCAACCTCGACACAGTGCGAAAATCATTCCCATAGTCGGCGTGCAGGAAGACTCTTGGTTGATATGAGTCAGTCGACGCGTAGTCAGCCCGAGCGTATTCATGGCTCCGAAGGAGCCCGGGGAACGTCGTGGACCTCGCGTCGATGCGCTGCATGCGCTCGTGCTCCCGAAGGTGTACTCGTTTGCATCGATGCATACCGGCGGATGGCGCCGCGTCGGGCCTGTCTCGTGTTGATGGAGACCGGTAGATATTTTGCTAGATCTATGTATATGTAGCTGAATCTGCTCTATTTTTGAATGATGTGTACAGCGTTATACGCCGAAATGTTTGCGGACATGAAGTGTTGTTGCGTGTAGATGTGTAAATCGAGCCATGTACCTTACTACTGGAATTGGGGCACTACTCGTAATATATCTCATCTTGCTGCATGTCTGGAGTGCTCAGACGCGTCGTATGGGTAGGTTGAAGTGCGAGAAACGCGAAAAGACGCGTCGAATGAGCGTGGGAATGTATTGAAACTCCGATGATTACTAATACCGCGGCGACCAAACATGGCATCGACCTTACTGACAGACTACAACATGCGAGGTACGAGCACCAAATTGTTGTAGTGTCTGTTTAGAAGAGACTACCGAGCCTTGGAGTTCCACAATTTTTTTTCTATCTGTCAATTGATGCCCGCCGAAAATTCAACAGCAAAAACCAACACCTCAATTATGAGCAAGACTCTTTTCTTGGGTCTTCATAGCGATCAGAAAAGGATCAGAGAGATAGTGGGCCCTGCCGCGTGAGCGGGCTACTAGATTATTTCCTTATGGGGACAGGGGGGGGGGTCCCGTCCGAGCTTGAAAAAAAAGTTTCATAGGAAATTTGAAAGTAAGTCGTACAAGCCCAATTCGCATGAAAAAAGGCTTGTCACCGAATGCGGAATATTTTTGCATGTTTGGCTACAGCTTGCGATCACTGATTGACACATGATTGCAAAATTTCATCGTCTTCCTCCGCCGTACTCACGATTGCCAGGGACGGAAGATGTCAGACGAACCACCGGATCCGTTTCGGAACTCACAGTCTACGGTGGGGTTGCCAGCCTTCGAAAGAGCACCGGAATCCTGATGATTCCCTAGTTTTCACTCGCCACAGGCGACGCAGTGCCTGAAGTCACATATACTGCAGACAGCCATCTGATATGCCCAAAATGCCTCATGAGTGTTCATGTTGGAATGGCGGGTCCCGCAAATTTACCTCAGCATCAAACGTCCGATTGCAAAAGAATCGAAGCAGAGCTCGCCGCTCCCAAAAAGAAGAAACTTGTCGCTACAAATATCAATTCATTTTTCAAGGAGGTAGTACGGGCAGTGTCACCTGTTCTGTTAGCACCCCCCCTCGTCCATCCTGCACCACAGACGATGCCGGTGGGAGGGCCCCAGCCCTGGTATCGCTCGTAAGTGATATTTCTCCACCGAAGTCCAACCCCAGCAAGCGCTGACGGGTATGCCAGTCCTTCCCCGGATGCTCATTCAACTAGTTCAAGTCCTCCTCCTTCTGAACCGGCGGCACCACCCATGAGGTGAGCCATTTAGAAGGCATTCTTATGGAAATTTTATTCGTTATTTTAGCGATTCATCCCCTGAGCCTGAAGTTCAGAAGTCCCCTCGCGCTAATTCCATGTCCCCAATTGTGGAACCCGACATTGTCATTTGTTGCGGCATGGAAATCAAGTTCCCGGTCGGCCAAAATCATCACGTTGCATATCCCTTCGGCCTTCACTCTACCATGCAAATCCCCTGGAATTATTATTTAGAGGGCGACCGGTTCTATGTGCGATCAACAGCCTGCTCAAGAATAGTGCCCTCAGATTTACTTAACTGTCAAAAATGCCGCGCCCTCAAGTCGAACGACCTCCTGCGTAACGTCTTGGACAGGATCAAATATGGTGTCAACGAGAACACTCCTCTGTTTTTCTACGGCATCGGCGGTCCCGTTACAAGGCTGCGTCGAAAGAACGACCAAATCCAAGTCCTACGGCTAACAAACTACAACGACATGCAGCGTCTTTCCGCCCAAAGCTCCACGCTTGATCGCCACAAGCAGTTTGTGATGGCGGTGGGGTCTGGAAAAATTCCGCGAATCGCGGCTCTGGTGACTGCCAGCCGCAATAATAATGAAGGCCTCGACGCGCTCATAGAGCGCCTCTTTCGCGGTGCGTCGGACGCTTTCCGGGAGGGCCCAGCATACAATCCCAAAGGCTTCACTCCGGACGAGCGCATGCTTGCACTTTGCGCGTTACGCCTTGGCGGCTCCCGTCTGGCCGATATCCTTCACAGGGCCCTTGGTCTCCCTGGGCTAACGACCTTACAGAAGCATAGAGTTATTCGACCTCTACGTGCTTCACCCAAAAAACCCACCATCGCAGAAATCGAAGAAAACATCGACGCCTACACCGAGGGCGAAGAGCTTCCCGTCGGAAAGCCCACGATCGTCCATCGAGTCATCATGCTCGACGAGATTGCGGTCGAACGGCGCCCAAGGTGGGATGACAAGACCAACATGATCTTGGGAGCTTGCCGGGAGCATAGCGCGCACATTCCTCTTGAGTTTTGCGAGATGAAGGATGCGGAGATGTTCTTTCACGAATATAACGCCGGGCGTATACATTTGGCATCCGAGGTAAAACACAATTATCTGGCGCTGTAAAAGTACTTACACCTATGTCCAGGCAACCGTCGCAGCATTTGGTGCACTGTCGCGCGACCCGCGCATGTATAACCCCCTTCCCATCTGCATCTCGGGGACCTGCAAATCCGAGAAGGGCCCAGAGCAGGCCGATTTCTTGCGCGTTTTGAACGCCGCCGGCCATAATCGCAAACAGCATGATAACATATTGTATCGCACGGTCAGTTTCGCCTCGGACGGAGAGGCGAAACGTGGGCTGGCTCTCGCGATCGAATTCATGAGGTTCCAGCTCGACAAGCTATCACCTATCTATCCCCAACTGTCGCCGCTCCAGTTCATGAATCTCCAGGTTGGGCCGGACGATATCACCCCTGACAAGGATTTTCGCCACATCATGAAAACGACTCGCAGTCTTCTCATGCGCAACGCCGGGATCGAGCTACTGGGTTATCTAATCACCCCATCCGTCGTCAAGAAGCATTTAATGGCAGAGGGAAACAGCCAAACGCGTGTCGACCAGTGTTCGCCTTAAGGCCTTAAAAATGAGCTGGCTGGCAAGTCAAGGCTTAGGTACCCGCTATCTATATTTTGATAGCTGGGTTTTGAAGGGGTCGTTTTTTGTGATCGAGGCACCTTAAAAAGGAAATCGTTCCTCTTTGAGCGAAAAATGTGAAATAACTTCATTTTTGATTGATTATCATACCTTCTGACATTTTTGATTGATTATCACACCTTCTGACTCATGGCGCTCCCTCCCTAACGACTCTTCCTCCGCTCGCTCACAACCCACTTACTCTTACCCTGTCTTACTTTGCTTCGCTGCCCAGAAATGTCTCTCTATCTCGACGGCGTTTTGGTCCCCCGGGTCTCTTTTTACCCATCCCCGCAGACCCGTGTTTCGGCCGAGTTTCGCCGTGACATCGGTCGCCCCTCCGCTACGACCTTCCTCCTTACGACTTCCGTCGACAATTATCCCTTCCCCTCTGTCACTCTGCCTTGCCAAGTCACCTCTATGACCGACTTCCACGTCGTCCTAGGTTTGGATTGGGCCACCTACGTTCGGGAGTTCTTGATCGGCATCGGGTACCGCTTGGGCGACACTTTTCAGCCTTGGCTTTTCTTTTCTCTGCCGGCTCATCCCCTTGGTCCTTTGCACTCCTTCTCTTATCGACGTCGCTCATGTCCTTCTCATATCATATTGCCTCCCAATTTCCACTGCACTTTAAGTTTCTCTGTGCAGGAGTCAATCGGACAGTCCTGGTTTTGCTCCCTTACCCTCTGCCATCTTGAACACTAGATAAAATCCTATTTCCTCACATGCAAGTCACCGGGGGTTTCCACGATTCATGTTCGGTCCGGAGAGTTTTTTCAGAGCATGCTTAACCTGCCACAGGCCCATCTTCCTCGTGTATTTACAGATGAGCACTTCGTTACAATTTGAACTGTGTTCATCTTATTAAGGTGTTCCCCCAGTTATTCTATTGGGCTGCATCTCGCCACACTTACTCATGGTGCTTCGAAACGATGTACGAAGATATCATGCTACGAGTTGAAAATTCGACCTCTGATTGGAAACAGTAGCTCCTAGCCCTAGTTCAGAGAACCTTTGTGATTTGTCTTGAAGCACAGGGTTTGAAGAGATCATCCTCGGGAATTATGGCCCGCTCATCACGGTATGCTTGCGTGCTGGTATGGCATTATTTATCGTTCTTTATTCTCACGTTTTGTGCGAGGTCCAAGTCTTCAGATCATACTTATTTTTGTCCACAGTCCAACCCTTCAAAACTCACTCTCCACAATTCTTTGCAGTCCCAATGTATGCAAATCCTTGAACTTGAGAGTAGTGACTTGATTCGTGTTTAACATTGATCTCGGCAAGTCCGGCATCATAGCCACCAAATATTCCCATGCACTTTCAATTAACTAAAGTGTTCCTCATCCACTCACTGTTGTGCAAGGAGTACTGGAAACTATCGAAGAAATCCTTCAAGGCCCTCGGTCTCTCACATGCCAGCCCTCTGTCACGTATAAATCTGAGAGCAATTTTTCAAGGCTCAAATCACACTGTGCCGAAAGGTTCCGCCCATTTTACTGACCTGCGAGTCGTTCTCAAACTGTGGTTTGTAGCTCATCCAACTTGAAGAGGTTGGGATTGAGGCCCAGCCAATTTTGTTGTGATTCCTCCATGTAGGGAGACTTTTGCAGAGAGAGTTCACTCAACATAGGGGTTGATATCCCGTTTAGGACTTCGGCGGTGCTTCGGCAAACCAGTTGCCGAAATAGCTTGCCTATGGCTTAGGGTAGGTGGCAGTTCACAGCCTCTCAATTAAGCATTGGACCAGGATATTGTGTCTAAGTGACCCGGGACTTGAGAGTAAGGACTACGGTTCGCCGTGTCGAGAACGCGGTCATCTGACTCGATCCGGAGATCACGGATTTCGAACCCCGAGCCGAAATCTTGATCTCGGCGACTAGGGACTACACTGAAAGCGCGGACTGGGACTTTGGGAGTATCCAAAATCTGCGGACTGAGTACTGAGGATTGTGGGTGAGAATAAGGAACAAAAAAAGACCTCATATGCTGGTGGGGAGTATTTCGCTCCGGTGCGAAGGTGCGATCGGTGTACCCCAATCACCTGCTCAGTATGTTCAGCGTGAACTCTAGCTGAGACAATCTCGGGGAATATCGCGACAGGGGACGGATAAAGTAGATTTACGAAAGAATGACGCTTGATGGCCACCCTAAGTTACCGCGAGCGAACTCGAGCCGAGCAGAGCTCGGGCGAGGGTGAGCGAGAAGTTGGTAGCCGATTGAGACCATCATTCTCACCCAAAAACCAATCCAACGATGCCCGAATCCTTTTTCCAAGTTCATGCCCCGGGATGTGTGGGTTTCCCCAGAACCCGGCGCAATATGGGTCCAATACCGCATCTAGTTCTGGACCTGCCCGAGGTCCAAGTCGAAACGAAGGGTGTATTACAGCGAGCCGTGGTATTGGGTAACTGCCGGTCTGTCATTCGGGAGGTTGTGCATTTGTTTGGAATTAATGAGAGGGAAATTGCAGAGGCGAACATATTCCAGTGAAATTGATGAAGTCACGATAGCGGGCCCTGCCGCGAAACGCGGGCTACAACAATTATTAAGGTTCAGGTCTTAAGATAAGGCCTCGCCGAAGGCCTTAATTCCAAAAAAGGAAACATATTCTCAGAGGCTTAGACTGCGAAAAAACCGCATACTTCAAATCGTCAATATGGGCCTGCCATTTCTACGGGTATTGTCCAGTGTGTCCACGTTGGCCATAACTCGTAAATCCAAAGTCCAATTCCCCCCTCAACTTCAACCCAGCCAGTTGCCGGTTACTACGGCGGTTAGAGAATATTTGGAAATTACTAGCAGTTACCCGCGTCGTCGCCACGGATTTTAAGTTACTAGATACATGTATCAAATTTTGAATCCCTGAAAACCTGAAGGACTACAAGGATGCCGCTCGTCGCCAACCTCCGGTTGGCGACGAGCGGCCTCATATGCTGTGACCCGGTTAGCATTTAGTGAAGACTGCCTTCATCGTGCCACGGTGGTTGCAGAACACTGCTGCAGATGATTTTTTTTCCCTTTGAGAGTCAGATCTGAATTTCTCTGCCGACTGCCTTCATGATGTGATTTTCACCAGGTTTGCTATCCGAACTGTTGCGTGGTATTCAAGTGGTATTCAGATAACTTCAAGTCACCGGTCACACAAAGCATTGAAGCCCAGCCTTCATCTGGCTGTCCGGAGCATTGTCAATTTACTTACTCTCCGTTCACCTACTCGGTTACTCGGTTACTCCCCTCAGTCGCTCTCGCGCTCTCTCTCCGATCTCGGCCTTCATCTTGCCTTCATCCTTTTTCATCCTGGCACATAGGATTTACCTTGATGGGGCAGATTCAGGAATCCAAGAAAGGTGACCGTGTCAGACGACTACACACAATGGTTCCAACCAGAAACAGTGCTCAAGTTGAAAATCGACATCGCTGTGGAGCTGGAATGAACCATCGGCACAAACTGGAACCAGTTGACCGGATGAACCCGAATGCTCCCCACGTCTTTTCTTATGTAGATGGAGCAGAATAAGAAATCCAAAACAGACCCCAGGGACCTCATGTTGAAGTTTACAATACCTAAACCAACCAGAAACGGTCCCAAGTTGAAAAGTAACATCTCGACAGCGCTGTGGAGCCAGAATGAACCATCGGCATAAACCGGGATTCCTCCGGAAATCGGAACAGATGACATTACCCGTTCCCACAGGCGCCACTTTTGTCTAGCCAAACCACGTCTTTTCTTATATAGATATGTGCACCCACACTGCATGCTACAGAGAGGTGTTTATTCTTGACTGGGAGTCAAAGTCTCTCAATATGTACGCAACACGACCAGGAGGAACCAAAATTGTGTTCACATAAGCATGTTTAAGGCCTTAGGTGAAATTTGGCCCGCAACTTAAGGCTTAACCTAAGCCCTTAATTAAGCCCTTAGGCCTTAACTTGACCTTAAGGCCTTAGCCCTTAGGGCGAACACTGGTGTCGACACACTGCTGAATCCGAACGACACACAGGATGTGTATTACGGGTTTCAGCTGCTGAAGGAGCTTTGGAGTCTCCCAGACGCAGCTCCAGACGCTAATCCTCTATTTTCCCGTGCACGGCAGGCACTCCAAACATTCGGACGACTTGGTTATCATCTAGTGATGCCATATATCTGCCTCTCTCTGTCTTTGCGCGAACAACTAGTCCATCTCAGCACCGCGGCACATCTTCTCCTTATACTTTTTGCGACAGACAGGGCGGGACCAAGTTCATGGCGAATCAGACCTTCGTCAATATCATGATCATGATCAAGAACGCGTTCTTCTGCGTCGCAAAGGCAAAAATCGACATCCCTGACTCGTAATTCTTTCTGATCCTCCTCGGAACGGACCGCCTCGAAAAGCTGTTTGGCTTGATACGCACGGCGGTCGGAACAGACGCGAATGTCGACATCTATCAGTTCTCTACTCGCGCGTCGAACCTCACTGAAATATCGGTTATCCTGGCCAAGCGGCCCCGTTGGGATCGCGGCCCACGTCGGCTGAAGCTTCCCGCAGTAATCAACGAGAATGGTGATGTGAGCGCGAAAGCGGACCACGTCTCACCCGCATCGTGGCTCGGCGATCTTCACGTTGCCAACGTGGTCCTTCACTCCTGCTGGATGGAGGGACGGCTCAAAGCTGAAGGTATAATCCCTGGCGGCCGGGAGATGTTGGCGAGATGTGCCCAAAACCCTTCCTTCGACATTTTCACGCCTCTGGGCCACAGCCTTGTACGTGCTGTGGACGGCAGCTTGGATCCCGCAGATGCGTTCGCACCAGATCCCGCTCTATCCCGCCCCTCACCCGACGAGCAGAATGCCCCAGAGGCCGAGCCATTTTACGACGCCGAAGGTGACATCGAGGACGAAATTGCGTTCGAAATGCCGCAGAACAAGAGCCCTCACATCATCACTACTGACGGCAAAACACTCTCAAAGGCCAGCATCCTCAGCCAGATGATGCTGGGTCAATCCGCCCGTTCTTCCACGGATCGTATTCGACGGGTCGCAGGCTTTGGAGCGTTCAAAGCGCCTTCTGCGAATGGCCTCATCACCACTGATACCACTGCTGGCGCTCCTTCGTTGCGAGTCGGGAATCCAATTGCGGCACTTGTCTCGTGCGAGGAAAGAATATACCTCGCAGTGGGGCAAGTCAACCGCATTCTTTTCGGCACCCAATTTGTGGATGAGCTCGTTGTTGACCTTCTCCCAGATCAAGGGACTAAAGTCTCATTCCAAATTCTGCGTCTCCTTCCCGCAACACACGACGACAATCCAGACGGTCAATATGACTGGCGGTGGTCGTTGGCTTTTGAATCCACGTGCTCTAATATCCCAGGAACACTGATACGGACCCTGAATCCCACGATCTCTAATCGCGTGGCCGGAGCGCCTACGTACCTATTCTCAAGCGACGTGTTGATTCACGTCGCATCCGGAATCAATTCTCAACTTGCTTCCATGGATTTTGCGTCCATTCCAGAGGTGGTTCGGTCTGATAATTTCCCATATCGTCATAGAGGTATGAGAATCCGCTCGGGACCGTTGCGATACTGACATCGTCTCCAGGGAAAGCGTGTTTTGTGGTTGAACCAGACGATATTGAGTATCGCGGTAAGCTGGCAGTACAGGATTCGCTCGATTGCAACAAGTGCAGCCCTGCCGTTCCGCTCTCTCTAAAAAACAAGCAGCTCATTCTGCAGCATGATGGCGGCCACATACTTTTCGACCCGAGCATCAGAAGATCTGACGAGCCTTGTGGGCTATGTCTCCGCCCCTCCCCTCTGTGCACATTCGTTTTGACCACTGGACAAGGGACAGACTCAGCCCACCAGGTCGACTGGAAACGTTCGACCTGCCTCCGCAGATTGACGTTTAGCATGGCGGCGGCGATGAAATGGTCTCCAACGTCCCCCTGCACCAACTATCTTATCCAATGCCCGCTTCAGTGCGGGAAGATAATTTGGACATACAACATCGAAGCCCATTGTCGTAGCGCTCGACATGGACTCATTTCACTCAACAACGTCGCTCTCCCTTACACCATGCTAACACAGGAAGTCTCAGCAATGAAGAAACTGTACGACAACCGGCAGAACTACCCGCGGATTCGAGTTAGCAAAGGATCCCGACCTGCTTTGCGCACCTCCGATGCGCACTCGTCTCGGCTTGCTTATAGGTGCGCACTTCTTCTTATAATTATCTCCACAAATTTCTCATCTTGTAATTCTTCAATTTCAGGACGATCGCAGAAGAAGATCCACCTCCCATACAGGACGAGTCCGATGGATCCAACCTTGAAGACGACGGTGTCAACTACGATGACGCCGCACCTCCCAGAGGCCGCCGTGCACGAGCCGCGCGCGTAGATTCCGACTCCGAGTCCGGCCCCGACCACGGTGCAGCCCAAGGTCCATCATCACCGGACTCGGACGACGACTATGAACTGGAATATGCAGGAGATCCCATCCACGTGCCTATTCCTGCTTCAACCTATCTGCTTCCACCACTTGTTGAAGACGACGTCGATCGGGCTATTGAACACTATTACACAGGACAGAGTGGGACTGCTGTTGCCACTACTTCCGGTTCCGACGCGCACACAGACATGGAAATGTCGTCGTTGAACACCAATCCACCCGTCAGCGCTCCACAGCCCATTGCTTCCACTGTCTCACCGATACTGCCGACACCTCAAGCTCCGACTTTGGTTCAAAACAACGTCACGCAAACTGCCACTGGGCGCCCGCAGCGCAACAAACGGAAAGTCGCAGATCGCGACAATGGTGATGAAGACCCTTGAAATCATGCGACTGTGGCCTCATTATTGCTGGCGTCGATGCAACCGACCCGTTGTTGACGATTCGGTGTAACAACGGTGCTTGTCAAACGATTTGGGTACGTGTTCAATTCTTCGGCTTGATACAACTGCCTAAATCTCTTGTAGTATCATTCTGAGTGCGTAGGAAGCCCAACACAGCGGAAGAATTGGGTCTGTGGGCCGTGTGGAGGGGGGAAACGCCGGCGCCACCAAGCACTGGGGGAGTGATACATCACCGTCTCTCAGGAGAAACTGGCTTCCATACATCAGGAGCTCTCGTGAGAGACGCCAGATGATGCATCACTTGAGAGCACCGGACCTTTTTACCCGGTGGTGCTGTAACCGATCAATGTTCCAGGCGGTGGCGAGCTCGTCGTCGACGACGGCGTCAAGAGTGTGTGCCCGTATTTGCCAACAACATCGACGGCGCGCTGCCATAATCGTCCAAATCGGGCAAATTCTTGTTTGGCGGGCAGCAATCCGTCGCGCGACGCTGGGCGCACTTCGGGGCCGATCACGCTGGAATTTAGGGAAATGGTAGATAGCATCCTTATCTACAGCATGTGTACGTATGGGACAATTTCGATTAACGAAAGATATGTAGCGCCCGGTTCTTTGCCGTGCGCTGGCCGCGGCCGCTGGGTGCTGTGGCAAGCGCGCGATGACCCGGGCTGGCTAACCCATAGCGTTGTGGGAACGTACACCCCCTGCGTCACAATATGCGTTCCATTGCGCCCGCACGGCGCCCTGCGCACCAGCGTACGCGGACAGCCAGCGCCCGTCGTGGCCGGCTACAGCGGCGGGATGGCGCTTGGCGATGCGGCGGACACAGCTCGGTGTTGTACCCCTACGTCGCCCGGTACCGTACTGCTCAGAGCGACAGACGCAGGGCTAGCGCGGGGGGCGGCGCGTTCCGCGAGCCTTGGCGTAGAACCGCCTGTTAGAGCCTCTCGAACGCGCTGCGGGCGCATCCGGTTCGCTAGCAGCACGTGCGCGGGTCGACATCGCAGCGGCGGCGTGGCTCGCGTCGCTGGCGTATATGCCCAGTACAAGAAAAAAAAGAGGAGAAACAGGTAGACTAGCACACCTTGAAACCTCGTCTCTACCACCAAGTTCCATCCCCTATTCCCGTACTACGCCAATGGGTTTCGATAGACACCGAGTTTGAGGGACCAGCCGATAAAAGGAATTCCGTCGCGGGTAATCTGGGCATCGCCGAGAACGGGAGGCTGGCCTGAAAGCATGTTGCTATAAGTGAAGGTATGGGCAAGCGACCGAGGGCATGGACGTGCGACGGCCCAGGGGACACAGAGAGTCGGAATCAGAGATACGAGGTGGTGGGGAAGAAGAAGAAAGAGAGTGACGTGGCGGCTCGGCATCACTCGGTTAACGCGGCTTGGGCGGCTCGGGCAACCGGCATCGTCGCGGCTCGATGAGAAACCCGCCATTTCCTTCTTGCCATTCCCACCCGGGGGCCTATGAACATTTTGAACCACCCAAGTGGCTCACATTCGCACCGCAAAACGTTCCCCCAAGGTGGGAATCTCTCAGCTAAGAAATGGACGAGTCCAAAATCGGGTTTGCGCTCTTTTGCACTGCAATATCCAGAGACGGGAGAGACCAAAATAATTTGACTAAAAAGATGCACGGACGTATATTGACTCCAGGTATGTTGCATCAAATACCCTAGACCAACGGGAAAGTCCTGCTTGCACAATAAAATGTTGTGATCTGTGTGATTGCAGCAAAACGGGCTTCGTCTGAACGTTATCTTTTACGCTGAGAAGTTCTGAACAGGCAGAAGGCCTTATAATCAGGGCATGTACCTCTGAGCCAGAGGTTGAAATACGGACTTAGGGAAAATATGAGAACATAGAAACTCGGGGATATCACCAGCTCTGGCCCGCCGCTTGCGGTTTTGCGCTTTCATTCGAGGATTGATACCATGTCCAATAATTTTCCGCTATTCAGATACAGTCTTTGTGCCCCGGCCAACAATTTTGGGAACGGGTGCGTCCAAAACAGCATATGCTCCATATGACCCTATCGAAGCACGATAAAAATGCAGAAAAGCACAGTGCGATGCATACATATGGCCCGCACAACATGTTAAAAATCTAGGGCAAACGAACACGTTTTGCGAACAGAATAAAATGTTCAGCGAAATAAAGTGTGATGCAAAGGAGCCCAAAGAGGCAGTCCTCAGTCACCACGGGAAACTGCGTTCGTCTCGAGTCAAAATGCAACATCCCCGAAATTTTCAGCCCCCAAATCGGCGTTGAACTAGACATATGCGAAACCAACTCAAGGCACCAGATGAACTACCTGAAAGTACCAGAGAAATCACTCTAAACCACACATCTGACGTTTTCGGCAACTTTCCTCCACATTCGGAGGACGGTCAATTTACATCGTCAACCATGACTATTTGAAGCAATCTATCAACAGGGTACATGCGAGTATGGAGAACTACACGACTGGAACGACGTGGGACGGGGAGGGACGGTGAGAAATATATAAGGCAAAAACAGGACAGTCTGTATGGCGAACATGTACATGTCGCGGGAGAGGGCAAGCGATCCGCATTAAAGATTTCCGTCTTCAGTCCTGGCACCACACCTGCGGGCCATCAGGAGGCGGCGGGGCGGCGGGAAGCGGCGGGAAGCGGCGGGAGGCATCGGGAAGCGTCGGGAAGGGACGAGGCATTGTATGCGGGAAGTGCATGGAGCCGCAGCTGGGGAATAGCGGCGAGTAGATGATAGGCCGTGCGACGCGCTGGACCGTAGCATGGGCGGTGCGACGCGCTAGAACGCGGCGGAATCGGCGCGCTAATACACGCACACCCTGCCCTAGATGTGTCGGAGCAGAGCACATCAGACATCGACGATGTTACCCAGAGGATGCGGTAGACCGTGGATGACGAGCGGAAGCGAATGAAGCAGCGCGAAAGCCATTCGTTCATCGTGCCGCAGAAGTGAGCCACCAAAAGAGACGGCCAGAGAGGAATGAAAGAGCTAGTCACCCGGTGGAAGTTCCTGGGACCGTTTCGCGGGTCAGGCGGTCGAAGGGGCGGGAAAGCCGCAGCAGCGCTCGTCGGTGCACAACGGCACGGAGAAAGACCCGGTTGAACCAAAGACAGGTGACACCGCACACGAAAGGGGAGGGCGTGTGTGAGGTACGGCTAGGTCGCGATACGCGATGGAGGCAACCGGAGCGCGGCGAGAGCCCGAGCGTGCAGCGGCGGGAAGGGCGCGCTGCGACGGAACGCGGGGCGCCCTTACGGACCGTCGAGAGCCAGGATACGAAGCTTAGATATCGAGAGCATGGGCGAGCGGGTTGGGATATGCCGTCAGAGCCCTGAGGGTGCGGCGGGTAGCGGGGCGCGCTGGTGGAGGGGCAATATTGGAAAGCGGTATAGCGGGCGAACTACGCGGTAGAAGTAGCTAGAAATCCACAAGAGCAATTAAGAATGCAGTCTCCACAGAGGTCTCGGCTGGATAGGCAAACGGGGGAGCGGGCGGGCAGCAGCGGCGCAGGGCCAGGTGGTGGAGAGGAAAGAAGCTGAAGAAACAACAACCACAAATAATGCCATCACCTGTCATATTTGTGCCCGATCGGGGGTTTAACCCGGTTTTCGCAAGCACGATATGGTCGCCGCTAGGGGGCTGCAAGGTCCAAAAATACGGGGGTTCGTACTCTTGATGGGTAAAGCTCGTTAGCGTACATTATGGGCCGAAAAGGGCGCGATGGGAAAGCGACCGTTTTGGGATGGGCGGGCAGCACAGCCACCCGCCAAGCAGCAGCGAGCGGGCAAAGCGGGCAATAATACGCGAGCCATAAGCACAGGATTACCCAAAACATTTATTACTCTCAAGTGATACATCATCGCGCATCTCTCACGAGAGCTCCTGATACATGGACGCCGGTTTCTCTCGAGAGACGGTTGATGTATCAGAACCCCACTATGGCCTGCCGGCGCGCACAATAGTTGTACGGATGTATGTCCTAAAGCAGTAATTTGATGCACCATCAATGATTACGTAGGGGGAGGGGGCTCCGCCGAGGGTCTGAGAAGAAAAATGGAAGGTATGTTGTATTTTTCGCATTTTCGAAACCCCTTGGGTAAACCCGTACAAATGCGAGGTGGCTTTGGGACAGAATCCCCGGTGGCGGGTTTGGGGGGCATGGTGGTACGATAAAACGTGTCTGGTCACGTCACATTTTATACCCTATACCGACAGTTCAGATGTCGCGTCCAGTTGGGCGAAATGTTGGATTGGTGAGCTCCTTGCTACCCACGCACAGACCACTTCGGTCCGAGTGGCGAGCGCTTCCTCTTTGGGACAGAAAAGCTCACACTGTCAATCGATGATGCTTTGCTGTTATCTTCTTTTACGTTGCAGCACGGCGTCATCGGTCGTCGGTTCTGGCTCCCCGGCACAATCGTTTAAACCGTGTACAAACCGTTTGCAAACCGTTTGTCCTCGCTGGCAAATAAAATGGAAACGAAAACGGTTTAAACCGTGTTTGATGGGCAATAATTTCCTTTTGAAGTAGTCGAGAACTTCCTGTATAACTGTGACCCTTTTGTGACTTGTCTGTCGTGTCGCGTCTCAAAAAACATACCTCCTCCTCCCCCACGCCATGGGGTCGCTTGTCCAAGAGATCCCCGACAGCGTAATCGACCCTATTCTTCTTGCCCAGTCCGTCCCTGCTCGGAACACCACTGGGACGGCCCGGGCGGCCCCAATTGCCGGCAAAAACTGCTACTGGACTCTCCGCAACGAGGTCAAGTTCCTCGAGGTCCTCGTCGAGAAGCTCGCAGCAGCTGGCGAAGGCATCAACTTACCAAGGCTACTTACACTGCTGCTGCCAAGGCTGTCAATGAGGACAGCCTCGAGAGAGGCGCGCCAAAGACGTGGGAGCGCTGCAAAAGTAAATTTCAAAAGGTGCGTCGCCGCGAGCTCTCCCACAACACAGCTGATCCCGTACTGTAGCTCAAGGGTATCTTCATGCTCATCTGCGAGATCATGAGCAAGTCTGGCTGGACTTGGGATGATAAAAAAGGCGCCTGCATCGACGAGTCCAGTGCTGACGTCTGGGCCGAATTCCTCAAGAGCCGTCCCCAAGCTGACCCGTTCCGCAATGCGGGATGGGTTCACCTTGATGCCTTTCGGACCTTGATGCCCGAGGCGACGCCCCGCGGAGGCAATGTCTACCGCGCGCAGACCGCTGCATCTCAGCTGTCCTTCCCACCATCTCAGCTCGACGATCTCAATAACGACTATGACGGGCGTGCAGGTAGTCAGGACTGGGATATTGCGAGGCCGTTTGAGGGATCTGGCCTGCAAGACCACTCAGATGACGAGCGGGAGAATGGCGACAAGGAGAATGAGGTACGAAATCATCACTTCTCGTCAATATTACACTGATATGATCTGATACGATATGCTCTAGCCCGTCCCCAAAACTCCTGCACCACCCGTGTCTCGCAAGCGTGCCGCTGCAGAACCCGCTACTGGCACCGCCAAGAAGTCGCGGGTTTCGAGCAACAGCGGTCGCGCCGTACTTGAAGGCATTTCGAATCAAATGGGTGACTTCAACGACATTCTTCGCCTCGCGCTCGGACCGACCACAGACAAGGCTGAGCTGCCGTCGACCCCAGTTCGCCTCAAAAATGCGACCAAGTACGCACGGGAGGTGGAGACGTGGATGGACAAGGCAAAGCTCATCTTGCTGCTCGACGTTTTCGAGAGTAACAAGAACGCAGTCGACGTCTACGACACGCTGAAAGATGACGAGGATTTGCGTATTCTCTGGGTTAAGAAGAAAGTAGGTATTCCTATAGACGACGACTCCGATTTATAGTAGCCTATTCCTCCGCGAATTCATCTCCTCGCTCAATTAAAATTGCTTGATAACTCTCCCACATCTGCTGTGCAATTTCATCCCGTCGAGCATCAGCTCTATCTTTCTCTGGTCTCGCCGTCGGCCCTTCTGCGAGTGATCTAAAATCGTGGACGTAGCCAGGCTCGGGGTCGTGCACGTCATCATAGCCGTCAATGTCGGTCGGGTCATGTTTCATAATGAGGTTGTGGACAGCTGCAAGTGCCGGAAGTATGCGAGCTTGCAGCTCGATGTCCAGGTGAGGGGGATGCGTTAGAATTGCCCAGCGCTTTTTTACCACACCGAAAATGCGCTCGACGACATTCCGTGCTTGGGCGTGACGCAGATTGTAGAGCTCCTCTTTCGATGTGGGCCTAATAAAAAATTAGAAAGGCATCCGGCAACAGGTGAGAGAACAGATACCGAACGCTCGCTCTTCCCCACTCTGCCAGGTGATACCGAACACCACGGTAAGGCACAAGACATGCATCGCAGCTGCCGAACCCAGCGTCCGCTAGATAATACTTACCGGCTGGGATATTGAGATCACTGAGGCGTGCGTCAAGGTATATTGCGGAATCTGCGGCTGAGCCCTCCCATCCGCTCAGGATATAGAGGAAACACAGGTCCTGAGAGCAGCAGGCAAGGCAGTTCATTGTGATTCCACCCTTCCGATTCCGCGACGCCTGACGATCTTCCGCACTCGGACAACAATTTATATGTGTGCCGTCCATGGAACCGAGTGCACCCTCGAAGAACGGGAACAACTTCGGGTTATTGCGAATTAGAGGAGGAACAGGATCGTGGGCAGAGGGCAGTCGGACGTATACAGTGTAAAATGGCGGTGACGATACAGTGAAAAGAATACGCCGGAAGTATCTATCATACAAACATCATCAGACAGAACCACGAAGCAGAAGAGTATGAATACTTGGAAATAGTGTCCGTGGAACGCTGGAACCGCTCCCCGACATGTCGAAAGGACAGGCCGGTTACACACGTGTATAGAAAGATAGCGGTTTGCTCTTGGAGCGAGACTTCTCTGGAATCTGCTAGACCACCGACAACGCGTAGCTGGTTCATGAAGAGGAGGAAGACATGAAGGTGCATTCCCAGCTCGTGTTTAATCCTGTCCGGATGTCCCACAATGAGCTCTTTCACCCAAGCTTCGCCGGTCAAAGCCGACGTATGGTACGGCTGTTTCCAGTAGAGAGGTGAGGCGTAAAGAAAGACAGCGAGGTACACCATGCGCATGAAAGCCACGGCTGCTGCAAGGAGCCTGCGCCGGCGCGTCGCCTCCTGAGCAGCGCGAGAGGTAGCGGAAGACGGCATAATACGCGTTGTCACCCCCGCAAAGTATTCGACTACTTTAAAAGGAAATTCTTGCCCATCAAAGTTCCAGTATCTCGTTGCCGTCCACACTCTTAGACTTACGCGAGCCTTAGTTACGCGATCGAAGAAACGTCGCGCGGTGCTACTAGGCCCCCGGTCACTACCTTGCAGTCCCGTCCGCTTTTTCAAAAAAATCCGGGCTGATTTATGCTATGAATTTTGCCGCTGGGGGGCTGATTTATGCACTTTCGGACGAACATGTTCGAAAAAATCGCAACTTTTCTTCCCAGGCCGTTTTTTTCGCTGTTGGGCCGCCGCAGGCGCTTCTCGGGCCCCTGCTTTCGTTCACTTGGCGCGGTCAGTGCCCCATTCTAAGTGCAATTCACGGCATATGGCTATGGTTAGCTCAAAAAAAAATCTCCGCGATTTATGCTACGTAGGACAGACCTCGCTGGTTTCACGGCCAATTTATGCACTTTTACGGACCGACATAAGGGTCATTTTGGCCGTTGATTTATGCTCTTGCGGACCGGGTTACACGGTAGTAACCGGGGGCCTGTGCTACTGGGGTCGCCCATCTTACCGCTCATGTACACTCCATCATCCGGAGGCATCTGAATCGCTTCGACGTCACTGACATCGGTTGCAGCGCCGGGCTCTACAACGCCTGTTCCACGGACTCCATTTTGTTCTCCCATGTGAGGACCCATGATGATGGGTGAGAAGGCCTGATTTTTTTTCGGCGAAAAGGTTTCAGAAATTTTGTCAGGATTGCACCAGGCCTTGACCCAAAATCGCGCCGAAAATGTCAGGAATTTGCATCAGGTCCGTTTTTTCGCCCCATACAGGCTCTATGGCGATTTTTTTTCTTCCGCTGCCGCGGTTTTGTCAGGATTTGCATCAGGCCTTCACGGCTATTATCATGGGTCCTCCCATGTGGTTAAGCGCCGCGTTATAACGTTAGGTTTAACTCGCGCCCGGGTCGGCCTCGTTCCCTTCCGCCTAGGAGTGGCGAACAGTTCGCGGACACACGCGCAGAGAAAGGCCGCCGGGATTCCCAGTGTCGGGGCGTTGTCATGCGTGGATGCTTAATCTCTTATAGTGGTAGCGGCGGCAGTAGGCCTCTGCTTCTTGTGTTGCACCTGCACACGTAGTCTTTGGTGAACATTGCTGAGACTTCTCGTTTACGTTAACACGGTCTGCTAATACAGTCCTAATTTGGTCGAATGTCAACAAGAGACTTCTCGTCGGATATCCGAGGTTCGCCAAGGACGGTGACGGCTATGGATTGATGGACGGTTAAGTTGCCCATCGTATGGGACGTCCATTCCCGGACCTTGGCATCTGGTGATTCAAGGAATTCTGTGACAAGGTCGAGGGTTCTTGCGTCCAGGGCAGCTTGTGCACCATCGGGCCAAACCATGATCCTAGAGAGTGCGTACATCGCACCCCGGACAACTGCAATATCTCCGTCGCTACTCAAGGATTAGCTGCATTGGAAAAGCACGAAAATTCGAGACTCGCCGCAAAAGATCCACAAGCTTCGGGCAGGGTTTTATCGCAAGGACGGCCACGGCTGTGGATTGATGGACGGTTAAGTTGCCCATCGTATGGCACGTCCATTCCCGGACCTTGGCATCTGGTGATTCAAGGAATTCTGTGACAAGGTCGAGGGTTCCTGCGTCCAGGGCAGCTTGTGCACCATCGGGCCAAACCGTGATCTTCGAGAGTGCGTACATCGCACCCCGGACAACTGCAATATCTCCGTTGCTACTGAAGAATTAGCTACATTGGAAAAGCACGAAAATTCAAGACTTGCCGCAAGAGATCCACAAGCTTCGGGCAGGGTTTTATCGCAAGGACGGCCACGGCTGTGGATTGATGGATGGATAAGTTGCCCATCGCACAGAACGTCCATTGCTGGACCTCAGCATCTGGTGATTCGAGGAATTCTGTGACAAGGTCGAGGGTTCTTGCGTCCAGGGCAGCTTGTGCACCATCGGGCCAAACCATGATCCTAGAGAGTGCGTACATCGCACCCCGGACAACTGCAATATCTCCGTCGCTACTCAAGGATTAGCTGGATCGTAAAAGCACGAAAATTCGAGACTCGCCGCAAGAGATCCACAAGCTTCGGGCAGGGTTTTATCGTAAGGACGGCCACGGCTGTGGATTGATGGATGGACAAGTTGCCCATTGTATGGCACGTCCATTCCCGGACCTTGGCATCTGGTGATTCAAGGAATTCTGTGACAAGGTCGAGGGTTCCTGCATCCAGGGCAGCTTGTGCACCATCGGGCCAAACCGTGATCTTCGAGAGTGCGTACATCGCACCCCGGACAACTGCAATATCTCCGTTGCTACTGAAGAATTAGCTACATTGGAAAAGCACGAAAATTCGAGACTTGCCGCAAGAGATCCACAAGCTTCGGGCAGGGTTTTATCGCAAGGACGGCCACAGCTGTGGATTGATGGATGGCTAATACACCCACCGTATAACACGTCCGGCTCTGGACCTCGGCGTCCGGTGATTCGAAGAATTGTGTGAGGTGGTCAAGGGTTGTTGCGTCCAGGGCAGCTTGTGCACCATCGGGCCAAAACGCGATCTTCGAGAGTGCGTACATCGCACCGTGGACAACTGCAATATCTCTGTCGCTACTCAAGGATTAGCTGCATTGTAAAAGCATGAAA
Organism: Mycena polygramma; assembly: GCA_029449255.1. Classification (NCBI taxonomy): domain Eukaryota; kingdom Fungi; phylum Basidiomycota; class Agaricomycetes; order Agaricales; family Mycenaceae; genus Mycena; species Mycena polygramma. The sequence continues at coordinate 2,167,679 of JARKID010000003.1, forward strand.
ATTCGAGACTTGCCGCAAGAGATCCACAAGCTTCAGGCAGGGTTTTATCGCAAGGACGGCCACGGCTGTGGATTGATGGATGGATAAGTTGCCCATCGCACAGAACGTCCATTGCTGGACCTCAGCATCTGGTGATTCGAGGAATTCTGTGACAAGGTCGAGGGTTCTTGCGTCCAGGGCAGCTTGTGCACCATCGGGCCAAACCATGATCCTAGAGAGTGCGTACATCGCACCCCGGACAACTGCAATATCTCCGTCGCTACTCAAGGATTAGCTGGATCGTAAAAGCACGAAAATTCGAGACTCGCCGCAAGAGATCCACAAGCTTCGGGCAGGGTTTTATCGTAAGGACGGCCACGGCTGTGGATTGATGGATGGACAAGTTGCCCATTGTATGGCACGTCCATTCCCGGACCTTGGCATCTGGTGATTCAAGGAATTCTGTGACAAGGTCGAGGGTTCCTGCATCCAGGGCAGCTTGTGCACCATCGGGCCAAACCGTGATCTTCGAGAGTGCGTACATCGCACCCCGGACAACTGCAATATCTCCGTTGCTACTGAAGAATTAGCTACATTGGAAAAGCACGAAAATTCGAGACTTGCCGCAAGAGATCCACAAGCTTCGGGCAGGGTTTTATCGCAAGGACGGCCACAGCTGTGGATTGATGGATGGCTAATACACCCACCGTATAACACGTCCGGCTCTGGACCTCGGCGTCCGGTGATTCGAAGAATTGTGTGAGGTGGTCAAGGGTTGTTGCGTCCAGGGCAGCTTGTGCACCATCAGGCCAAAACGCGATCTTCGAGAGTGCGTACATCGCACCCTGTACAACTGCAATATCTCTGTCGCTACTCAAGGATTAGCTGGATCGTAAAAGCACGAAAATTCGAGACTTGCCGCAAGAGATCCACAAGCTTCGGGCAGGGTTTTATCGCAAGGACGGCCACGGCTGTGGATTGATGGATGGATAAGTTGCCCATCGCATAGGACGTCCATTGCTGGACCTTGGCATCTGGTGATTCGAGGAATTCTGTGACAAGGTCGAGGGTTCTTGCGTCCAGGGCAGCTTGTGCACCATCGGGCCAAACCATGATCCTAGAGAGTGCGGACATCGCACCCCGGACAACTGCAATATCTCCGTCGCTACTCAAGGATTAGCTGGATCGTAAAAGCACGAGAATTCGAGACTTGCCGCAAGAGATCCACAAGCTTCGGGCAGGGTTTTATCGCAAGGACGGCCACGGCTGTGGATTGATGGACGGTTAAGTTGCCCATCGTATGGCACGTCCATTCCCGGACCTTGGCATCTGGTGATTCAAGGAATTCTGTGACAAGGTCGAGGGTTCCTGCATCCAGGGCAGCTTGTGCACCATCGGGCCAAACCGTGATCTTCGAGAGTGCGTACATCGCACCCCGGACAACTGCAATATCTCCGTTGCTACTCAAGGATTAGCTGGATCGTAAAAGCACGAGAATTCGAGACTTGCCGCAAGAGATCCACAAGCTTCGGGCAGGGTTTTATCGTAAGGACGGCCACGGCTGTGGATTGATGGATGGATAAGTTGCCCATCGCATAGGACGTCCATTGCTGGACCTTGGCATCTGGTGATTCAAGGAATTCTGTGACAAGGTCGAAGGTTCCTGCATCCAGGGCAGCTTGTGCACCATCGGGCCAAAACGCGATCTTCGAGAGTGCGTACATCGCACCCCGGACCACAGCAATATCTCCGTCGCTCATCCCAACTCAGATTCATGTTCAAGAATAAATAGTTGAGACTCACCGGAGCAAGGGGACCAGTTGGTCACACGGCTGTAGTCCAAGAACGGCCGTCGCCACGGACTCGTGGAACGCCAGACCACCGAGAACCTCACACGTCCATCCCCGCACCGTCGCATTCCCCTTCATAAGCAGTTCAGGGATCGCCCAGAACACCACTGAATCTACCACAGTGTGCGCCTCTTCGACGGACCTCACTCTGCGGCAAAGCTCCAACAGAATGGCCCTCTTTGTCTCAGACGCTATATATTTGTCCCTGCCCGTGTCGCATACGTCAGCCCGATCCAGCACAACCGGTGTGGAGCCCCATACGCTAGATAGTCCCAGTAAAGCTGCAGAGTTTCCTCCGACAGTGGGGTACCGCGATTCCTTCCGATGAGGCGCCTTACTGTCTGGTGGTCCATGAGCCTCATCAACGGCTTCGTGGCTCTATGTAGGTCCATCGTTGCGCCCGGTGGATTCCTATCCGACCACCAGCTGCGTCCGCTGTCGCGCGTCCGCTGGTGGCTTAATGGCGGCATGCAGAAGGATGACGGCGGAAGACAGGGATAGGTGCCACGCGGACTTGGCGCGGACTCTGCACTGCAGTCACGCGTTGTATAGCCACGTGCAATCGGTCCATCAGTAAAACTACAGGTTCGTCTTTGGCATCTTTGGCGTCTTTGCAAAGACGCCAAAGATGCCAAAGACGTGAATTTTCGAAAGACGGACGTCTTTGACAAAGCTAGGTCAAAAGTCTCCCCAAAGACTTTTTGTCTTTGGACGTCTTTGAGAGTCTTTAATAAGATGTGGAAGACGAGTAGAGCTTTGTGAAAGATGCTCGCGAAGATCTCGAAAGATGTACTCAAAGCACTTAAACAGAACACAAAGAAGGGGGGAAAGCTGTATATTGCCGTGTATATAAAATGTACATGAATATCTAAATACACAATCGACGTCTGCGTCCCATCCATCTCCTTCGTCGCCTTTCAGGCAACGGCCGTTCCAGTTCTCACCGCGGCGCAAAGACTTGAGGAGAGACCATCCACGAGATAGGAAGAAAGAAAAAGCGAGGTCAGAAACAGAGCATGAATGACAGGGGCACAGTGCACGTACGTTATTCAAGTTTCGTAACATTTTCCTGCGTGCTCAGCCTCGAAAGCCTTGAAGCGAAGCTAAGGAAGGGCCGTGAGTCAGGTTGATTAGTGAGAGTCAGTGACGAAGGACTTGCCACACGCTACTACACATCCTGCCCATGGCTTGGGGCATAGCGTCGAAGTGGAGGGGGAAGCGAGTAACAGAAGAGCCGGGCTTTGAGGCAAGGGCAGGAGACGGTTTCTTTGAGGGTCAGGTACGCTTGAGGAGCACCAAGGTCCAAGACTCTTGACAGCGCGAACCCTTGAAAGCGGAATCTTGAGGCACAGACTCTTGACGGTGCATACTCTTGACGGCACAGACTCTTGACGGCGCACACTCTTGACGGCGCACACTCTTGACGGCGCACACTCTTGACGGCGTTGTGTCGGTGAAAGGCCTTGTTCCAACGAGCATGGGACCAACGCAAGGAGGGGGAGGCAAAGGGAAGGACAGGGAAACGTGGAGGGAGGGAAGAGGGAAAGGACGACCAACCAATTGATGGTGTTGCCAAGTGACACACATCTTTCCGATCATGATCGGACCCGGAGTTTGAAAGACTTCAAACTTTTTGGCTTGCTCCGTCCCTCGCTCGCTGCAATCCGAGCTGCCCCGTGTGCGCACAACTTGATCAATGCGTGTTGCGTACTTGCGTAACTCGGGACTGCATGAGTGGTCTGAAATTCATACTCATTCTGCATCGATTTTCGAAGTCCCGAAGCTGACTCTCAAGACGTGAAAATGGTTCATGAACCCAAGGTACGACAATGTGTGATATCCTGCATCGAATAAGCCACATTTCCCGTTCTATTTAGGATGTGTCGCCAGAAAATGTCCGTCAAAACAAGACACCGACGGAAGACCTAAGATGCCCCGTGAAAGCCAAAGATTGCCGCAAAGATTTGAACCAAAGATCAAAGCTGAGTTTGAGAGACAAAGATCGTCAAAGACGAGTCTCAAAGATCAAAGCTGCCAAAGACAAAGGTGTAGTTTTACTGATGTCCCCGGCGAATCTCGTCGATTGTTTAAATTATCCATGTGTATCATGTCCCAAAAATTCGGGTACATGCAATGCCCTGAAGGGGATAATTCTAATCAGCAACCCCCATACTCTCAGCACGGGGGGGCTTTGCTAACCAGCAACCCCTGCTTGCCGAGTGCTATTCAACCCCCTGCCGGATCAGGGTATCCGCTGATCGCCGTGTGCGGCAGCGCTAGTGCAGAATAATACATCAGTGTAACCAGTCGGAATTTTATGAGAGCTCGGGAGGAACGGTATGCATACTATGCACCTAATAAAGGTCTGCTGCCACAAGAATCGGAGCCAAAATCGCCGGGAAGACGCTGTTTCGCGCTGAATCTACCACAGTGTGCGCCTCTTCGACGGACTTCGCTCTGCGGCAAAGCTCCCCCAGAATGACCCTCTTTGTCGCAGGCGCTAGGTCTTTGTCCCTGTAGCATACGTCAGCCCGATCCAGCAAAACCGGTGTGGAGCCCCATACGCTAGATAGTCCCAGTAAAGCTTCAGAGTTTCCTCCGACAGTGGGGTACCGCGATTCCTTCCGATGAGGCGCCTTACTGTCTGGTGGTCCATGAGCCTCATCAACGGCTTCGTGGCTCTATGTAGGTCCATCGTTGCGCCAGGTGGGTGGCTATCCGACCACCGGCTGAGTATGCTCTCGAGCGTCCGCTGGCGGCTTAATGGCGGCATGCAGAAGGATGACGGCGGAAGACAGGGAGCGTCAGCGTAGGGCCACGCGGACTTTGCTCGGTACCAGTCTAATGTTATTCCGGCCATTTTTTTTTGAGCTCGTTGCAAACCCCCTACGTTGCATTTTTTATCGAAAAACCTGTCCCCCAAGTAAGATACCACTTGGGCAACTTCCTATTCCCCACCTCCCCCCCAAAAATCTCGTCTTGATACCTCCTCCTCGTCCCGCAATTGGTACCTCCAAAATGCGTAGGATTGGGGTCCAACCATGTAAATCCACTCAGACCGACCACCATTGTCAGGCCAAAACAGACGCTTGCCCGTCGGCTAGGAGTCTTGCTGACATCCAAGGTCACTTCTACATACAATTCTACCCACTGTGGGGAGAGGGTTCAATCAGCCTGACTGACGGTATTCAGTCAACAAGACTGTGCAGAACGCATCAGCCTGACTGGTCGACCCAACCAACCTAACTGATGCCGCACAGTCAGGCTGATTGAAGTTTGGCAGAAACCGCAATCAGCCTGAGTGAGCGGCACAGTCAGCTTGAGTGAGTCCAGTCAATTAGGTTGATTGAACGCGTTCAGTCATGTCGAGCGTGTTCAATTAGGTTGATTGGGTTCGATATATATATTACAGGTACATAAATACAGGTCTCCGGCGTAACCTACACTACCTGATCCATGTTCTTCATTCCGGTACCCATGCAAGATCTACACGATGCAAAGCCTGTACGACAACGCGTGAACGAAAAGAAACAAAGCAACTGAAAGTCGAGAACTTACTGTAGGTGTCGGGCGGGGAAGTCAAAGAGAAGAATCTGCAAAGTCAATGTGAGGCAATTAAATCGGACCAGATGACAACTTACTGTCACTCCAATTGTCTCCGTTTGAATTGTCAACGAATAGGGTTTGAGACCTGGATGAGTTCAGGCGAGATATAAGCGAAAGCCAACAATTATACATACGAAGTTATTGGTGAAGTCGAGTTGAAGAGGATTCCATTAACGCGAGAACGGGGTCGAAAAATTAGTCTAACTCGAGGCGTAGAATTGACAACCCACCTTTGGCTACATCATGCAGATTGTACGCAGAGTGTACTGCAGGAAAACTGGTTAGCATTGCGAGGAAAGACAGGAGCCGTAGACAACTGGCTGGCAGTCCCTCATGGAGGAGCGTGGAGGATATCTCTCGATGTACCCGAGCCTGTCGCTAGCTCACCGCGCGCGCGGGAGTAAGTCGAGAACGACGCGGGAAGGTCTCGATGGTCACAAATTAGTAAAGGGGACTCATTTGAAAAAAAAAAAAAAAAAAAAAAAAAACCAACCGGGCAAAAGCTTCGTTGAGGTGAATGTTTCTAGAAAGCAATGTCAGCAAACAGCGCTGGAAGAATTTGGCGAAAGAAGCACGGGGCGGATAGGTATAAAAAATAACGTACATCTCGACTTTTAGTTAGTAACCATTTGTGAAGGAATGAAAAAAAGCGGATCGACTTCGCACCCGGCGTGATGTCCAAACCTGCACTCGATCGAGAACCCGCAACTCAGCAGTTGCCTGTCCAAGGATGCATGGGAGCGCCGGAGACGTTGCCGCCAAGTTCTGCGAGCGGGATTTAGCCAAGAATGAGACCAGAGGATGAGAGAAACTACGAGATACGGCACAGAGTGCGAGGAGCGACCAGGGAACGAATGAGGGAAGGGAATACAGAGCCGCATTTGATTTAATACTGCGAGCTTCCGGGACGGTGTCAACGTGGCAGAGCGCAAGGGATGAATCATCGATGAATGGGATGGAGGTGGAACGGAAATGCCGAGAAAGAGAAAGTAACGAAAGCGAAGAGAGAGGACTCATCTCATTATATATCATAAACCCGTCTCGTATGCGAAAGCGTCCAAGGAGAATTGACAGTCCTTCCCACCACACGAGCGACTTTCTTGTCTGCCAGAATACACTGCGAAAGGACAAAGAAGGGCGCCAACCCGCAGTTTTATTCGTGGGCAGCGTACCCGTATTGACAGAAATTTTGAAGGGGACAGTATATGAGCGGAGGACGAAGATGAAAGGGGAACGGCGAAGGGGAGGATAAACTCACCGTCAACTGCCTCACAGAATAGCGGAACGCTGTGGCGTCAAGTTGGTCTCCATGTCCCCGAGCAGCTCGCGACATTTTGTGCAGGAGGGTCCTCGCGCCGGCTCGTCCTTTTTGGAGTGTTGAGTTTCCTGCAGGTGCAGGTGAATACATCGTCTCCGTGTTGGCCCGAAAATTTGGACACATACCAGTTAGTTACAGCGAACAACTCCCAGACCTACAGCCGCTCGACAATCTGTCGCATAGCAACACCTAGTCAGAGTGGTTGGACGCGCCGAGCAGTTCCGCCTCGCGCGAGCAGACGTTGTGGTGGTACAGGCGGTTGACAGCATGGTCCCAAGCACGGGAAGGGATTACAAGGAGGAAGGAGTACGCAAGGACGTGAGCGCGGGGTAATGTGTTCTGCGGCTCCCCTTTGTTGACGTGCTTTGCTGGGGTGCGTGTCAGCGCTGACGAAGCTTGACAGAACGAACGACATACGCGTTCCCATCTATTATGCAAACTTGTCTGCATCGCGCCATCGCTCCCCCGCCTTCCTCCTTCTATTCCTAATGCCCAGTCTTCCGCTGCCGCGTGAGGTGCATTCGACCCGCGTCCCCTTCGGTCTCTACGGGCACGGTGGACGACAACGAGCTGTGTCGAGTCGTCAGTCAGTGTTTTGTACACCTCATGGTATTCGAGAAAATGGAATGAGGGATATGGGGAAAGAGGGATGTGTTGCAGGAGGGGAAGATGGAAGGCACGGTGGGAGAGGAGGAGCGGGGAGACCAAGCGGGTGATGAAGATGTAGATAGATCTACCATTGGAAAGGCAAAAGCGGGTTTCCTGGCGGCCGGCTGCTAATGCTGTAGCTTAGGTATCATGCAGCACGGCTAGCAGTACTTCGAGCCAGCGGGGGAAAGTTGGAGAGATGGGAACGAAGGGAAAGTGGGTAAAGGAGCAAAATCAATAGCACTCACCTACATGAGCCATGCTCTCGCTCCCGCAGACCAATTACACGTCCTAGTCGATGAGGACACATCTTGGGTAAGCCTAGGAGGGTATAAGAGGCCATTAGCAAAAATAATTCTGCCAAAGTATCGCAGACATGGCCCTCTTCATGACCCGCCCGCTGGTGGTGCAAGCCAATCGCGACCTGCAGACGGGACAAGGGGCCATGGGAGCAATAATAGATGACTCACTATCTCTTTGAAACGTTCCTGAGGGGTTTGAGCCAGAATCCGTGCTCAAGCGCGTCCTTATTGGCAGACAAGGGAAAACTCGCGTATTTCGGCATTGACGGGTCGGTCCAAAGGCGGATGGTGATCAGAAGTATGCTGGGACGTGGATTGAGGTCTTCAAGATCATCTGAGTTGGTATTGACGGGTGAAATTGGCCAGGTTAAGAAATACGAGCGCCAGAAGTGATGGAGAACAGGAAAGACGCGTCGGGTCACAGCCACAGTCAACAAGTACAAACACCCGCGACACGGTGAAAGAATTTACCCCGCAACTACACTGAGGGACTGGGAGGCCTTCAACACATATTTATTGCTCTTTTCATATATAATGACACATCCGGTGAAAAAAAAAGAAAAAAGTTCAGAGGCTGAGGGGCGTCTCTAATCAGTGGCGGTGTTGACAGCGGCCGGCTCGGTCCGCAACCACTCACGACCAAACAACGCGTCCTTCCTCGCTTCCCTCTTCCCTCTTTCCTCTTCCCTCTTCGCTCTCTCTCCAGATTTTGAGGATCTCCGAGGTCTTATCTCGTCCACGCTCCTCCATTCGGAGCATTGCATCCTTCAGATCATCGCTTATGGCACGATTTGGCATCGAGTGGGCAAGAAGGATAGAACAAGAAACGACGCGTTGTTTGGCCATGGGTGGCAAAAGTCTTGGCGGAACCTGGCCGAGCACCGCCACTGATTAGAGGCACCCCTCAGCCTCTGAACTTTTTTTCTTTTTTTTTCACCGGATGTGTCATTACTATATATGAAAAGAGCAATAATTAAGTTTTCACACCTAAGCGACCCTGCAACAATTGATTATAGACTGTGATTTGCCGGGTGAGTATCACATTTACCGACCAAGCCTCAGAAACATCGAGTTCAAAATGAATACACGAGCCTGGAAATACACAGTGATAGTACGAATCGGAGTAAAGTACAGTGCCCTTCGAGAGCATCCAAAAGAGCAGAAAGAAAACTGATTGAAGCCAGGGATGTTGAACTCGTCTCATAGTTGCATTCTACGGTAGTATTTGAGAATACAAGTTGATTAGTTTCGGTGAAAATTCGAGTTAGTATTGAATGCGCTCATCTTTGCAGTAAGCTTTCTTCTCATTCGCTGCCTTGGCTTTTGCAGACTCACTTGTTCATGGGCTCCAGCTGACGATACATTAGCAAGCTAGAGCGGTAATACAAACAAAAGGCGCACCGAGGAGAACAGATAAGCGACGCGACTACGGTTTTCTGGATTTAGATCTAGTCCCGTAATCCGATTCCACAGTGCTTTTCTTAGCGGGCTTGGAATTCCTCAGCGTGGAACCAAATTCCAGCAAAGAGTAGAACCAATTTACCTTATCAGCAGGCTTCGTTTTTGACGCTTCTTTCTCCTTCTCTGCCGTTTGTTTCTTGGACTGTTTAATCTTGAGCTCGGGCTGGAGATGGGTTAAATAGATGAAATGTGTGGCGTGAACAGAAACACGCCTCCTGGAAGTCATCTACCGAAAGGGTTTTGGTTGAATTCTTTTGCCGACTGCGCTCCTAAGATAGGCCGCATCCATATCCATCCAAGGCCATCAAATGCTGACACATCAGTCCCACGATCCTCTAAAACTCTGTATAAACTCAACCAGTACGAAATAAAATAAAGCTGTACGGCCGACAAGCGGCAGAGCCCGCTACCGCAGTAAGATGCGGGCTTGATTTTTGTTTCGTTTCTGCAAATGAGTCAATCTCGTACTCCATTCGTTCAGATCTCATGCCACAGACATCAGTTGATTATATCTACACTTCATACATGTAGACAACTTCCGACCTCCGAGAAGGATTGGCAATTGCGAATGAGTTATAATACTCGCTGTCCGGGTTATACAGATGAGCAGGTAAATGGATAGTGACGAACCAGGGCTCCTCGGTCACATTTCTGACCAGGAGCTGGACAGCAAGTAAAAAGCGATGCATGCTAGACTCACGATATACGCTCTTATCTTGTGTTAAATTACCTTTGCATACACCGGAGATGTGGGATAAACTTCCGTCGGGGGCAGTCTTGGGGACGCGTCACGAGCAATACGATGTAACCCACCATGCAGCCAGAGAAAAAGGCTCACACGGATGTTAGTTACACTCATTGTAATTGTCTCGGAATCGACTTGTATTTGGACTAGGTATTGAGAGGAACTAAACAGGACGCGCTCCGACGAGTTTAGGACAGGAAGAATGCGCGAAATGAGTTGGACCACGAACCCAAGCAAATCAGTACGGCGAGTGGTTGGAGTTAAACTTCAAGTTGAACGTGGAGAGCGAGCGGAGACGGGACACAGGGGACGCACCTGGCACGCGCAAGTGCGTTGCAGGCAGTAATTCATTCGATTTCGTCCCAAGTGCGGATCCAATTACCAGAAGTATATAATCTGAACCTGAATCGACGTGTCAGTGCGGCGACCAGTACAACATAAATCTAGCACTTACGACGAGGGCAGTGAATTGCTTCCAACACTGCCAAATCGGCCCCGAACTCCCCGAATTGCAATGGGTCGGTCTTAACTGAGGATTAAATTGGAACCCGCGCGCAAATCCAATCAGATGGTTGGTTAGTGAGTGTACTCGCAGGGCGAAACCTTTTGGCCTCGAGCCCTAGAGCATGTACTGAAAATGATTACCTGACTCTGAAGCTTCTGCACAATCCAAAATCAACCGCACCACAAGCGATATAGCGAACCAGTGAATGAGAACCGTCGTACATACGAGTACGAGATCTGAAGCGCACATCACTGTTGGCAGCTAAAATTTCTAGTGGCTGGAGAGATAATGGAGAAGGGTGCTCAATTCACGAGCAAAGATACACAGTGTTTCCAGATGGCACACCAGTGGGCGGTCGGTACACTGGTGCACCTGCCACCGTTACTCAGAGAACATCCAGGCCGGCCGCCGGACTGAAGCCGCCGCCAGCGAAGGGAGACTTCGGAGAAACCGGATTGAGAAAGACGGCAGAGAGCTGGATGTGGGCGGGGCATCGGGAAAGTCAAGAGAAACGAAGCAGAGGGAGTTGAGAGTTGCTTGAGAGAAGGATCCAGAATGTGCCACTCGGAGTAAGCAAGATTATGAGTTGAGGCCGGCAACGTTCGGCCGGCAGTCCAAGCCGAGATTTTTTGGCGGGGAGGAACAAGGGAGGAAAACGCGTTACGCAAAATCTGCTGACGAAAATGTGATGCACGGCCAAAACCCAAAAATCAGGCGCCCTATAGAAACCCGTACCTTACGGTAGCGGGAATAGTGCTGCCGCGAGGCGGAGCTGGCTCGAGGCGAGTTTCAGCTCGCCTCGGCCGGTTACCATATCCGGCGCCTCGAGCTGATCTCAGCTCGGCCCAACTCGAGCTGCCTCGGAGCCAGCGCTTCGCCGCATTAGATCACCGTGACAGAGTAACCCGTCAGTGACTGTCGCGTCGTGCGGATTCTACTATCCGTCCCGAAGGGTCTGACAATTCCCGTTAGGTCTGATAATCTTTTTCTATACATTCTTCCTGGAGGCTTTTGGAAACTCTTTCGCTCACATTTGGTTTGTGTACATGTTGTGCACCCTCAACTAAATTGGCTAAGGCGTAGGACGGCGAGAATATATTCAAAAGTGTTCCTCAAAGTCGCCAAAATGGCGTTCTAAAAATAGTTTCATCATCTCCCATCAACGCGACTTGCCAGTTTGCTCTGCCTCGCAGAGTGCCTTCCTGCCCTCGGACGCTCCCTATAATTTACCATGCGGTACAGAATTGGTCAGAAATGCTACCCCGGGACAGAGCGTAGCAAACAAGTCTCAGGAAAAAATGCTAGAAAAAGATTATCAGACCTAACGGGAATTGTCAGACCCTTCGGGACGGATAGTATCCCGTCAATCTACGCTAATACTCATTAAGATGATGTCGTAAAGATCCCACGATGATCCACCGGGGAGTGGAGAGACGATTATGCCCGCAAGAAGCGCTTGAAGAAGACGACGCCCAACACTTCTATGACCAACCAGTCTCGGCCATCACCGATGGACCTTCCGCCTAGCCCTTCCCCGCTTCCTTCCGTGCCCGTTCCTTCCCGACCCGACCAAACGCGTGGCCGCGACCGAGGTGCCGCCATCATTGGATCACGAACCCATCCATGATCACTGCCACGTCGCCGCGATGCTCCTGCCCGCCCTCTTCGCCGACACCGACGCCCGAACGCAACTCAAGACACACTCGACAGCGCTCTCGTGGGTGCTCGCACCCCTCGTCCTGCGCTTCGATCCATGGGAGGATGCGCGTTCTGTCATGGGCCGCTCAAGACGACGTTTGAGGACGGGGCGGCGCGGCTTGAGGGACAGACGGCCATAGTGCACCGGACTGTAAGTAATACTACCTGAATATATCTTTCCTGCCGTCGTTTCTCTCTCGTATCACAACAGCCGCGATTCGCTCCAGCTTCATCCAACAATCTGACCCCACTCTTACACCTGTAATTCAATCTTGGGTTGACCAGCGTTCAGGCTGAGCCGAATCATGACTATGGTGCAGTGCCCTGGCAGAAAATATGCCCGATTTGGGCATATTCTAAGCCACTTTTCTGGGTAAGGTTTCTCACGCTCTCATGCTCTTCTGCAACCTCTGCTCTCCCTCTTGGACCCTACTTCGCCTTCGTTCTGGCTCTTGCGAAGTCCCACCTCACGCAGCATCGGGCTTATGAATCTTCCCCTCTTTTCTTGTCCAATCTCTGCCTTCAAATGTGTGTTACCGACACTTTCAAATCTGCACACCACCACCACATTTCCTCGAGGATTCCTGGCGCAGGTTCGTCAAAAACCGTCGCATCTCAGCCTGCCGGTGAATAAGCTGGGAAGCCCGAGAGGAATCTTTGGCTTCGTCTTTGCCGGGCATCATTACCTTGAAGCAATAAGTCGTCCCGACACTCGGGCTGCAGAGTTGACCCATTCCGCCACCTACTTCTTCTGGCACGGTGTGTAGCTCTATACTTCCCCTCGCTTAATTTCTGATTTCTGGGGTAGACTCCGCTGGGAGATCCGCAATGCGGCGGGATGTCTCTGTAAGTCCATGCACAATCGCTGCGGTACGCACTTCACCTTCTCCGACTAGCTCTTGCACGCTAACACCCCACCCCACCAGCCCTTTCCCACCTCACCGTTGTCTTGTATCTCCGGCCACCATTTCACCTCCGACGGTGTGCGCATTCAGACTCATATTTGTCCGCACTAATTTGCCCCACAGGTCCACACATCTAAATCAGACAAAGAACGCCAATCCGGGAGGGATGCGAGGTACCCACCTCGGTCCTTTTGATTTCTTCCTTTCTTCTTCTGCGCACCACAAGACTGTTTGCATATTTGCGCGACCCGCTGCCTTCCGCCCGCTTGTTGACCAGCGATCCGCGTGAATGTCGCGCTCACGGATGCACTGCACATCGACGCAGCACTGCACGCTTTCCGCCACGCCGTGTTCCCGGCGCATAGTGAGTGAACTGTGTGCGCTGTGTCTTCCTCCGTGTTGCGGGGCAGCACGGTGGATGCAGCATGCTAAACAAGTCCAGCCTACTGGTATACCTCCGCAACTATCCACCGGCTTGCTTCGCCTCGTCAACGCTACATATACAATAGCCCTGATCTTCAACCTGTTCGATACCATACAATTACCGGCCACAATTTCGTTGCCGTCCCGCTCTGCGTACCTCAACGACTCGCGACGTCAGGAGGATGCCAAATCCATCTCTGGCATCGCTATCTGCCTTACCTTGCATCTCGTTCCCGGACGACTTCCTTATTTTTCACTCGGTCTTCGCTACGATAATCAACACGGCTCCTCGCTCTGGTCCCATTCAGAGTACAACTTATCACTGTGTTCATGATCTGCGTGGCTATTGGCCCACAACGCTCGTTCTTCGTGTCACGGTATTTCCAACACATATACACCCGCTTTTCCGTGATTTCCCGCGTACAAAAAAATGTAAAGATATGTATCGTCAACTCGTTCATTAAATTCCAAGCTTGCTTAATGTAATCCAACCGTCCTGTATCGTCAGCTTCAAGGTAGAGCTGGGGCGCAAGGCCAAGCAGAATAACCATAAGAGACCCTAAGGAGTTGGAGGAAGAAAGAAAAAAGCGAGGTCTAGTGGGAATCGAACGACGAACTGTGCGCATGATGCAAAAGGAGAAGCACAGTAATCGATCCAACTCGGAGAAAAGTACATTGAGAGGAACCTCACCTAAGTAGTCTCGGCCTCCAGCCTCGAGTTTTTGAAAAAAACTTTTTTTTTCAAAAACCTGCCAGGACATAACACCAAAGTCCGAATCATTGGGGCAAAGGGAAAGTGACACCACTGCCGCCCTTTGACGCCCTTTGCCGAGGGGGCGTCAGTGGGGGGCGGCAGTGACATTTTTCTTTTGCTGAAATTTGCACGTTTGAGTGTCCCAGGTAGCGTAATGAACCCTCCTTATCACAGTGGCCGCAAAATTGGATGGTATTGCAAAGGGCGTCAAGGGGGCGTTACTGGGGGCGTCACATTTCAGCGTGGGGGGCGGCAGCGGGGCGTCAATTCATGTGTGACAGTGTCACATGGGGGCGTCAATGGGCGGCAAGTTCGGGTCAGAAAAATTCAAGCAAGAAGCCGAACCTCTCCAAAGCTCGTTACACCACTGTGTCACTGGAAATACAGCCATGTGCGAAAGTGTGGCCTTGTGGACTTATTTGGTCGGCTTCAATCGAGTTCGACCGTGATTCAACATTGGTCGACCATAGGTTGGAGTCAAGTTGAAGTTCAACATGAAGCCAGTTGAGTAGTTGCTTCATCCTTGTTTCAAAATCTCATAGAACTGTTTGAAAGTCGCAGTCTACTCCATGCAGCGGCATAAATGTAAAAACAAAAGAAGAATCATGGCCCACCAAGTACATGCTGACATTGCTGTATCTCCCGACGATTCGTTGATTCAATCTCAAACGATTGATGTTCTGGCCTAGTCTCCCGCAGTCAGACTCCACAAATTTTATGACAGTCGATAAAACTTACATGTGGAGTCTGATTTTATTGGCGTAGCCCGAGCCGCAACTCGAATTTCCGTGATTGCCGAGGGGTTTCCCACGTTCCCAATTGGGACACCGGCGTCGTTTCTGGCTGCGGAGTGCCCATCCAAGTGGGAAATGACACAGGTTTGGCGTGAAATGGTATATCGAAGGGCAATCTCATAGTCTGAATTTATCCAAGTACATTTGAGTGCATAATGGGAGCTTTGCCTACTGAGCCTATAAGGCGCTGTGAATCTTCTCTTTTTGAGGTGCGAATATAAAGCCATCGCGTGAAAATCTTCGAGAATGCAATCTCAGTGATCTCGGCGCATTTCCGAGTTAGTTGTGGGTTGAACAAGTCACAAAACATGAAGAACAGTCGAGCCGACCGGATTGGGAACGTGGGAATACTGCTCGGCTATCATCAAAAATCGAGTTGCGGCTTCGGCTGTGCCAATAAAATCAGACTAGTTCTGGCCCGCTATTTGTGTTTTTGAGTCGTTCCAAAAACAACCGTGGTCATGCTATGAAACAATCCAGTAATGCGCGTGATCCAAGGCATAAGTATCTGTTGAATATCTTGTGAAAAACACTAATTGAGAGGGTTTCTTTAAGGTACGATATAACAGACGTACTACAGCGCCGTTTGGTGTCCTTACCTCAAAACCCAATTTTTTTCTTGCAGTGGTGAGGGCGGCAGTTGAAGCGTGATGTGACATGGGGACGTCAATGTTCCCGGCTGAGGGCGTCACAGGGGGCGGCAAATGCGTTTCTGTGACCTCGTGAAGCATGATCGTTGGTCACAGAACAAGGTCTATGTATCGAGGGGCTGCTGAGGTGAGCAGATCTTTCTTCTTCTGCACCGTCATCAGCCCCGCGAGTCGACCCTCGTCCTCCGGCGTCCCAGCCAGCCCAGGATCCCTCTGGTTCTTTTCTGTTCTGTTCTGTTCTGTTCTGTTCTCTTCTCTTCACAGACCAAATCAGGCTCCCCCTTGCCCATGCCATTGGCTTCCGCGTCAGCTCGCCGTTGTTAGGGGCGGCCCGGACGCCCAGGATTGAAGCTCTACGTCGTCCGACTCTATGACGGCCCCAGAAGATGAGAGGAATGATTGGAAGGTGTACCAGCTGCGTTACAGTCTCTATCCAATGGCTTTACTCTCACAAATTCGTCTTTGGGTACTGGAGATGCTTGTTACCAATTCACACTCTGTGTGGCCCGCTGCCGAGTGTGGTGCCGTGTGCACCTAGTCGGCGGGAACATCTGCAGCGGGATATATCATCGTGCATACTCGGACGTCTTTCTCGTCTCGCAAAATTGAGTCGCACTTCTATTCACGTCGCAACAATATTAATTCCCATAGGGACCTGTACTTCACGCTTTCTTGCAGATGACCCACCCCTCCTTTTTCATGCAAACATACAATACCAGTTCCAAATCCTTTCACGCGAACAACGCACTCCTTCCACATCCCTTTTACGCGGATAACACACCCATTTTACATTCCCCCCATGCGAATAACGCTCCCCTTCCACATCCACATGAATAATGCCTTCTATATCCTTTTCATCTGCATAACGGTTCCCTTTCCAAATCCTTTTCATCCGAACAACGCACATCTTTCTCACGTGAACAACGCACCTTTTCACGTGAACAACACGCCACCCTTCCATGCAAATAACACCCCCCTCCATATCCTTTCATCTGGGATTGCCTTTTTTTGGCGCCAGACACAGCACATCTGCGGCAGATTCCAATGTCTGCCACAGACCATTTCAGACCAACAGACCATTGCAGACACTGTTACGTTTCGTCAGACCCAAGTCAGACCATTCACAGACATTTTGCCCACATGGCTCGCGACTCCATCACATCAGCTCGCTTCAGACGGTGATGGCTCCCAAAATGGGTGGCGGTTATGTTGACTTGTCGCGTTGCCTTCGAACTCCAACCGACGCGCTATAAAAGTGCGAAGTTGTCAAACGCCACTTACTTCTGCCCGCGCAAAGTTTCCCACAAACTTCAAAGGTAGGTTTCCTTTACATAGCAGGTACTTTGAGTTCTATTTCCCTCCTGTTTCCCTCGTAAGTGGCTCGACGTCTGTAGCGGTATCAAGGCCGTAGTAGATTCGTTACATTGTGTCGTCCATAGTCTGAAAACAATTATTCTGTCCGCTATCTCTGCCGTGTCTGCATTTCTGTGCCTGGCTGTTTGAGCCCGCTCCAAAATTGAAATCTGCTTGAAATCTGCATGAAATCTGCCCGTGAATATACCCGACATGTGTCGTAAACGGCTAAAAGATGCCGCGGTCTGCGTGTCTGCAAGTGTCTGCCGGTGTCTGACGGTCTGACGGTCTGCTGGTCTGTTTGTCTGCCGAGGTCTGCTGCAGAAACACGTTGTCTGAAACAGACAGGGGGCAGTCTGTCGGTCTGAAGTGTCTGAAGTGTCTGCTACAGACAGCTTCAGACATTCGCGATTTTCCTGATGTTTCACAAGCACAGCACACTCTTTCATGTGATTCACGCACACTCTTTCATGCGATTCACGCACACTTTTCCATGCGAATCACGCACGCCCCTCATGCGAATCATGCACCCCACGCGAATCACGCACCCCCTCACGCGAATCACGCACCCCACGCAAATCACGCACCCTGGCCCGCGAATAACGCATTGCACGCGAATCACGCACCTCCCCTCACGCGAATCACGCACCCACTGACGCTCGACAGATTCAACATGTACACTAAACCACCACATTAACGGCAGGATTTGGGGTTTTACTGTTTGGATGACATTGGGGTGTACGGGATGATTGCTGGGAATACATGGTGCGTTTGTGGTCTCATTTCTCGTGAGTTGACCTTCGCAGTGTACACCCGTTTGAACAACGATAATCTTGGTGCGTGTGTAGTCTGAATTTTTGTAGGTTGACCTTTGCAGTCCTCTCGCCGAACGCGGTGCTCCTTGGCACCTAGATCGGGGGAGCTCGGCTTCGGGACTGGCCCCATCCCCACTGCGTCGCTTCAGCTCCTAAAGTATGGGGATCAGCGATGGAGCCCGTCCCTTAGCGTTCAGCCTTGGTGGAGATTTCCACCGGTTTTCTTTGACGTCCCATTGGCGTCAAGAAATTCTCCCGATCTCTAACACATAAACCAATACAATTCACGATGGGTCACGTCAGCCTACGAGAATCATAGAGGCGTCAGTTGGCGTCAGGGGCGTCACTTTCACCGAGCCCGAATCATTGATGCTTGATTGATGCGCAAACAAAGACAAGCACAATCACATTTTCCCTCTCAACTTCCATGGTCTCGTGCTCTGTTGTTCTTCGTGGCACCGAATTTCATTCGAAAGCAGTGAAATCTCGTCTTCTTTCCGTTGCGTATCCAGTCAAGCAACTCTGATGGTAGGGCTTTGGTAGGGCTGGCCAGAATCTAGAAAACGCTGATTCGGAGACTTATTCGAGTGGCAGGTTCCCGTCGACCCGCTCTCCGATGAAAAATGTGGATATTATACCGCCGCTATCCGCAGAGCACGCAGAGCAGATCTTCCAGAAGATGTTCAAATCCAGAGGGTCGCAAGACGGCCGTCCCAAAGCGGATCTGTGGTCCTCATTTCGTCCCGCATTGAGTAGTCAATCTCCCAGGAAGATACATGGCTAGGTATATCACTTGGCTTTGTCTTCGGTGTTTCAGCTAATATTTTTAGACCGACACTATTGTGAAAGCGAAGCAGCTGTGGACTCTGCTGCGGGTCCCGGATCGACTCTGACGACCGAACGACTCACCACATTGTAGCGCGAACACCCGATCTTAGAAACTCCGCAACCTGATATCCTCACAAAGATACGTGCTTTCTGTCTGCTCAGTTTTTCGCTCACTTTTTCGGCCCACATTCTGAGTCGAATCATGAATGCGGTCAAGATTCCCCTCGGCAGGCTTCCTGCCGATATCTCAGCCCTACTCTGTGCATACACTGCAGAGAAACTCGGCTGCGCCACTATCTCCTATGGCTTCTCGGCGATGAAGGTTGTTTTTTGTTCCATAGCCAATTGGCAAGCGTGCTCACGATCTCCAGCGCCTCGCAGAGGTCATCAACGACCCCAGGGCAGCATTGCGCAGGAGCACGGTGGCGCCAAGGCGGCGTATTCCGTTCTCAGCAGCGCTTACTATTTCTGAGAGCACAGTTTTTCACAGACATCAACTACTGAAAACACAATGATCTCGCACACCTCGCACAGACAGACGCGTTAGCTTCGTGCCATCGACATCAACGACTATGAAGCGAGCTCGACCTTGTGGACCCCCTACTTGACATGGTACGCCTTCCCCTCTATTCATCTTTTTTGTAGCTTGTTATCATACCACGAAGTCGCGTCGAAACTCATAGGTGGGGACACCCGCACCGCTAGCAGCACACCTATCCATCCCACGGACGTGCGCCTCACCTAGTCGCCTCGTTCGTTCTCTCCCGCAAGTCTGTATGCACTCGATGTCAAGACCGTATTCCGCGTGAAGCGGTGCGTAGCTTTCTTGTTTTGGTTTATTCAGGCCCTGTTAATGCGCGCACAAAAAGGCTGAGACGCAGGCGTGGATGGCCGCAGGACATGATGGGTTCGGTGGATGTCGCTGTGGCACGGCTCGCGGTCCACGAATTTTGCGGGTGCGTCTCTTGAATATGCCACATCGTATGAATCGTTGATGAATTGGAGCAGGAATGCTGAAAAAAATGGGCTCAGGATTGTACCACCTGAAGGTATGACCGTATTCAACACATTTCGCTATAAAATCCGCGCAGTCTGACCTTCTCTCGTTCCGCTGGGTATATATTTGGGCGTGGGATGTATTTTGTAGATGTACGTCGTTCTTCTTGTTCTCCCACGCATCCAATGCTGACGGTCTCCCTGTTCGTTGTTGGATGTTGTCAAAGACTGCTCCAAAAATCTCACCATCGATGCGAATGCTCGATGCCTCGGGGCCCATGGCGCCTGCGCTGTACCATAATGAGGTGCGTAGCATGCGTTTCGATTATGAGCGGGAGCACTAATTTTAAGTATATGACTAGCTCTCAGGAGCCTGTTCTTTTGTTGTCCATCCACACGCCCAATCCATTGGGCGCAACGATGCTGAACGCGATGCCCCCCTCAATCTTTCGGTGTTTTCCTTGGAGTGTGATAATGACTTTAAATTATCCTTTCCGGTTGATTCATCTTTTCGATATCGCAGGATGTCTCTGGACGGGACTGTTGGCGTGGAGCGATGCTATGAGGAGGCAGCGGACATTTCATAAAAGCCTTCTAAAAAACGCAATCGGCACTAGAACGGCAACAAGATCCTGATCAGCTGCTTGCGCTCCCAGCCACGTCAAGATAGGCGCTTGCACGCATATTGTCTTGGACGTCCACACTCCACCGCCGAGCCAAAACCCTTCGTCCCAAACCCTGCATCCCGCTTCTATACCTCATTGGACATGACTCGGATCTCGCAGGAAACGCACGGCAACGCGAGGATCGTCCCCGTTGAAGCCAGACCAGCGGCTTCTTCGACCAACCTCGCAGTGCGTCGTCTTCAAGACTGACGAAGGATGACTAACGCTCCATGTACAGAGCATAACCGAGCAGCTCAACCAACAAAATGCAGCTGTACACGAGGAGTATAACCGGCTTCAAACCCAATTGGCTGAAAATCAGAGCGCGGTGCTGGCCAGGTGCGAATGGTCACAGAACACTGCCCATATGTCTATGTTCTGAATTTTGTTTGTAGGCTCGACTCACTCCCGATCCTGACTGTCGCCAATCCCGCCGCGTCGCAATACGGCTCCATCGCGTGCGTCAGATATGTTCAAGATGCGGCGGTGTTGGCGTATCCCATTGTTCGCTGGATCGACCCTAATGACGGCTGTACCAAAAACAAGGCCCTCGGCTCGTACAGTCCAGTCGGTATACAGGAGGAATTCAACCTCATGGAGGAAGGAATCCCTGATGGCACATCGGTAATTGCTTACTGTGACACTGCTACACTCCGGCACTTGCTCAGTCAGTTCTTTAGGCTACACTATCCTCCTATGTCGCCGGGGTCGGGGGTGCGTGCCTGCTTATCGTTTTATCTCTCTCATTTGATCGCATTGTAACTGTTCCCTAGAGTATACGAGCGACCGCTGGTTTAAAGTGGACAGCTCCGGCTCTCAAGGGGCGATGTTCAGACAGTAACTACACTCACTCAACTCATCCGATCGTGCCACTTATCTCTGTTTAGGACCGGTACAGCTTTCAAGGGATGGTTTCAATACATGGGCTTATACCGTCAGTCCCGAGACCCTTTGAATTGGCACTGAACTGATTCCGTCGCTCAGGCCGCGATATCGCGAATGCTAACTCTCAGGTTTGCGCCAGGAAAAAATATTCGCTGCCACTACCTAACAACGTTGATTACAGGCGAAGGTAATCGCCCGTATTACCTATCTCCAGAAAGCAGCCGTGTCGGTGTACCCCATCGCCCGCTGGACTCATCCTGATGGGGGGACCGTCCATACCAAGCACCTCGGCTCCTGGAAGGCCATCGGCATGCAAGAAGAATTCAACCTCATCGATGAAGGAATTCCCGAGGGATCAACGGTTTACATCACCTTTCCTCCAACGCTACACTATGGGACTTGCAATTTATGTCTTTTTACAGGTGCAGTTCGCATCCTACATCGCCGGAGTTGGCGGTGAGCCTTCGGTTTTCGGACGCTTCCTTCGATACCAATATGAGCCATCTATAGAGTACAACATGCGCCACGACCTGGTATTCACAGTGGATAGTACCGCATCCCAAGGAGCGTTGTTTCGACAGTGAGCTTCAAGTTGATTTCCCCGCGTAATTGTTTCCACAATATGGGTGTTGCGTTTTTAGAGCCGGCACAGCGTTTAAAGGGCTCTTCATCTTTGACAATTTATACGACTTACCGAGCCTGGCGGCATGAAGAAGAAGTTGGATCCCAGATAGTACATGTGCCTCAGATTTCGCGGATCCGGTTGTTGAGGAGCCTTTATTCTTATCTTGCTAAAACCACTTGTTTTGGCTGCAATCGAGGAACAAACAAGTACACACATCACGGCTTTCAATCGGCAAATGCCCAGGCCCACTAGTAGGTATGGGTTTGCTTGAAACGAGAAAGACAACCTACATTTACTTCTGAATGGCGCACGATTCAAAATGGTCAATGACAGTTTAACAGAAAGAAGACTTGAACACAACTTGACAATGACATTGCCAACATGAGGGCCATCCAGACCCGTCTACCGTGCGGAGCACGGGTACCTGCTAGTGCAGACACAATCCACATCCTTGAATCACCCAGCGCATCCAGCCCCTCGCTTCCGTTCTCCATCCCCTCAAAGCAAAACACAAGATTCGCCGGCAAGGGTCTGCGTCTCGTGGTGCCACTGCAAGACATTCACCCACCCCAACGCCGGCCCTTATCGTCGCTGCTTCCCCTTCCCATCAGCCGTCCATCGTCCATCGTCCAGCTGCGTCAGCACGAACGGATATGAATCGCTCTCGCCGCGGGCTGGTAATGCCCACGGCGGAGGCGAGCCGCGCGACGAAGGCGTCCGTCTGGGCGTCGATGTAGGTGAGCAGCTCTGCTGGGGGCCTGGGGTGGGCATCGTGGCTGTCGTTGGTGGTGGGAGAGATCAATGGGTGTTGCCTAATTGGGGGTGGTGCCATAATGATGGCGAGGTTCGCACGGGGGTCCAAGCGCGGGTTAGCACCGATTGTGGGCGCGAGATATTCGGCGGGACTTCGAATTTTGCCGGGAGATTACAGCACGCGCTGGGGGAATAATTGTCGGAGGTGGTGTGCAGCACATTTGAGACATTCGTCTAGCTGTAGGTGGGGTTTGACTCCCCGCATACCGTAGGCGGGAAGGTCGAGGTTGAATTCTCACATTGGACAGTTTGACATCTGTGATTCTGGATTCGGAGATGAGCGCGAAGGGTTATTGTCCGCAGATTTTGTCATTTGAACCATGGCTTGTAAGTCTCTCTGTATCTGCTAGTGAATCTAACCAATATCAACACTCTCTTCGCATTAACTTCCCTCGTATTTGTCCGAAAATGGCACTCATCGTGCTCATCGAGGGTTGATGGATAAGATCAGTATTTGATGTGCTACTTCGTTGGGCCGATTCTTGACCCATCTCAACAGATTCTTCAGTTCTACGCATTCGACAGCGCATCAATCCGGCAGGTAAAAGAGTCGACAAAAGGTAATTTAAGACACGTGACTTGCACAGTCACCGCGTGCTTCTAAGCCAACTTCGGCAGATGGCGGCATCCGGCAGATTGCGGCATGTGGCAGAATTGCAACTCACTTTCTTTCCCCCGGGGTCAAACGTGGACTGGTCGCACGGCATAATGGGTAGAGGACAAGCTCATCTGCATACTCCGACTGTATTTTGTGTGTTGCACGACTTCGAAAGTCCAGTTGCAACTATCGGCATCACCGGATCTAAATGTCAAAATGCCAAAATGCCAAATTTCAACCTCGACCATCCCGCCTACCGTATCCCGCATCCGAACGGGGTATCGTCGAAGGAGGTTTTGTTTTTCTTCCCCGTGTCCGCCAGGCATTTCACAACGTCAATATCAAAATATTTTAGACCCAAATTGCCAGCAAGAGGAAAGAAAAAGAAACAACCTGTGCCAGTGACCCAATCGGGCGCGGGGAGTCGAACCCCGGTACTACCAGGAACCTGCTTAACGCGACCAAATAGAGCCTGGTTGTGTTCCGTACACCACACCCGAGTACATACACACCCGTTTACTTCGTGAACTGACAGAGGATTGAAAAGCGCTAGCATACAGTTCGCCTCAAAATATCCATCCAACAAATATCCAACGCAAGGCCGACACAGCCGACGAGGCGTGATTGCTATTGCCCACAAATTGCCCACACGTATTTGGGGGAAATTGCCTGCGGAAGAGTATCTGCCCAATGATTTTACTAGAGAGAACTCAACAGGAGATACAAAAAAAAGCTCTTCCACAAACATCATCGGGTGCTGGGAGTTGAACCCCGTATCTCCAGCTCACTAGAGAACTTGAATGTATACTGCACCCCACATTCGGTACCTGCCTCTCAAGGTAAGTTAACGGGGATTATGCCATATGGCTGGGATATTCAACTCGCCGCTCAAGTTCAAAACGCAACCTTGCGCTCGATGCCAAACAACCTAACAAATATCAATCTACACAACGGGCTCTCGAAGGAGTTGCTGAGAGATCTAGGAGTAAATTCGAGGTGAAATCGAGCAAGAAGAAAAATGGTACGTTGGTACTAAGGGCGTATGTAGTCCGGTGCGGGGAGTCGAACCCCGTGTTACCAGCAAACCCTGGAAGAACCGTAACTCCTCAAGAAGCCTGTTGTGTGCCGTACACCACACCCAATTATTTGCCCACCCATTTGAGCCATGGTAAGAAAGAGGTTGAGTTAGCACGCACTTGCAATTGTGGGCCCCGATTTTTCGATTCAAGGCGCTGCCAAGGATCATTGCAAGTCCAATTCCATCCTCTGGTATCAAGTAACTGATTGCGAAAAAAAACTTGAACGATCTCGTCTTAGTCAAACTCGGGGGCTCGAACCCCGTACTATCAGCAATAATCCCGAGTCCCTTAAAGAGACTGGTTGTATTCACTGGCACACCGCGTCCGAATATCTTCCTACTCGCCAGAAGTGTGGGCATATACTCAGCGACGGAGACTCGATTAGTTCAACCAATCATCATTTGCCAGGGGGAGTTGGACCACGGAAGCTCCTTTGAATATTTCAGAGAACTGTAAAAAGTGCGAACAAGGGCGCAAACCAGATAAGACGAGTACCCCCTGGTGAGGTCAAACGGATCTTGTTCAACTGGGCCGGGAAGTTGCGAGATTGGATTGAAACAGGTTACACGATAGTGAAAAGGACTGTGATGGTCCGGGGTGAGAAAATGGTTGTGTGCACAGCGAACCGGAATACCTGTCTGCCGTATAAAGCCAGTGTAGGCGTGAGTCTTCAACGCGCATTGCGAGTTCCCGAACGACCTACAAGATAGTGGCCGTGCCAAGGGGCCAAAATAAGATAATCACACAGCGTCTGCTAATTCTAAGGAGGCGGGGAGTCAAGCCCACTACCACCGAACTACAGCAGCTACAATTTTTTAAGAGCCTGCTGGTGTCGCGTACAATTTGGGTCCGTTAACAGTAATGAAATTTTGCGCATGAAGTGGCGCCACCGAGCACGCAGGCGGTTGTCAGCGGATTCAAATGATACAGGCAGTTCTGAACACCGTTTTGATCGAATTAGCACCCATAGTCCTGGTATTTAGGCTACTGGCTTGGAGCTAGCCATAGGAAGTGTTGTCTATATCCACAGCGCTAGCCAACCGTTGGCTGGGACCAAGACAATAGACTGCGGGTCACAGAATAATAAACAAAAGACTAGAGCGGGATTCGAACCCAAAAAGAATCATATGCGGATTATATAAACAGCTACGGCTCATCTTCATACCACTTATTATACCCGAAATCGAGATGTCGCCCCAGCATCTGACCCTTGCTTCCTGCTTCCATCAGCCTCTCGTTGACCAGGAATCAGACATCCGATGTCTCGTCATCGACGGCCCATTGTCGCAGACTTGCAGGTCGAATTGAATTCATAGAGATCTGTAAGAACACCATTATCCGACGGTAACCATTTGAACATGTGTATGTAAAGCTGTTGTAGCCTCAGCGAGGAACTTCGTACGCCCTTTTGCTTTTTCCTCCTCAGCTGGGGATGGGTATCCAAACCATGGCTGAAAATGCACGCGCGGAACTCCGGGCAACAGGGGTACCCATGGAAAGATCGACGGTCCGCCGGCGGCATCGCAGAATACGTGAAGGAAAGCGACGCACCGGAGGGCTCGAGCAACCTCGCGGACTGCTGGCGACGAAAGCCAGAAGTCGATTTCCGCATCTGTCCCGGTTATCGATAATTTCAAGTGCGTAGGCCTGGATCGAAAGTCTCGAAGGGCAATGGCTCGCAGGTCTGTGAGGAACCCGGCCAGGTTCGCCGCAGACCGATGACTGTTTTCGTCCCCCAGACGGAAGGCAAACTCGAACAGATTCGGAGAATGCCACAATGCCGAGATTACGCGTCCCAAGGATGCTTCGCCCTCTGCACTGGTGCGGATGCGCTGGAGCCCGGGATGTGCGAGCGGGGGATCCACCAACGGGCGAAGATTCGCTCGGTCGCTGCGCCCAAGATAAATCAACGCGGTAACTGTAGGGTGTCGTTCCAGAAATATCCGGAGACACACAGGATCAACAATGTCGATAGCGATCAGGACGGTGGTTAGGGCAGGTAGGTGGACATGCATGATAGCCGCATTCAAGTCCTCGGCAGGGTCGCTTTCGCTGCCGAGCGGCTTGGTCAAGGAGAGGGAGGTGATCAGGTGGGCGTTGAAGACAACGAGCGTCATGGGGAGAGGTGAACCGGGCTGCCAAACATGCACTGAATACAAGTCCTTCAGCGCTCCGACGTAACGTCGTTCCCCTGTGTATAATCGCATTTCGGTGCAACGCACATCCAAGGTGGTGATTGGCGGACGGAGTGGTACGTTCTTTTCCTTCAATCTCAAGATACGACGGACGCGTGACCCTAATCGCAATCTCGCTGTGTCGTTAAATTGAAGGAGGTGGAGGTCCCAGTGGATGGTATCCTGTGGGCGGGAGCTGAGGACTTCATGGTCTGCAAATATATAGACGGGTCCAGACACGCGCATCGCCATGGCATGCAAAGTACTGCAGAATGCGGCATTCAGCTCTGCACGTGAGCATGGAGGCCGTGGATCTCGAGAGTGTACCCCCAGAATTGTGTCAGGAAAGACCATGGACAAGCGCCAAAGTCTGGACCCAGAACGGACAATAAGATCGCGCAGTAGATTCAAGTCCCGTCGCAGGTTTGAGGGCTCGAAACCTCTGATCTTGAGTCCCTCGACCTGCAATTGTCGGAAGGAGAGATGTACAGCGGCCAGATCAGCCGCGGCCCTGATTTTCATGGTCCGCTGCGACAGTACGAGGTCGACAGATCCGCCCATGCCGCGGTCCACCATAAAAATCCGAATACAGAGCGTATTGAAGGCTGAGCAGACCTTGGAGACGCGGAGCAGATCCGCGGGGGAAAGCTGCCAGAAAATGAGGTCCCAGAGTTCCGTGGGTAGTAGATGTTTGGGGGGAAGTCGAACAGTCGTGAGGTGCCATGGATTGAGCCAGGATATGAGGGCTACCAGCAAGGCTTTCAATGTGGGCGCCGCCAAGACGAGGAGAGAACCTATCACCTGACTTGGACCCACGGTCACCTTGCGCAAAACAAACAAAGACAAATCAAAAACGAACTAGCGAGAACGAAGGGTTGGCGAGCAACGCTCAACCTGGGATACCTCAGATTTTGCTGAGGCGTTGGTATGACCTTATTTCTCATCAAATATTCGAGCCCTGATTCAGAAGTTCAGCTGCTCGTCGGAAGTTTTTCAGCAAGTGAAAGTTGAAGTTGGAGTTGAAATTCCAGTGATCCCAGCTTGCCGTGAGTCGGATCACTTGGCTGTGGGCCTTGCCCTCACAAATCAATAGTGCCGTTCCTACACCGCCAATGGGCGGACATGTGTCCGCCAGCTGAACACGATGTGTCAGATACATATCGTCTTCACCTGGTGGCCAGCATTTAGACGACTGGCCACCAGCCGAATTCCGAATACCTCCAGTGTGGAGCCAGTCGAGACTGGTGGCCAGCTGAGCTTCGACCTGGCCAACATTCGAGTGGTCACGTAGCTTGAACATTTTTGCACACTCGTGAAAGTGAATAAAAAATTGTATTGCAGGTGTAGCTGAGCATACAGTATGTTCTATAGATCTCGGCACCACGCATCGTCCGCCTTTTTCATCTAGTTCTGGGGCAATGGCCACAAGGGGGTTGGAAAGTCCTGCCAAGTTGGTCAGAGACGCAGATATAGGGGAAAGTACACGTACCGTACATGAGGCCAGTGATCTTCAGTCGCTGCCGGGCAAGACCGACGATGCCCTTGTTCGCCGTTCGATGTTGTCACGACAGTTGCTTGGACGTGCTTCAATGCCGGTGCGCGCCTCCCAAGCATACCGCGACATGTGTCTTGTCCACCAGCAATGATAGGTCAGCGAGCAAGACACTGGTGTACGCCGCAGAAAGATTTGCTGACAGGAAGGATTTGCGGTTTGATAGACGGGTATCGCGCACGGGTGCATTTGGAAGAAGGCTTTGAGCCCGGACGTCTTGACTCGGTGTACGAAGTTCTCTTGGAGTGTATATGGTATTGAGAGAAAGTCGTGATGTGATTCGGTGGAGATGGTGCGTAAAATGACGAGCGGATGTTTTGTCGAGTTGCTCGCAGAATTGTGTTGACGGGATGACACGTTTGCGGGGACCCCGACAGCGAGTGGCATTTGAGGGTTGTACGGTTTCGTGTGAGGTTCCGGTCAAGGTTGAGCACTTGCGACGTAAGTGTTGGTTGAAAGAGTCGTAGTTTGAAGGATGAAGCCCACTGGCATGGGCGAGTTCTCCGAGCGGCTTTACGAGTGGAGGGAGCTTCGGATCGAGACAGTAGATCAGGACAGTGGATCAAGGCAGTAGATCAGGGCCATGGTTTGTAGAGTCGTGTGCACTCAGGTGTACTCGGTGGAGGAGTCCAGTCGAGGGTTAGTTTGGGGTTGGTGGTGGGGAAGGACAAGGAACGATTCGGATTTTAGAGCAACATGCACGTGACTATCCTCACAGCACCAAACATTGCGCACGGACCGCTTCTGAATCTCCGCTTCTGGATCTCTCGCTCGACCAACGCTCGACGCTCGCTACCATCCCTTGCCATGTTCCACCCGTTCAAATTCCCCGGCAGTCGGCGTCCAATGGGTCCCTGCACCGTCGCCACGTATAGGTGTGACGGTTTCACTCAGGGCGACGCCGCGAGGCACGCCGACCTCGGCGATTAAACACTCGCGGAAATCTTGACGGACAGGAGAAAATCGGGAGAAAGGCAAGGTGGTCAGGCTACACTGGCTGAAATTTTCATGCCTCCATGATTCCAGGAGGAGGAAAACATGGATGCCATACGAATCCCCAGCTGCTGGACAGCTGAAATTTCAGCTGACACGGGCAGCTGGCCACCAGCCGCGAGAAAGCTGAGCCCAGCTTTCAGAATAAGTGTTCACCACCTGAACGTACCACCTGGCAGCTACGTATGGGCACTTTGGCGGTGTAGGTCATTGTCCTTTGTTGCGCCCAACTAGGATGATTTTGAGCCCTATATGGTCACACCTCGAGGAAAGCCAGCCAGATGAGGCCATCAGATGGGATTCAAAGTCATTCGGCCGACCTGCCCATGCTTTTCTGGATGTCCCCGTCCACTGTGTCTAGTAGGCCGGCGTGGTTAGTGTCCTGGTACTGGGAACCTGCCTGTGGTGACAGAACTCTGATAGTTGCAAGGCCATCTAATTTTTGTTGAACTTCAAGTTCAACCTTGCGACCAATCTCGACCTCGATAGCCACGAAACCGGAATAATTGATGAAAAATGAGTTTATACGTTGGCCTGCCGGCAGCTGCGCGCGAGACTTCCCGTTCAACTTGCATTCAACTTGGCCACTTCCGAGTTCAACAGTTGCTAAAGTGGGTTGCGAAAGTTTTAGGTTTCTAGTCAGTTCGAACCTATCGGTAGAAGGCAAGGGTGGTCAAAAAACGCCAAGCGCCCCACTAGTGACACTTTAGCATCCAGTATCCTCCGCGGCGTATTCAGAATTCCAGATTTGGTAGAGAAATGGAGGTGTGCTAGGTAGGTAAAATCAGCGCGGCTTACATGTTCACTCTTTTCGGTACAACGAGCTGAATAAATTCCGCTGCTCCCGTAGTACTCTAGTACTCCCGATAGTAAATGAGCTGACCCGCCTCTTCCATCGCGGCCCCCTCATTAGGGAGGAACAAACCAACCACGAGCGCATTCCGCCCCCGCGGCGACAGGACGCGGCTGATCGACGGATTCGCAAACGCCGTACTCCCCGCCTTGGTGGTAACATTCACCCTCTCCGCATTCCCCGTCGTAAAGTCGTACAGGAACGTGCGGAATGACCCGAAATCGCCGTGCGCGTACGCGCCCTCCATCAACTGAAAGGTAAACTGGTCGAAAACGATAGGGTCACGGCCGCCGATGTTGCCTCGGACGCCCCAGTGCAGGAGTGCGTTGTCGACCTCCGGAAGGGGGGTGGTCACCCAGTGCGTGAAGTTCGTGAGGATCCCACGCTGCTGGCGGTCGACGGCGCAGTCGCGGTAATAGTGCCCACCGATATCAATGGACGAGTGGTCGATGTCGGGGCTGAGCGTCACGGAATGGATGCTCGGCGTGCCTTCTGCGCAAGCAGAGAGCGTCATGGGCGTGTCGAAGGCGCGCGTAGGCGTCGCCGCGAGGAGGTGCATCCGATCGGGGAAATAGCGCACGGCGATGTGGTTTGCGGGGTCTTGCTCCCAGGCAACCACGTAGCTACCGTCACCCACGGAGAAGATGGTCGGCTGGCTGCTGCCCGCGCCAAAGTCTGCGATGAAGCGGAAGCTGGCGAGATCGGTCGAGGTCGCGATACAGGAGTGGAAGCGGCCGTCCGCGCGCATGGTGTGGTAAACGGCAAAATAATCACCCTCGGGCGCTTGGATGATTTTTGCCGTGTCCATTGTGTGTCCCTGGTCATCCTTGGCGGCGTATACGGCGCTTTGTGCAGCGTTGACGTCGAGAATGAGATGAAGAAGCTGCGCTCTGGTGCTGTCTGAGTTGTCGGGGCTGCTGGAGGGGGCGCGAGGGGGAACAGCAGAAGATAAGCGCCACCACCACGCCAGCGTCAAGCCCAAGGAGACCACAATAAACGCTCGTGCAGTAGTAGATTTCCAACGGGATGAGGCCGGAGGCGAGGAGTCAAGTTCAATAGCCATTATGACCAGTTCCAAGAAGACAAGTCGGTATTGCAGAGAGCAAGGCGTATAACGTGGCAAATCAATGGCAGTCCCCGTTGATGCAGTGTTCCGCTGGAGCGACGCGGGCAGCGTAGTTTACCGCTGACAAGACGCGTCAGCTTCCATCCGCAGAGCACCAAAACGCGTCGAATGCAAAGATGCGCTCACTTTTCTGGGCCGTGGTTTGGTCGTGGTGGTTCCCGCCAAGTGTCGGCTGGCGGGCCGTGGCGGACCGCGGTCTTTTTTGGGCATTGTTTGGGCAAGTTTGCTATTTTCCCGCGTTCAAGTTCAAGTTGCAATTCTTTCCAAATTCTTTCCAGATTCTTTCTCTTACTCTTATTGCCCGACTCCATGGTCTTGTGATAGTCTTTTCAAAGATGATTTCAAGTAAAGTCCCAACACAGTCCGACCAAGTCAAGTCCAAGTTTGGTCCAACTCAAGACTGGACTCTCGAGCCTCGAGAGCCACAACAGACACAGTTGTTCACTTCCCTGCGACTTGTCTCACCTCTGATATTCATTGTCTGGCGTGCCTTGCAGCAGAATGTAAGTGGAATCGACATTTTCCAGCCATTAATTATCCAAATAACTACATAGTGCACCAACTCATTACTAGTGAGTCTTCCGCAAAACGCCCCTCAACCATAAAACCGCGAGCAGCTCAACGTTGAGCGGACAACACGAACGAGGTCAGGCGGCGCGAGCGCAGCGGGGTCGATATCCATATCTAGCGCGAGGGCGACAGCGAGGGAGTCCACCGGCGAGACTCCGTTAAGGTCCAATGATATGGACGAACTGTCCACATTGGCAGTCGCGCGTGTAGCGGTATCAGCGGCGGTCTCCTGTACCTAGTCAGCGGACATGAGAGGATGCATGGCTATTGGGGCCACGCACATGGGGGACCCTCTCTTCCTTCGCTATATCTGGACTACAAATCGTGGTGGAGACGGGCTAGTAAACACAGAGATCTACAAGGATTCGGTCTCACAATATTTGGAAACGCACGGCTGTTACTTCAGATCTATCCGGCGGATCGTTGGTACTAGTCTGAACCTATGAGTTTAATAAGTGGGTAGGCTGCACCCGGAGTATCCAAAAAAAAAATCACACTAAGCGTCTCCGACGCGCTGACGGCCTGCGATGCCCAGTACTGGAGCAGAAGAACGCAGCGGCTGTCGATTGAAGACACGCCGTCCCATTCGACGAGGTCGTTGGCGAGGTGCAGCGCGCCGCCGTGGTACGGGCAAATAACCACGGCGTTGGCGCTCATGGTGGTGGGTAACAGATGGTGGCAAAGCACGGAGACGGCGGAGACGGCCAGCACATACCGCGGATCGGGTCTGAATTCCGATAGGAGGGGGAACAGAGCGGGAGAACCTGTTCGACATTTGTCATAGCCGAGGATCGACGTTCAACCTGCAATTATCGGATCGAAGGGCGTGAGATCTTCAGGTTCAGGAGCTCCTCTCTGGTGAAGGACTCAACCTTCTGTGCTAAAGCATATCCAGACTTGAGGACAAACATTCCGCAACCTCTCGCGGACTGGAAGCCCGAAGCCAATTTTTTTCAACTGCCAGGAAATATTTCGCAATTCCAGCGGTCGAGCGACGGCAGCCGGTCCGAGTTTTTTGAACCAAGACCGAAAGGGGTACTGGTTGGTTACTGATGATTGCTGGCATCGCGACGTGGCAATCCTGAGCTCCCGAAATCTGCCTCTCAGGGTCGGCCTCCTGTGGGCTGGCTATGCAATGGGAATCCGAACCTCAATGCGCATCCGCTTTCAGATTGGGTGATACAAACGCTGCATGTTGGGTGGTTTCCTAGCGAAATCAATCGTCGAGGAACATACCCACGCACCGGTTCGGTCGCGGGTGGTCCGCTCCTGCGCTTCGTAGGGCGACAGTGAAAACTTGGTTACGCAGGAATCACCCGTTTGATTCGGGTCCGAGACGATTCACTTTGTGCGCGGTTGCCCTTTTCCCGTTATTTTGTTTACATGTAAGTTGGATTGACGGAAACCCACGGCTTGCGCAATCTCCCAGTGCCTGGACTCAGGTTGCCAGGTTACTAGGCTCCTCTGCACCGGCTTGGTTGCGGAGGGTCCGCACCTGCTTTGAATACATCCGTCCTTGGTTCATTTACGCAGGAGTCGCCCGTTCGATTCGGGGCTGAGCCATACGCAGCAGTACTCTATGATTTTTGGCCCCACCTGCGCCGTAAATGGTAAGTAAATCTCCCCAAACAGGATTCGCCCATTCGATTCGGGTCCGAGTCGCATCTCCTTTGCGTTTGGAAGAATATTCATCTTGTTCGAGTCTTGTTTCTCGCTGTTAAATTTTGAACAGCGAGGAAGTTCGGATCGATCACAGTCACAAAGGGTTCTCTCTGGATGCACCAGTGAGCTGAGGAAATATTTGAAGAGACCCAGAAAATGAAAATAGGTACGTAGATAGCGAGTTGCGGTTGCATTGGCTCGGTTGCAGATGGTCCGTACCTGCAGTTCGTAAAATTCTGCTGCGTAAGCACTTTACGCAGGAATCGCCTGTTCGATTTGGGGCGAGCCATAGTCGTTTGCTGTTCTATTTTTCTCGTAGGTCTCCATGCCGGTCGTGTGCAACCACGATCTCGAATTGACTAGGGAGATCTATACTGGCCTGCACACGCGACAGGGGCTGAGCCTCATGAACATTGTTCTTGAGGGCAAAAAAGAGGATCAAGCAGGAGTCACCCGTTCGATTCGGTTCCGAGTCGTATCTCGTTTGCCTCCGGGACAAGATTCATTTTATTCGAGTCTTGTTTCCCGTCGCTCACTTTTCAACACCGACTGAGGTATGAGTCCAGCCAAAATGATGTTAATTCCCTAAAGAATGTGCAACCTGAGCCGAGCGCCTCATGGATATCTGATATTTGACGAGACTCCAGACAACGAACATACACATCTAGATAACGAGTTGGGTTTGCATCGGCTCGGTTGCGGATGGTCCGCACCTGCTTCGTCTGACCAGCATATTATGATAAGCAGGAGTCGCCCGTTCGATTCGGGGCCGAGCCATGCTTGCGTCGACGCGCGTTCGTTTTATTCTTGCTTTGCTTGTGCTGTCAAGGTTCCGACAAAAAATGGCCGGTGTTTCCGCGCGATTCGATGCAATAATGGCAAAGAAGATAATGGTAACTCGCAAATCATAAATAACGAGTGTAAGACAAGTCCACGAACCCAGGTTGCCAGTCTGCCCTGTACCGGCTCGGTCGCGGGAGGCCCGCAGCTGCGCTTCGTAGACCAGTCCCATATAGGTTTGCGCAGGAATCGCCCGTTCGATTCGGGTCCGAGGAGTACAGAGAGAAAGTCATTTTTTGCGAGTCGCGTTTCGCGTTATTTCCTTTTGACAGTGACTTCGGTATGCGTCTAGCCAAAATGAATATCGATTCCCTAGAGAATGTGGAACATGAGATGCATTTTCGACGAGACTTCAGAAAATGAACCATGCACCTGGATAACGATTTGGGTTTGCATCGGCTCGGTTGCGGATGGTCCGCACCTGTGCTTCGTCTGGTAGACGGAGACCCGTTTGAAGCAGGAGTCGCCCGTTCGATTCGGGGCCGAGCCATGCTGGCGTCCGACCCGCGTTCTTTTCGTTCTTGTTTTGCTTGTGCTGTCAAGGTTCGGACAAGAATCACCCGCGCGGCATACGCTGTTTCCGGGCTATTCGATGCTTTCGCAGAGAGGCCTAGGAGAATGGTAGCTCTTAAACGACGAATGTCAAACAGCTGGACGAACCCAGGGTACCAGTCTGCCATGTACCGGCTTGGTTGCGGAGGGTCCGCGCCTGCTTTGAATACATGCGTCCTTGGTTTATTTACGCAGGAGTCGCCCGTTCGATTCGGGGCTGAGCCATTGAGACTTGTCTCGGCATTACTTTTCCCCTTGCTTGTCCTAGCATGTCCGGGTGAAACCGGCAATCCGCGCGATCGAAGTCAAGCACGAACCTAGGGTGTGAGTTGGGTGTTCACCGGCTCGGTTGCGGAGGGTCCGCACCTGCTCTGCGTTGGCATTTGGTATGCTCAACAGAATTCCGCAGGCGTCGCCCGTTCGACTCGGGTCCGAGCCATGTGATTGCGGGATGTTGCTTTTTATTGAGGATGCGCACGTCTGGGATCGTGCTCCTATTCCATTTTTTGTTCAATAAAATGGTGTATCGTAGGCTCGGGTCGGTTTGATATTACTCGAGGGATGTGGGATATGCAGGAGCCCGCAGAGGTAGTCAGATTTGTTGCAAGTGGATCTTTTTTTGTTGAGACTCGACGTTAGACACGGTTGGAGGACGGGCAGCACCAAGGCTGCCAAAAAAAAAAAACCGCCATGAAGTCGGGAAGTATGCCTAGCAGAGCTACTAGCTAGTCCGACGTTGTGCTGAGTGAGCAGCAGGGACGACTTGAGGAGCGTTCAAGTAAGCGCTGAGGATGTAGACGATTGGGACGGGCAAATAATCAACAGAATCCATGCGGCAAAGGAATTGAGTCCGCTTTATCATTTGCGGTTTGATCCTGCGTAGTGACTTGATTCCACAACGCGAGTGCGCCGCGACGGAAGGAGAGTCGAGCAACTTGAGGAGTCGATTGATTCCTGCGTTGTTTTGAAACTTGTTTTGAACTTGATAATGAAGTTCCGGGGAGTGCAATCCACACGTATTGGTGAGACAAGACAATTATGGGGCAGCAGATAGGCGCTGAGGAACAAATCCCGAGAAATCGACATGAAAGCAGGAGAAAAGACGTGCTTGGTCAGCGTCTGATGGCGCATCTGAGTCAAACGCGCTTGACCCAAACCACATGTCGAGAAATCCTCGACTGGACCCTTTCTGCTTTCCCTCCTCCAGCAGCGCCCAACGGGACTTGTACCCTGTCATACATGTCCCTAGAAGTGTTCCGATAGGAATGCAAGAGAGTCGTCTTACAGATTCGGTCTTTGGAGTGGGGCGGAAGAATATTGCGGTTGGAGTGAAAGAGCGGGATCGGATGGGAGATTTCTGTGCAAGGTGCGATATCCGTGCGTTGTGTATCCTCCACAGGCCTCAGATGCGCCTAATCGCCGACAGAGAGCTTCCTGGAGGTCGACATTGTCGACTGGGCGATTGTCTGGTGCAGAAACTTCCCTTGCAGTGGCTTGGTGGATGCGCTCTTTTGCGTAGACAGTCCCCATTGGCGGCGTAGTCTGAGTTTCCGGACGCGTCGATTCCTCCCCAATCCGTCGTTCTGCCGCCGATCCAAGAGATTCCAAGATTTCGCGTGTACCCCATACTGAGTGGCACATGGATACCTCGGCTGCTTGGCTGCTTGCGAGACTGTCCCGGACGTATCTTCTTCTAGTCTCGTTCCCGACGTTATAGGACAGTCGCTCGCTGCGCTGGCGGGCAATCCAAATCGGGGATGTCGAGATGTTGAGGAGGTGAATTGATTGATGAGATTCGGTTGGGGAGCACTGCCCTATAACGTCTGGTGCATCTCGCTTGAGAACCATGCGACTGTGTTCTTCAAATCGCTCACTTTCGACGGGTTTCTTCCCAGTTGTTGGGGCCCATTGCATTTGAGACCTCATTTTGGGTTAGATCTGAATTCATAGGCATTCAATGCATCTATGTCGTTGAGATCCAGGCCAAAGAGCGGTACGTGACGGCTGTGACAAGATAAGCAGGCGCATGGTTCTCAAGCGAGATACACCAGATGTTATAGGGCCCGCTCCCCCACACAAATCTCATCAATCAATTGACCTCCTCAACATCTACACATCCCGATTTGGATGTCCGGCCCGGGAGCGCAGCGAGCGGTGAGCGAAGGCCCTATAACATCTGGGGACGAGATT
This sequence comes from Mycena polygramma, assembly GCA_029449255.1. Classification (NCBI taxonomy): domain Eukaryota; kingdom Fungi; phylum Basidiomycota; class Agaricomycetes; order Agaricales; family Mycenaceae; genus Mycena; species Mycena polygramma. The sequence goes on from JARKID010000003.1 coordinate 2,204,486, forward strand.
AATCTTCTTCTCGTCATACTCCTATCTCGTCGTCATGCTCAGTGCTGCTCCCTCGCCGCTAGCTTTCACCTCTCGCCCTCTGCGACACCTATCGCCCGCGGATCAAGCACTTGGTCTCCAGAGCTCACTGCGCACTCAGTCGTAGGCGCCACGGATTCGTTTGGCGACTATGCGCTCGCCGACGGATACAGACTCGTTAACGTTGAAGACCATTTCATGTGCAGCAATCCGAACTCGACGCCGATCCTCGCTGGTACCATCGTCATCTGGAATCTGCGACAAACGTGTCTTGAACGAGCACGCCGCTTCCAAGCGCACTCAACCGCCTCGTAAACTGTGTTCTCTCGCCCGCTGCCAAGGTCGATCCAGTTACTATTGGACCATCTGCTCTGGTATTTGTGAGAGTATCAACTAAAGGACTGTTGCAGTGGTGAGTACTCAATGTATCCCCCTCCTCGCTTTGACCCTCTACGGTCGCTGATATTTTGATCTTCTCCATGTCCCGGTCGGTCTTTTTAACCAACTTGTGCCACGCCTGCAAATAACCGTACGCTCTACTTGAATGACTCCGAGCGATCCGCGAGTGCAAAAAAAAAATTGCCCAACAGTTTCCATATGGCCTCGGGTGGAGTCGAACCGCCGGCTCTCCCGGAATCCTTTCTGTAGGTTCGAAGACCAATGTTGTGAGAGTGAGTTACGTACAGAACGACAATCCGATTTACTGACTCCGATTTACTGACTCCGATTTACGGGAGTGAGTCGTACTCCACGAGGACTTGACTTCATCTTGGATGCTTGACTTTGACAACGATGATGTCTGAATAGCTCATGCACATCAACCCAGACCCATGCACCGGCTCGGTCGCGGGAGGGAGGTCCGTGTCGCGTTTCCTACAAAGCCTGCAGAGGACTTTCACGCAGGAGTCATCCGTTCGATCCGGGTCCGAGCCATACAGCGGCCACCTGCAATTTTTTTTGTGCCGCATCAAGATTGTGTTGCCTTTCATGTTGCTCGTAGCGGGAGGTCCATGTCCTGGAACCTGATATGTATGTAGTCTGGATTGAGCCGGATACTTTTCTGGAACATAATTTTTTTTTGTCTTCGGGAGGTCCATAGCCTTGGAGCAACATCATGGTTCAAGCAGGAAACACCGGGCCGAGCCGTAGGCTGGGTTGCCTCATTTCATTCTCGGTTTGCTTGTGCTGTCTTTCGCGCCATTGCACCTTTAAACGGTCCTGTACGACATTCAACTCAGATCGAGTTCCAAAGGGCAGTGCCGTCCTAAGTAACTACTCTGAGGCTTGGATTCACCGCTCTGGAAAGGAAGAGCAGAGTGTATCATGAATGTAAACGGCTCAACGAACCTAGGTTGTCACGTTACTAGTCTCCTCTGCACCGGCTCGGTTGCGGAGTCCGCGCCTGCTTTGAATACATACGACCTTGGTTGATTTACGCAGGAGTCACCCGTTCGATTCGGGGCCGAGCCATGCTTGCGTCGACGCGCGTTCGTTTTATTCTCGCTTTGCTTGTAATTTGCTTGTGCTTTCAAGGTTCTGATAGAAATCACCGGCATACTACATCAGGAAAAGCCTACCCTGCTAATTTGCCAAAACTTTACCCAAACTTCGGGTAATTTCCTGAAATTATCCTCGTTAGACCGGTTTAGCCAAACTTGACCCAAATAAGTTACCTCCTACCAATTACATAAGTTTGACCAAACTTATGCGACATTAGGGCACTATTATCTCGCCATTACTGCTCATTTTCACCACTCAAGATCAAGCAGAAATTATCGAAAACAATATATTAAGAAGTACAAGTACAGACTGTCTACGGAGTAGTTATCCACAACCCGGGGCAAGAATTTTGTCACGGACTTGCCGAATTGTGAAGGAACGATGTACGCTGTTGATCATGTTGCAGGGCTTGAGGACGTCTTGAAGCTTGAAAGCTCCACCAAACGTCGACGGATTGATGGGGAATGAGCTTGACGAAGTCTTGGGGGATGAGCTTGACAAAGTCTTGGCGCGCACGAGGCATAGCAGGGTTTGAGGTGAAACTAGATGTGCGAAAAGCTGCATTGGACTTGAAAGGGGAAAGATTTGCATCGGAATCTTGATGGCAGGAAACTGCTCTTGACGGTACTCGGAGGCTGGCGGGAGCGGTGTAAGAGCAGCGACGTGGGCGACGTGGAGTGCGTGAGCGTGGGAGAGCCGGGAGTCAGAGCATGTGTGGTGTGCGACGAGCAACGCGAGTCAGGGCCGTGGATGGGCATTGGCCGTGGACGGGCATGGGCCGTTGATGGCCACCGTTGCTGCTTGTGTTATGTCGGACGATTGGCTGCGGTCGCACCGCTGATGACTGTGACGCCACGGAGGGAGTAGGAAGGCCCGGCGGACGGCACCCGAGATCCTTGAGTATCTTGATTGGCTTGGGCTAGGGAGTCCACGGCTGAAAGGAGGAGGACAAGTGACACTGTAAAAAGTAAAAGTACTAAATATTAGTGCCCAAGCACTAATTTCCCAATTTTGGCACTGATATGTAGTATTTTGGGAATAAGTGCTTTTCTGCGCACTACAAATTAGTGCCTTCAGGGCACTAATTCTCAAAGCACTGGATATCAGTGCGCAACTTTTTTACCCTCTTATCTTGATCTTATAGGGTTCCTGATGTTCCATTATGGCTGGGCCGACGGCGATCGCCGTGATCGGGCATTACCCGGGCCTTTTTTGCTTCGACTTGTCTTCGACTTTCTTCGACAATCTGGCGACTGCCCCGCCTACCAACCTGCCCTGGAGCGACTGTGCGGTTTCATACTTCATCACCCTTCCCTGATTCAGTGGTTTCAACCTTGTAATCGACCTCACCGTTGCTCCACCGAAATTATTTCCACTGAGGCCGATCCTATGAGATCCACTTGCTCTACTACTAGGTACTTGTCCGTCCGTGAATTTCGCGCTGAGACGAGACATAGTGCTCACTAATTAATTCTGTAGTATTCTCTTCAATGGCAAAACTGTGTAAAAAGACAAATTTCGACTGTAAACCCACCTGGGGTAAGCGCATCGCGAGTACCCGCGGGCAAGTAAGTAAGTGCCATATCGTTGCATTTTAAACATGCAATGAAGGATTTCAAACGAAACCTATTGTTGCACCACTCAGACCCCGGTTCTTCGCCAACTTCCGCTGCGCCGAATCCCTGCCCACCGGTGAAACTAGCCGCAAATTGGCAAGGAACGACAAAAAACTCTGGGTAAGCCCCGACATCAAGCACATAAAGCCGAAGAAATTAACATGGATCTCTGCGCGAATATCGGATACAAACCCTGCAACGAAAGGAAGAATTGTTCGATCTGGTGAAGCACGACTCCGTGGTAAGTATTCATCTTCTCGTTAGGATCAATGGCAACCCGGATGAGTTTGGACGACACAGCCATTTATGAGCAGGCCAAACTGCGTCCCCGCGCAGGATAGTGTGTATTTCAATTATCTCGGTGATGCTACCGTTGAGACGGTCTGGGTCCGCAAGGAATATCTTCGACTATCTATTCGCGAACTCGTTCCCCACTCTCCGTGCGGCTTTTGGCACTTTTGGCAAAACAGTAGTTCTTCCACGCCGCTAACACCCTCAAGACCTTGATAAGCCGGTTCTTTCCCCTCGACCAAAAGTGCTTCTTCCTCTCGATCCGTTGATCAAATTTGTTTTGGCCCCACACATTGCCTTATCAGCGACGCTATGCAAATTCCTCTGCTGGAAGCCTCGTACGTCAAGAACGAAAGCTCCGATTTTGGAGATATGACTCAATGGGACGTGAAGAACCGCAATCTTCCGGCATTAGAGAAACCGAACTTTGAAAGCTTGAAGCCAGATAATCAAGAGAACGAGCCCATCGCTGAGCCATCGGAGCACGTTATGCAACGCGCTACTGAGGCAAGCGGAAAGGCTGAACCACATTGAATGTTGTGCTAGGCATGTTGTACTATCCGTTCAACTTGTGTCGCACAGCGACTCTGACGCACTGCCAGTTGTATTTCAGTAACCTGTCGCATTCATCAAATTTGAACCGGAGCCTGCAGTTAACTTAGAAACTTTGTAATTGATTGCCACGGGCGCTTGAGGAACTATGGCCCGTCAACTAAAAGTCAGACGGCGCGTGGGCGGCGCATTTTGAACATTGTTTGCTCTTGTTAGAGCGTGACAGTCACACGTGACTTGTCGTGTCTTTCTTCCTCCCACCATCTTCTCGTCCTTCCTGCACCGTTCCCGTCCCATTTGAGCGGCCGAAGACACTCCAATCCATTGATACTACTCCTGCAAACACCATGCAAACCACTCTGAGCGCAATCTGGATTCGCATTGACGATTCAACGCCAAAATACGTGATTTTCGGGAAACTGACCAACAAGGACATGTAACTCCATGCTCAGGCTATCTGGCAACCCGAAACCTGACCTGCAGATCCAGATTAACCGCCTAAAGCCTCTGTATGACTCCGAGACCTCCCCCGAAACGCGACAAAGAAGTGCAGATCGCGATCAAGTGGAGGAAGGCTGTATCGGCGGTGCGCTTGCGCTTCTATCTCGACTCTTCGCTTCCGCTGATCGTTGATTGCCCCTCATGTGCTCTAACGACTTTTCGACGCATCTAAAGCACCTCTTGTGACTCAATTCCCAGCGCGAAAGGTACGCTCTATCTCTTGATGGTCTTCCAACCACCGCACCTTCCACCTGGATGGAACGGGTTGCGCGTGTCTCGCATACTGCGGCTAATGTGGAGCGAATCTGCGCCAGTGTGAAGGTGACCGGGAGACGTCTTCGGTGCTGCTACCTCTTTGTTGGGAGATTTTTTCTCATCTCAAAGTCCGGAGCGGAGTGCGAACGTGTATATCCAGGGCGATAGCAAGGTGCGCGTATGCCCTCTCATGTCGTTTGATTCCTGATTCCCGTTCTCTGTCTTTCTGCACTGCGTTCGCCTGAACTTCGCGGTGCGAAGACAATCTCTTTGTCTCCACTGGACCAATACTCGGGACGAAGAAACATGGGTCGAGCTCGATGTTGCACATTACGCGAGAACGGTTGACGTGATTAGGTATGTTCTCAACAATCCGTCCTTCCTCCATGCGCTCACTCCGTACTTAGGAAACTCACTGGCTCCCCTGGGACGAACTGCTCCGCTCGCGTTGCAGCATACAAACGGCCAAATACACCCGTTTTCTCTCTCTTTCGTTTCAAGGTGCATTCCCTAAGCAGATCCGTCCTCGCTCGGCTGACTTACTCGAATATTTCCATTTCCTCCCCCAGACTCATACATAGCAGCAGTCTCACCGGCTTATCGTTTCGCTCTGCCCAACCCAGCAGCGTCCGCGGGCTCCGCCATCTTTCAAACCATTTCTTTCTTTCCGCGAGCCTTCGTGTCGTGGGTATCCGTTGATCAGTACGGTAACAGTAACGAACAAGCTCTTTTCTCCAATCGTTCCGGTCAACGAACGAAGTCCGCAGGTTTCTCACGTTCAACCTCGCTCCATCTCGCCTCACGTTCCAGTCCAATTTCGTCCTCGAGGTGTGTCGTCTCTCCTGGTCGCGTCTTCCATTCCAGCCACTTGCAAAGACTCCATTCCAGGTGTGTGTTGGTCGTATCTCAAATCACGTCAAGTTTGACTGAAAGCTTCCGGTCGATACTGGTCGGCTTTCACTTGTCAGCTGAGTTTTTGTACCCATGTCCCACTTTTTGCGTGCCCGAGCTTACTGTTGACCAGATAACCCATCACGTTACTCGGGCTCGGACTGGAGGGATACAGAACTAAGTAGGTTGTTGCCTACTTAATCCACGTTTTCTTTTGACGGCGTTTGTTCCGTTGTCGTCCAAATTTTTACCCGTCCAATCCTTTGCGCGAAATAAGTCATTTTTTCTTTCAGACTCGCAATGCCAGCTCTTACTCACTGCATGACATCCAGATTGAAAACATCGCAAACTACTCACGTCGCAAGTCGAGCTCAACTGAGGTGATGATTCTTCCCTGTCGCCGCTCTCGCCGTTCAGCTGAGTACCTTGCCTGTTGGCCGTCTTCGTTTGCCTGAGCTCATGCCGGTCCAGGTGCCTTCTTCAGTTTACTTGGGACGCGGCCGATTCGCTCCGACGTCGCGCATGTTCTGAAGGTGTGTTTATTTCTGCCCGTCCTCAATCCCAAAATCTCATGCCAGTCTCGTCAGTTTTTCTTGGCCCCTCATGGTTGTAGTTCATCCAGTGTCAGTAGGTCGTTGGCTTCATTATCTCCTCACTCGGATTGACGTGGGACCGGGCCTTCCTCTTAGTCCTCAAGCGGTTTGTGATTACCCTGGCGAATGCTGTATGCTGTCCTTTAGTAATGGTCCATTGTACCCTAGCGTAGAGAAATATACCGATTTGACCCAAATTGAACCCGAGCATCAGGATAAGTGCCTGAACAGCACTCATTATTAGTGCCCTGAAGCACCACAAATTAGTGCTTTGACGCACTGATATGTAGTGCAAAGCACTGCATATTGGTGCGAAAACGAGCACTTGCACTATATATCAGTGCATTGCGGCACTAATATATGGTGCTCGGCACTGGACATCAGTGCTTCAGGGCACTAATTTTCCCTTGTGTTTGAGCACTAATATGCAGTGCATTCCCTTTCTGCAGTGTGAGAATGAGGGAGGGAAAGCGGGGGGAAGATGAGGGAAGAGGAAGAAAGACGTCGACGTGGCATGATCAACGTTTGGTCATGTTGTGCCCGGGCAGTGTTTGCGATAGCTCCGAATGATTGCCGACCGGCTACTGACTTAGTGCATTTTGCCAAACCAAACTCGGAACGGTAAGTAAGGGTGCTTTCTTGCTCGTATATTGCTGAGTGGTTCAGCAACACAAGGCAGCTTCAAGAGGGTGGTGCTTATACTAATAAGCCATGTCCCCGTCCAAATTATCCGGCATTGTCTATCGTTATCTCAAGTTTCATCGAGCTTAGCCGAAACTTAGGCAAAATTATGCCAACTTTGCCCAAGTTACACCTAATTATTTTGAGACAGTATAATCCTAGGAAAATTTGGGATAATTGGCTCGGGAGGTTTTTCCTGATGACTAGGGCTATTTGATGCTCTAGAAAAGAAGAGTACTGTACTATTCCCACTATCTTTAGTAGTGGGTTTTTGTACCTCCTCAAAAAAAATTGGTTTCAGCGAGTTTCCGAAAGTGCACGTGATGTGTCGGCAATTGGCGTGATCCTCCAGCAGGCTCCGACTCCCCGACTGAAAACTCTCTAGCTTGAGAAACCCAAAGAGCACGTGCACTCAGCGGCAGAAACCGCGATCACAACACCCCGGGAAGCACCGACCAGTCTCGCCTTAAACTTGCATGGTATAACCACGACGGTTCAACCGACTTCAACGTTCAAGTTTGAACTTTGCCGTGAAAAGTGTTTGGTTGGGGCTCAGTTCATTCAGGGGCTGAATGTTTTTTTTTTTTTGGAGCGTTTGGTATAATGAGATTCAGTCTGCAGAAGCATTCCAAAGTCATTCGCTGGGTCTACTAGAAAGTTCTAGTTAATGCCGGGGAAGTTGTCCAAGGAGGAAATGCCATTACACACATATCATAGTGTGGGACTCCAGCCTCCATAAGGTTATCCTATTCCATGCTTCGAATCATTCATTTTCAATGGCTGTATACCCACTAAAACCCCCTCTGTGTATGTCCAGTCATCCGGCAGCTGATCTTCATTCATTAGTAGACCACTCCATGTTCGTAGGACGAGATCTTTATTAAGTGCAAGGTTGTTGAATTTGAGTTTATTTGTAAGGATGTGATCTCGTCCAAGGGCAGAATTTATAGCCTTCAGCCATCTATTGTGAATTTCAACATCTCCTGTGCTTCTGTTTGGATTCTTTAGTACTTTGTCGTTTCGGATATTCCAAATCGTGTGCCAGGAAGTAGACACTAGGATGGCAAATAGTCTGCCCATCTCAGGAATTATTTTACTGTTTAAGTGTCTGAATCTCACGAGGTTACACCCTAAAATTAGGCCCCAGCTAAGTGCAGGCCATTGGGAATATTTCGTACTCCACAGTTTCTCAGTCAGTTGCCAAATCAGCTTCGCTCCAGAGGCATCACACTCCATCGCTACGTGCTCTAAAGTTTCAGGGACTCCGCAGGTCTTACAGGTTGCAATCACTTCCAAATTATCAATATGAATCCAGAAATCTCCGACTCGGAATATATCGTGAATAGATTTCCAGAATAGTTCGCGATGGAGTCGTCTCAAATTTGTTGAACATATAGAGCTCCAAATCATCTCGTCGGTCGGTGTATAGTCGGATATCTCCTGTACTGAACATCTAATGCGATCCAGATTAATGAAAGTTGATTTCCTGAATGGTTTGGGGTATGTGGACTTGATTACTTTTGTCCAAGTTCTCTGGGAGCCGGTGGAGATTAAGATCCCAGGACGATCAAACATGACATCTATCTGAGTATCAACCTCGACCGGTGGACACAATTCCAAAGATGAAGTAACCGGGAATATATGTGTTGTCTTTTTCAGATGTGTGCGTGCAGTTCGCTCATTCAATGCGGCAAAGACTGCCTTGAAAAGGGGAAAGTTTGGGTCTAACATGTTGTTTTCAGACTTTGTGCGTTCTTTGATAAGTGTCTTGAGCAGAAAGTCAGAGGTTGAGCATATAAGGAGCGGGGTATTGGGAAACTTTTGCAGTAGGGTGAGCACAGCACCAAGTATTCCAGATTTGAAGTTCAGAACAATTGTTGGATTGTCAAATGTAAGGTGTACGGTTTCATCTTCTTGTATGTCAGCTGAAGTAATCTTGAATCTCGCCATAATCTGAGGATCATATTGCCCCGCCCGCAACACCTTTACATGGATAAAGGCTGTCATTATCTCGGGCGAAGGTTGTACTGGGAATTGTCGCCTTGCAGCAATCTCATTCAGTGAGTCTTCATTGTGTGCAAAAATTCGGAAGCCTTCGTTGGCGGTAAGTAGTCTGAAATTTGGGTCATACATCATTTCTTCATCGGCCTTTATCTCGTGCTGATTTGCCTGGAGCTCTTCAGCTGTCAAGTTGATATCGTTACAAAGATCGGGCACTGGGATTAATGGATTCCACTTGGGCATGATACAGTCTATCAGTGTCTTTGCGGTGTCAACACACTTGCCAGGGTTTGGACAGTCTAGCTCGTTTCTATCTCTGTTGCATGGTGGGCAGCCACAATTTTTGCGCCCAATGCCACTTGGGTTCACTGTATGAGGCCGTCGTGCAACTGTAGTTTTCCTGGTAGCAATTGTAAGTGCATCTCGCACTGTTCGCACATCATGGTTAATTCTAAGGCAGGTTGCAGCATCACGCAGGCAGGTGTTTTTGTAAGCTTCGCAACGGACAGAGGGGTGCTTCCACATTGGCATATTGAGTTGCACCTCTCGATCAATCGAGAGTGCTGTAAATTTCAGATTGAAGTCATCGGCCGCAGATATCATGCATTTCAAGTCGTCGGGTATTATATTTGACCGGGGAATGGGGAGGTGAGTGTTGTGAAGAAAAATGTTGAGTATTTGTCCGGGTCTGATGTGTAGGTAGCTGGTCTTCTCCAAGTAATTTCTCAGTATGTGGTCCACAAAGTAGCACCAGAGTGGTCTATCTTCTTCTTGCATGAGATAGCATTGGAGGTTCCAGAGGTCGATTGCTTTATTTCGGGCTGATAAGTCTAAGATTCCTTTACCCCCTTGATTCACAGGCAGAATCATTGTATCAAGTGAGACTCTGGCCTTCTTTCCATCCCACAGGAAATCTCTTATCAATTTTACGAGAGTCTCCTCAATATGCCTAGGCATTCCCTGGACTCTTGTAAGGTACTGTGTTCGACCTCCAATTACCATACTAATTATATGACGCTTCCCCTCTAATGTGGGGTGAGTTGTTTGCCAACGCAGGATGTCCGCATTGATTTTCTCTAAGACAGAGGGCCACGGTGTGGTGTAATTGATTTGGTTTCCGATCCATGCACCCAGCATACGGCAGCTCTCACCATCCGGCACTATGTGTATATATCTGTTAATGACTTCCCTGGGGGATCAGATGTTCATTTTGCGTTCATTGATGACTTTCTGTTGATATGAAGATGTCCCAAACAGAAGAATTATTGTTTTGTGTTCATTGAACCTCGCAGTTGATGCTGTACACCAGAGGCGTAGAACGTTCCATAGTGTCTCAATAGAGTCAGTGGATTTGAGGTAGACTGTTGTATCATCCGCAAAAAGGGATACTATCAGATTCTTGTTCGTCCCGGGGATAGGTATTCCCTGGATATCAGAATTACGGAGCATGCATGCAAGGGGCTCGAGGGCCAAATTGAATAATAAGCAAGAGAGAGGATCCCCCTGTCTTACACCGCGGGTAACAATATAGGGTTTGCTGAGTTCACCATTGACCATAACAACAGTTTGAGCATTTGTGTAGAGGCTTTTGACTGCCTTTAAAAATCTGGGAGGGAAACACATATGGTCCAACACACGCAGTAAATAGTCATGGTTAATACGGTCATAGGCCTTCTCTTGATCAAGAGCAATCAGTATTCCATCCTCTTCTGCCACTTCGGCATAATTCAGCAGGAACTTTGCTAATTTGACTTGGTCTTCAATTCTACGCCCTTTCATGAATCCGGCTTGGTCTGGTCTTATCAGTGAGGGTGCAACATTCATCAACCTCAGCGAGTAGGCTTTTGTCATAATCTTGTAGTCTGTATTTAAAAGTGTAATGGGTCTGTAATTGCTGATTAGCCCGGTGTCCCCTTTTTTGAACAATGGGCATAACCATCCTGTGTTGAAGTTGCATCCATCTGCTATTCCAAATCGTTCAATATCGCAGTACAACTCTGCTAGGAAACCGAGGATGTTGAAAGCTCCGCCCGGTTTGTCTTTTGATTTTCTGTATTCAATGTCCATGAGTTTGAAAAATTCATAGTGGATGCCATTGACACCCGGGGCCTTGCCGTTACTAGATAGTTTAAGAGCAGTTCGTATGTCATCCTCTGTGAGGTCCTTGTCCATCTTGCTATACTCGTCCTTGGATAATTTAGCATCACACTGTGTGAGCACTTCCTCAGTACACAGTATTCGACCATATTCATCTCTGTCCAAGACATCTGCACATTGAACGGAGTCGTGATAATTGGGGCTGAATTTTTGTACTGTCAGATTTTCGTGCACCAGCACACCACAGATTTGTCTTGAGAGTTGGTTCAATCATTGTCAGGGAACAAAAAATATAACCGGTCTGTTTTTGTTATAAGCTTTCCTTATGTACAGCAATGCACTGTGGCAGCCCTTGGTTATTCGGTCATAGCGATAGGTAAATTTGAGTACACTGATGCCATCCCGCGAGGGACTCGAGGCGAGGGTTCCGAGCTTCAACACCTCAACGATTCAAATTCAACTGACTGTTTGATGCGGTTACATCTGCATACATTAGGACCTCCGGCAGACAACAGCCAACCAAGAGGTGGATTCTGGCTTGTACCCACTTGCACGCAAGAGCGAAGTTGAAGTGATTCAATTCACACTCTGATGGGGATCAAATAAGTTAGATGCTCGGATAGTGGGCCCTGCCGCGCAAGCGGGCTACCAGATTATTTCGACCAAATGTTCACGGGGTGTCACCCGTCACCCAAGGTGTTCATTTTATTGGGTGTTCATTCCTCGGCAATCACATCAAATTGCCATAAACGGACGCCCGGCGACTCCCGGGCCGAAATTTTTAAGGCATGTGGGCGACTCCCAAGAAGTCCTAAGACGTGACAAGGCATGCGGGGCATTGTGAGGCTGGTGTTGGTGCTACGCCCTGCACACCACCTCACGGCCCCTCCAAGCGAAGCTGAAGAAGACGCTCACCGGGACACGCCCAAATAGGAAACGCAGTTACCGCATTCAATCGAATGGCGCAGAAACTCTTCAGACACCGAAACCCAGCGCAATACGTTCCCGGAAACAAGTTCCAGACACTCTCCACCCATAAACGACGCTCTCCCCCTACTCTCCACCAACATGACCTGACGGGACGATACTTCCAGACGCATACAAAGATCAATCCTCACCTACCGAACTATAACGTAACAAAGCTCTCTGGACGAACTTGCCACCACCTTTGGCGCACGACGAAACACGTTTTCTCCCATGAACGACACCTCCACGCGGCTCCGCAGTGCCTCACCCCACCCTCTCACCGAATTATATCGTAATAACTCGCCGGACAAAATGTACGGACAGTGCTCCACATGGCGGACACTCGGCAAACCAAGGAAAATATCAAATACCGTCTTCGGATGAACCCTCCAGCTACCAAATCACCTAATAACCTTCCGACCAAACCGTTCAGGCAGCTACTTTGTTCCCAGAGACGCCCGGCGCCGCGTGCTACAGGGTGTTTCCAGGCACAAGAAGGTGCCTCGAGGCAAGGATGGAGAGATATAAAAGGAGAGGCGAAAGTAGGAGGTAGTCAGTCAATTACTGGGCTTTGTTCCCTCCCCCACTTGTACCCCCACAAGCAATTCAGTCCTCGTTCACGCATTTGACCACAACTCCCCTCACTTGTCCCACACCAGGGCCACTTTACTCTCATACCTCCTTCTGCAAGGTGCCCCCATCACAGGCATCCCAAGTCTACACTCCAGCTAGTCATCGTAATCGACACTACCTTCACAGGCACCACGCCGTGTAGAAGACAAGACGAGGGCGACTAGCACCAGAATCATCACGGATAAACCGCCGTCCGTATTATCAAACAATCGAGTATCCGGCGTCGTCGTAACCAATCACGGTACCTCCTACGGGTTTTACCAAGTTATCAAATTTGCGCACGTTCAAAGGGGAGGAGCGCAGAAGAGATAACGAGCGAGAGCTACGGGATCCAGGAGACTAGAAACCCCCAACAGGAATTCTAGGACGAGGAGACAGTATTTTCATTCTTACCTTTCTTTAGCTAACTTAGGCCGTCATAAGAACGACGAAGCCAGGACACAGATATATTTTCCAGGAACGCCCCGCACCACAAGCAACGGACAATCACCCAGAATTAACGATATAAAGCTCTCCGGAAACATTATCCAGGAAGCTTTCCACACACACGCACACCTTCCAGCCATCTTTGGCATCCCACACACACACACACACACATTTCCCCAAGAGGCATTAGTCTAAACCAGAATTCCCTACTATAATCACATCATATAAAATCCCCAGAGGCCGAGCACGTCGTTATTAAGAGGACAGTCACACAACCCTCCAATAGCTACACCGCGGTCTGCATTACAGCTGGAACGACTTGAGACGACTTGCAACATGTGGATTTTTTTTTCCGAATCCCTCCGGTGCAAATGTCTGCTTAGCCGATTCTTTGCACGTAGACATGTCTTTATCTCGCACCATGAAGTGCGTATAGTAAAACACATACAGGATTTTAGGGAGAGCGGGGTTGACGACGAAGAGATGGCTCGGTTCGGGATTCCGTGAGCACGGAGCCCGCGTAAATTTCGTCGGTAAGCGTCGTACTCGGATTCCATATTTGTGTGTTGGCATGGGCAGCGGTGGTCCAGGTGTGCGCGGCGACGGCGACGACGCCACGGCCCTCAAATCGGGAACAATCGAGAAATATTTGCGAGATGCTCCGCTTGCCATCTACCTGAATCCATGGAACATATAATGCTAGAATGTGAATCTCCTGGGCAACGACAAGTTTGGTGTTTAGCTCAGACCTATGACGGTCAAAATGCACTTTTATTATTCCGACACTTTCTTTCGTATTTTTGAACTTTCCGACACTTTTATCAACTTTGAAACCTCCAATAAAAGTGTCGTGAAAATGGCCAGTTTTCGACACACTTTTATTGACCCAACGCTACCCAACGACACTTTTATTGACCGCAGTGGAATCCCGACACTTCTATTGGCCTCAATTTTTTTACACCCGGATATAGCTCCCAGGCACTGTGTAGATTGGCACCTATGGAAGAATGCTCCTCAAGACCTCTGGGGAAGCAGATACAGCCTTGTAAAGAGCAATCACTGTCTAGCCGGACCCGCATGCATCGGCACATGGGACGATCAATCACCGGATCACACGAGTGCCGGCTTCTCGCGATCGGGTAACAGCATGCAGCTAACGGATATTCACCCACCACAGTTGGCTCCAGCGCATTGGACCAGATACTATTTGGGATACACAGCTATCTGGCCTCTCCCTCAGGTGAGCTAGCTCAGCAGGAACCCAACGATCGGGCAACATCAAGGTTTGCATCAGGATCTGATCCTATTCTCGATCGCTGCAAGACAACATGTTTGCTCGACGTGTCGACATGGTGTTGAACATCCCTTGGGTTTTCGCAACGGAGTGCATCCCCTAGACCTATTCCCTGCCATATCAATTCTTGAGTTGAAATAAAAGTGTCGCCAGTTTTGAGTTGACCAATAAAAGTGTCGGAAGTTTAGTGAGAACTCGATTTTCACGACACTTTTATTGGACCTTTCAGAATCTCACAAAAGTGTCGGAAATCACAAGATTTGACAATAAAAGTGTCGGAACGTCGAAGAAAGTGTCGGAATAATAAATGTGCATTTTGACCATCATACAGACCCTCTAGCGATTGAGATACACTCCTTGGCCCAAGTTGAACTGGGGGCTTCTCCTAGGCTGTGGCTTGGCAAGATTCAAGTCAATGAAAGGGACACCTATCCCCGCAAAAAACAGATTCTTCACAATCCAGCTGATTAAGTTACCATATCGCGATAAAATACGGGCATAGCCCAAGGGTCTATTGCGATATATCTCGACTGTTCCCGACACCGCGGAGGGTCCCGTGCGCGGTTGTTCGGGACATTCTGGGGTGGTTCGGCATCGCTCCCAAGGCATCAAAATCACCAAGAAATGATCTTTTGATTGAGTTGCTGGCCGTTCTGAGACGGGGATATACAATACATGTAAACAAGAAATTAGGGCCCCGAATACGTGCGCTCCCGCCCTACCGCCGGTACTCGGAGGCTCAGCCGTCAAGCGCCCTCAGCCCAGCACGTCTCCCTCGTGCCCTCTCCTTCGCCACGGCCTTGCCGCTTGATGAGGCGGCTTGCAGAGCCACCGGCGGCTTTTCCTTCCCGCCCGCGTTCCTCGTTGATTTCCTGAGCGGGCGTCCGGGCGCGGCTTGCGCATTGGCTTCGGCGTGCTCAGGTGACACCCCTGAGTTAGCGTTTGCGTGCGCTGCCTCCCCGCTGCTTGCATCGTCGTCCAGTACGGCTTCCGGTTCTGGCGGGATGGGGGGCGCGGTAGCGGGCGCGGCGGCGGATGCAGCGGGCAGCCCGGTTGGCGTTGGCAGAGAGGAGGGGGCTGGGATGCCTGGCGTGGTGGAGCCTCCGTCGTCGTTGACCGTCTGCGGCAGCGTCATTGGCGCGTTCGGCGGCGGGTGCGGCAGGGTCAACGGGAGCGACGGGGTCGGCGGGGTCAGCAGGGTTGGTGGGAGCGGGGGGGTCTCTGTCGACGGACTAGGTCCATCGGTGGTGTTCGCCCCCTCCTCCCGTTGAGCGCTAATCCAAAAGAACGATTAGACACAAATATATATTTTTGTGCACTGCTTACCTCGTCATTTGCTCCAGCACCCATTTCACATCGTCGACGGCCCTCAGCCAGTCCGTACGGTCGCCGCTGGTCCCCAGTGCCACCCTCCACCACTTCAGACACACGAGTACATTTAAAAACCCATTTTGTCCCGGGCATATCAGAGCGTCCCAGCTTCCCCCCCCGTCCCTCACCAGCTCCCCGCCCGAAAGCTGCCATTTCGGGTTGATATCTTTCCACCAGCTCCACCACTCCTTGGGAAAGGTAAGCAGCGAAACCTGCGGCTGGCTCGTGCGGGCGCTTCTGACCCACCCCGATATTACTTTGGGGCGAAGCGTTGGGGAGTGTGGTTTTGTCTGCAATTCATTAAATCAGCCCGTCGTTCTTGCGACGAATTGTACGTGAAGGGCTTACCCCGCACACGAAGCCCGCATCTTCCTCCAGCCGCCACCATAGCCCGACCAGACCTTCCCATTCCTCCCCCATTTCTACCGCCAGCAGGATCTTCTTCCCCTTCTCAGCCCACGCCGCACCACTTGATCCCGTCACCTCGTTCCCTTTTGTCTTTCCCCGGGTTGCAGGCGGCGACGCCCTCCCCCCTGCCTCGTTCTCCTCCCTGCTCGACGAATCCTTGTCGCTTTCGGTCCAGTCCTCCTCCTCGTTCTTCTTCACCCTTTTAGTCTTCCTCTTATCACCCTTCTCGGGCCCTCGCTTCATCCCTACAAATGCCGCAGTGGACCCCAGGCCCAGTTCAGCCGTCCATGCCTCGTTCCTCGCGACATTCATCTCCCTCGTGAGCTCCAGCGAAGGCATCCGCTGCAGTCGACGGGCATAATAGTCGCGGTCCCCCTCGGGCATCGAAAGCATTTTGTCGCGAAGGGCGACACTCATCTGCCGTACCCCGAACACTTCTTCTGGCGGCACCAGGGACTCGAGCGCCTTGATTCGCGCCAACCCTGTCGCAAAGGCTTCCCTTGGTGGTGCTGGTGCTGGCGCTGGCGCATCGGGATGTGCCGCGGGCAACGGCGTTGGGGGTTCTGCGGCGGGCAAGGGTGCAGGTTTGGGAGCGGGCGCTGGCGTCGGTTTCGCGATGGGTTTGGGTTTTACGACGGGTTTGGGTTTGGGTCGTCCTCGTGCTGCTGCCGCAGGAGCCGCAGCGGGCAGAGGCGCAGGGGGCGCAGCGGGCAGAGGCGCGGGAGGCGCAGCGGGCAGAGGCACGGGAAGCTGGGGCACGGGAAGCTCTGGCGTGGAGGTAGGCACTGGAGTTACAGGTGGTGGCGGAGGCAGCCAAGAAGAGGGGCCCATGAGTATGTCTGCGTCGTCTTCTAGGAGCGGCGGCAGGTCTGATTCCGGCCCTGTATCAGCAGGGGCAAGGGGGGCGGGGACGGGGACGGGGACGGGGACAGGGACGGGCGGCTCCATGTTTATGTCCGTGTCCGACATCGTGATCAGATTCACGCCCACGGGCAGCATAGGCGCATCGGGCGGCGCGGACGTCGTTCCAGCGCCAGCTGCGCTATTTTCTGATCGACAGGTCAGAACTAACCACCAACCAAT
This sequence comes from Mycena polygramma, assembly GCA_029449255.1. Taxonomy (NCBI): domain Eukaryota; kingdom Fungi; phylum Basidiomycota; class Agaricomycetes; order Agaricales; family Mycenaceae; genus Mycena; species Mycena polygramma. Next base: position 2,221,663 of record JARKID010000003.1, read on the forward strand.
ATCAGGACGACTTACCCAAATATTCTGCATGTACAAATTTCAAAAAGCGGGGCAGCATCTCCCCGTACCCCACAGCATCGAACTTCGCCCAATCTTGCCCTGCCACTGTGCCTGCGTTCGCGCTACACGTTTCGAAGTCTGTTCCGTTGAAACGTGCTGCCACAATGTTGATAGTATACCCTGTGTACGCCCGCAGTCCGCTCAGGAGAGGCGCCACCGTCGCCGCGAAATTGTCGCGGCACTGCTGCTGAACGTCAGGATCTGGACTCGGCATCCCCTCGTCGTTTTCCTCCCACTCCGCGACAGCGGCCGCGTGCACTGCATCGCCCTCTGCCTTCACTCTCTCCTTCACTTCATCTGACTCCTCGCCTAGCATCTTGTACGCGAGAGTGTTCCGCAGGGAGATGTGCATGTTTCTAGGCTGGCCGCTGTACTCCTCATCGAAACGTTTCCCAATGGCAGCTTTGAAGTCCTTGTGCCGGAGATAGAACTGGAAATCTGGGAGGCGCTTGGGGCGCGCGCCCGACTCGCCACGCATCCGAGTAAGGTAGTCGAAATACGGATTCAGGTGAGTCGTGACGTGGTTTGGGCGCTGTCTGTTGAACCACATTTTGATTTTCTACGGCATCCGGTCAGTCCTAGTTACATGGACCGATAAACAGAAACTTACCGTCTTAGTTGCGCCCAATATCTTGGCTTTTCTCTCTTCGTCTTCCGGGCTGAGTTCCAAATCCAGGGCTTTGAAAGCCTCCTCGGCGGTCGCAGGTGGCAGCGTGCATCCCGCAGGCGGCTCCTGGTCCAGCGTCAACCGCCAAGGGAACATTCGCCAGTAGTCGTGGAAGAACGAGGCCCAAAACTCGGACGTCTTCTTGCGTTTTGAAGCCGCCAGATATTCGGGAATTCTGGATGTAAGGAACTCCAGACGCGAGCCTTTGAAGTCGCTGGGGTTGCCGCGTTTCTTCCGGGGCTCGTCCCCCTCAGCGATTGGTTTTTTCTTCCCCATCGCGTCGATGATATTGGAGAGGCAAGCGAGCAGAATTTGCTTGCACTTGTTATTTACCCAAGCCAAAGGCTGACCTTGTTTATTGGGCGATGCAATAAATTCACAACTCGTTACAACACAGTAGCCATTTATTGACAGGCAGCTACAGATACACTATGTACTTAGAAGAAATATTCTAGACGGTCTAGACATGCAGTCCAAGATAAGCAAAAAATACAAAAGAAATGCAGTCCAAGACGAGGAAAATATACAATGATGATGAGCACAAGAAAGATAAACAAAATACAAAAGAAATCGAGTCCAAGATGAGGAAAACAAAATATACAACGATCAACGATCAGCACGAGCACGCAACACAGCCGAAGTCCAAGAAAGTCTCCCCCACCCTCCTACGCCGCAGTGCCCCCATTCCCCCCCTTGTCGTCGTCGTCCTCCCCGAGGAAACGACACCCCGTCATCCACGCCTCCAGTTTCTCGATGTTAGTAGAAAACATGATTTTGGTGTCCTCGATCCCCAGCGCCTTTGCAGCCGCGGCCGCAGACGCGTGGTTGTTGTAAAACACACTGACGCCCCGGATCGCATACTGCCGTACGCCGCCGGAGCCGCGCGTGGCGGCACGAGGAGCAGGGCGGGGGATAGCGACCCGAGGCGTCGTGAAGATGGAGGGAGGGGGGGGGGGGCTTGCGCGCGCGGCGATGGCAGCGGGACCAGGGGCGTTGCACGTCGCAAGGCGAGCGCCGACTCGGTCGGCGTATGCTTCACCCGACGGCGTCAGATGAAGTAGACGCCGGGGGGCCGACGGGCTCGTCTGTGGAGCAGGGTGCGGCGTGGCGGGACCACCACGGTAGGGAGTGACAGGAGCAGCAGTGGGGATCTGCGGTGACGCGGGTTCTTCTTTTTTGGTGGTCGACAAGGTGGACGACGAGGAGAGGGAGGAGCAAGAAGAGAGGGAGGAGGAGGAAGTCGACAAGGACGAAGTGGAGCTCGAGCCCGCACGAGGAGCTGAGAAAGGCGACGGAGCAGGGACCGACAAGGACAAAGTGGAGCTCGGGCCCGCACGAGGGGCTGAGAAAGGCGATGGGGCAGGAACCGGCACGACGGGGACCGGCGCTGCAGCCGTGGTCGATTGGGCAACCGCAGGAGTGACAGCACCGTGAGCAGCGGGATGATGGACAAAGGTGCACGGCGGCGGTCCCGGCTGCGTGACGGGGTCGGCGACGAGGCTGAAGGTTACAGGGGGGGCAACCACCAATGTGCTTCTCTGTGCAACGACGCGTCCACCAAGCGATCAGCTCTTCCCAGTTGCGGAAGGAGCGGGAGCAGGGGTCGCTAAAGTGGTCGGTCTGCATGCGCGCAAGCCAGCTGTCAAGCACTGGATCAGTCTCCCTCTCGTCTGTGCAGAGATGAAAGACATACGAATTGGTATAGGCTCCAGGGACGAAGCCTTCGAACACGCCATAGTAGGTGCAAGCTGCTCACCGGTCGTGACATGCGCAGTCTTTGTGGCCGGGCGATGCATAGAACGGAGGAGAACAGGGCATTTTGGGAGTAATTTTGGGGAGTATAGATCAAGCGAGATAACGAGCGGCAACGAAGAGCAAAAAACGCGATAGAGGATGGGAACGAAAAGGGGATGAGCTGGCTGGCCCTCTTGCTGCCATAAGAAACCACCAGTGGTGTTCCCAATCATACGACCAGGGGAATTAAAAATCGTACGACACGGGAATTTTTTATGTACAAGGGGTGTCTGGGTGGATCGAGGCTTGGTGGGTCGAGGCCTTGCCAGCTTCCTGGTGGGTCGTGGCCTTGTCAGCTTCCTGAGCTTTCCTCTTGCCTTCCACCAGCCAGCGTCTCAAAAAAAAATGTCATCCCAAGAGGTTGTCAGATACAGGTGCGATCTGATTGATATATACTATGTCCTTTGGGACTCATATCCTTGATCATTCCCAGGCCTGATCCCCAAACCGATGCGCGCTACCTCACGGTCGCCCGTACCCACGACCTCCAGCGGGGGGAATTCTACGCCCACCTTGATTTCACCTTTCTCTTGCCCAAATTCCACATGGCCGCGCACAACTATCCGTGCATGATATACTACGACACTACCTGTTTCTCCCGCCACTGCCGCCTCGCCGACGGAGAAGCTGTCGAACGCGCTTGGGCTTGGACCATCGAACGCCTTGCTTGGTCCGCAGCCGAGGCGGACCACAAGAAGTCAGAATGTTGCTCTAACTGCAGTTCGGGAATCGTGCTTGCCGACCAGTGGGAGCGTGCGCTGATCGAGGCAGACGAACCCGCCGACGGACGAGACGCGCACGACGCCGAGCGTTCTTGGTCCGAGCAGTACCCGACGCATGCTAGGGGGATGGGTCCTGGGCGTGTGCAAGTTCGTGTGCGTTCTTGTCTCACTGTTTTCACCATTTCACTTTTGACATAGTTTTTAGGCGAAGTTGTAAGCACGTCTCAAGTGAAAAGCAGGGACGTTATCCGTAGTCTTTATCTTGTCGTCTTCATACTGTGCAACGCAGCCGAATCGTGATCGAGTCCAAACGCGAGTTACATTTCAAGAAGATAATATTCAAGTAAAATAATAGACTACCAGCGTTTGAGGCATGGGTCGTACCCCCAGAGCGCTGGTGCTGCCGCGGAGGTCCCCTCGCCCAACGCATCCTCCTCGTTTGCCTGGTCATTTGGCTCGGGCGATTCTGATTCTCGCGTCGGGATCGGCGCGTCAAAGCGGCGTTGTATGAATGCATGCACACCGTGCTTTTTGATATACGCCGTTTTGCGGACCTTGCGCTGTTTACCGGCGAGTGCCTCGCGGTTCCTGGATGAGCCAAAGAAAAGGCAAAACTTAGTGGGAGAAGAGCGAGTGAATGGGTACGCACTGGGATCGGTAACGTGTGCTTGCCTCGCGCGCCCTCGCCCTCGCCTCCGGATCATCCTTCAAGACTGCACGTCGTTGGGCGGCCCGAATGCGTGCCACCTCCAGCACTTCGGTTCGATGTTTCTCTCGGTATCGAGCTGCAGCGGCGCGATTTCTTTCGAGCTGGCACTGCCGTTTCGCAGCGTCTGCTTTCGACATGCGAGGTCTGAAATTCGGATTGTCTGAGGAGGTCGGGGGCGGAGAGGTGGACATCGACTCACGGGATCGCAGCGCCGAAGAGTGCGGACACTGGAGGCGACGCGGACATCGTGAAGGCGGGGTGTAAAGACCTGGCAAACAACTTTGAGCACCAAACATTTCAGAGCTAACGACGCACATTGTTAATTCGACACATCGCCGACCTCCCAAAAATCCGCAAAAAATGGGATGGGGCCCGACATGATGTAGAACGAGGACGCCTGGCTCAAATTGTGCATAAGGTCAACACCGGCCGTGGACCACTAAGTTTCGAGTGGTGAGTACATCACTCAGGTAGTGGCGAGTACGTCACCCGGAAATCGACTTGCTCACATAGATCCCCGTCTCCCGCGCTTTCCTCGAATTCCATCGCCTGATGCATGGGGTATGCCCTAAGGTCCCTGCCACGGCCAACCGAGGCTGTTCCGATGCCGGGCTTGTCCAACAAGCTCGAGTTTTCATTTCGGGTGATGGACGCTCTAAGAAAATTAGCGTTGGACCATGGGGTGAAAATAGTGCGGCGGCGGCTTACTGGCATATGCCCGTCCCGTAAACGACGCCCAAGGGATGTCCTATGTCGCCGTGAAATGGGGTGGGCACGAGGGAGGGATGCGCGTGGAAAACATCGCCCCAGCAACCTGGAGAACGCTATAAGCATGGAGGAAGCATCCACACAACACTGAAAGTGCACAATGAGAAAAACACTCCTACAAAGGCTCAATAGACTGAAGGCAGGCTTGACAAGTGCTCGCAATCGTAGATAGGGGCTAACCGTACCATGCGACATGGTGAAGGATTCTCTCTATGCAAAAATTGAGCGATGAAACTAGGTCCATAGATGATGCCCACCTTTCAAGTCGGGCAGAATTTGGATACTCAAAAGCAAGGTGAACTGCATGGACAATATCTGCGACCGAGACATCAATGAGATCGTTTTCTGGAGGGGATAGAAGGAAAGCGGCAGACCGTTGAGACGCAAGCAGACGCCAGGGAAGTAAGGGGTTTTATAACCTCGATGAGCTTAACCGCAGTGCTGGAGTAAGGCGATGAGTGGGCCGTTCTGTCCTGGAACTCCTATCCTCAATTGCTCGCCTTGTAGACGTACAAGACGTCGCCGACGTAATGCGGCTTTGATGGCTTCTAGTTGACGAGTGCGCTGGCAGTCTTCATCCAGCGGGGACCAGAGTCCAGCACGATGACCAGCAGAGGACGGAAGAAAAGCCGGAAAACCGGCTCCACAGATGTTCACACGCACACGCAGACATTCTCCTTGCAGGAAGTCACAGGTCACGCCGCCCCCTCGGAACCCGTGATGACTTACATCGACCGTGTCTCGGAGGATAACCGACGCAATTACCGCGAAGTGCTCAACGTCTTACCTCCTTCTCCCCTTAAACGCGACCACGAACAACGAGCTCGCCCCCAAGCAAATTCCCTGCCCACGCAGCCCTCCAATAATCCGGGACCTTTCGATGAGTCTGACCCCGGGCGGTATGAGATGGGTTTGGACATGGATGACGCCGACGCGCCGCCGGTGCAGCAGCTACCGAAACCAAGAGCACCCGTGAAACCCTCCGTAAGTTTGAGTAGCATTTTACCGACGCGTCAGATGGTGATGAATCATGATTAGGACCCCGTGCTTCACCGCTTCCGTGGGCTGTGTGATACCTATGGCGCGAACCTGTTGCGACGTCACGGCTGCCTGAACGCCAACCGCGACGTCTGTCGGTTGTGCAAAGACTCGACCACACAGCCGACAATACGATGCAAAGATTGCTTTGGCAACGATTTGCTTTGTGAGGGGTGCTGTGTTGATAGGCACGTCGAAAATCCACTCCATCGCGTGGAGGTACGAAGCATTTATTTCGTCATTTTCTCCATTCTGATACTTAGCCTTGTAGCGCTGGAACGGCCAATTTTTTGATGCGTGTTCTTTAAAGGAGATAGGTCTGGTCGTACAGCTCGGGCATCCGCCGCTCACACGCTGCTTGGTGCCGCAAGCACAGCACACCGATTTCGTTGTTCTACATACAAATGGCATTCACCACGTCGCCGTCAATACTTGTGATTGTCCTGATCACCGCGTGGCGAACGGCCCCCAGAAATTCAGATGTTACGTGCCGGCTGGTTCCCCGCCACAGACGATCGCCCCCGGACATGCGCGACTATAGCGTGTCTCGACCAGTTCCTCCTCAGCACGCTGCAGTGTAAGACGACTATGTACGACTTCTACAAGTGCTTGGAGAAGGCGACAAACAACACCGGGAAGAAGGTGGTGAATCGGTATCACGCATTTATGCGGATGTGCCGTGAATATCGGCACCTGCTCATGCTCGAGCGGGCAGGGCGCTTCCACGACCCATCGGGGGTAGACGGAACACAGCCGGGCGAGCTTGCCATACGCTGTCCTTGCTGTCCGCGTCCGGGCGTCAATCTGCGTGAAGGTTGGGAGAACGCGCTGCCGGAAGACACGTACGTATTCATTTTGTGAGGATTTCAGGGTGACATTAACCATAAGCTCAGGTTCCTTTACATTTGGTTTCTGGCAATTGACGCCTGCTTCCGACTTAAGCGGCGCCTTGTCTCGAGCGAGCTCAAGGACCCGGCGCTGGGATTTGGATGGGCATATACGGTGGAGAGCGGACCGTATCGTCAGTATTTGCTGTCCGTAACGGACCAGAAGGAGGTACGGTTTCCTTCTCTCCAATAGCGCGATAGGGCGATTGATTGACAGCGTTCTAGATGAGTACGTGTAGCGGTCTGGCGGCTCTCGACTACGCCAACACCAAGTTTTCACGGGGTTATAGTAGCACGGGGGTCGGGATGGGCGTCTGCGCGCGCCACGAATTTGTTCAGCCAAACGGAGTGGGGGATTTGCAGAAGGGGGAAAGGTGGGCGCATATGTGGGATCAATCTGATTTCCGTTGCTGATGCGAGTTAATGCAGATACGCGAATATGGATTACATCTTCGCGTCAATTCTTCGCCACATCGATCCCCGACTTCGAAAGATAATTTCGTACAATATCGTGTGCCAATGGTGGAAAGGCGTGAAGGCCCGACTCCTGCTGTTGCCACCGCTAGTTCGACTGGACGCGGTGATGGCGCTTATGCGCTTTGTTATCCCGAAACTCCACATTCATGCGCACACAATGGCATGTCAAGTGGTGTACTCCTTGAATTTGGTCCCGGGTAGCGCGCAGACCGACGGCGAGGGGATAGAACGGCCGTGGGCGAACATCGGCGGTGTGGCGTCCAGTACTCAGGAGATGGGCCCAGGAGCAAGAGACGAGGTATTGAATTGTCATTGGAGTTTTTGGAACTGGCAAAAATTGGTCGGCATGGGTACGTTTGCTGCCATTTTCTTTCCGGTAGAATGGGATACTTACAATCCCGTTAGCGGAAAGATTGAGAACGAGATTAGATCGCGCGCGAGCCGAATACGCGACGCAGATGGAGTCGTTCGCGTCATTCTCGATGCAGCAATCGGAGCGCGTCCCGGGGTGGAAGGCGATCGTCGAGACATTCGAGAAGAACCCCAAGGCCAAGAATCCATACGAAATCAAAGTTCGAGGTAGGTTGCTTCATGGTCTCGGACAACAAGGGCTGGGATTGACAAGATTTGTTTCAGGATTGACGGAGGCCCAGGTTCTACTCAAGTTGGAGCAGCAGGAGTCTGAGCGCCTGGAGGTGGGTGTTCCGAGCGTCCATCGAGTGAGCCCGAGCTCATTCATTGCAGCGGGGCTCGAAGTGGAAGAGCAGCAGTGAGTGGATCCGAAATAGCTTTGGCGAATATATTGACTAAGGCCTGGGGAACCAGGCGCCGCGTACGTGTACAGGTGGAACTCAAAAAGGCACAGATGACCGCCCAGCAGATCGACATGGTTGGAATCTGGCGGCAGCTGTCCAAGAGTATCTGACGCCTGCGGACACTGCAGGCGACTTACACGCCGGCTGCAATTCTCGCGCTCCAAGCATACGAAGCGCCGGCGGATGAGCAGCCCGAGAACACACCCCTCTTCCTGCCCTCCGTGCTGCCTGTTGCGCAACAGGAGGAGGAGGCACTGCGGGGACTCCAGGTCATGGAGGACGAGATCCGCGACGCGCAATGCACGATGGCGCTGGTCAGTCTTCGGCTGCAATTACACATCAAGTCGCGCTTTTTCACCTACAAAAACCTGCAAACTCGAAATCAAGGTCCCAATACAAGAGCTCGATCTCTCGTGAACCGAAATGAGTCGAAGATCCGTCTACACTCCGAAAAGTACCAGATGGCGTGGGAGGCGAAGCACAAGTTGGCGGGAGGTGACGCGAGCAAGGTCGGCTGGCGGTTACTGCGCCAAGAAGACATCCGTTGCATGGAAGACCCAGAGGAGCGCGAGAAGCGATGAGGCCAGGAGGAGAGGCGCGAACGGCGCGAGGACTTTTTCACCTACAAAAACCTGCAAACTCGAAATCAAGGTCCCAATACAAGAGCTCGATCTCTCGTGAACCGAAATGAGTCGAAGATCCGTCTACACTCCGAAAAGTACCAGATGGCGTAGGAGGCGAAGCACAAGTTGGCGGGAGGTGACGCGAGCAAGGTCGGCTGGCGGTTATTGCGCCAAGAAGACATCCGTTGCATGGAAGACCCAGAGGAGCGCGAGAAGCGATGAGGCCAGGAGGAGAGGCGCGAACGGCGCGAGGACGGGCTGCGAGCGCAGGGAGAACTCGCGCCATTGACGATGGAGGAGGCGCGCGCGCGGTCAGCACGGGCGAGGGAAAACGTGCGGGAGATCTCATGGATTTGGACGGGAGCAGGCTCCGAAGGAACCGACGCAGAGCTGGAGGAAGGTAAGCTCATTTCCATGCTAAAAACTGGTTTGATTTATCTAATCTTTTATCAGCGCTTCGTATCGAATGGTCGAAGGCTTTCGCCCGTGTGCGGAGGTGGGGAGAGGAAACGCGGCTGCTGGATGAGGAAGTTGTCCGCCTGCCGCTTTCCCTCGAACATCTCGCCAGCGACTGGGATGACCGGGTGAAGTCAGTGCCGGTTGGGTCAGTCCCGTTCGAGCTGGCGGAAGGCGCGATGGCGTACGGCCTCAAACAGGCCGCGATGTATCGTGAAATTGCGGCGCGCGTCCCGATCACGATGACTGAGCTACGGCTGGGGAAGGGGAAGCGACGCAAAAGGGTCGGCGAGCTCGACGAGCTCGAAGCAGCGATGGAGGTGGATGCGAATGATCAGGACGAGGTCGGGGCGGAGGAGGACAGAGAAGAACTTGAGGACTTGCTTGGGTATGCCTCGGATGAGGAGCATCTGCTTGGTGGTGGCGAGGATGATTGAGCAGGGTAGGTATTGATCTTCTATTTCTTTTTCATTTCGCTAACGATATGATCAACAGCGCAGGGCGCCGAATGGGCGGGCGGGTGCAGCAGCAGCGGCGCTACGAGGAGCGGTGGGGCGGGCAGCGGTGGGCAGGCGGCGCTGCGAGGAGCGGTCGGCAGGTGGCGCTACGAAGAGCGGTCGGCGGGCGAGCGCGGCAACGGCGGCGCTGTGAGCAGCGGCGGCGCCCCGAGCGAGCGGCGGCGCTGTGAGCAGTGGCGGCACTACGAGCAGCGGTGCGTGGAGCTGGTAAAAGCGGTGGGCGGACCTGTACGGCAACGGCGGTGCTGTGAGCAGCGGCGGGTAACACGACGACGGCAGCGCTGCAGTGGGAGCGCCGCGTGTATCCTGGCGGTATTATTGGAGGGATTGGGAGCGGGGCTGCTGGCAGCGGCGGGGCGAGCGGCGCAATCGCGGGGCGGTGGAGGCGCCGCGGGAGAGCGTCGAGCAAGGCACTGTGAATGCTGTTCCTGGCTCCCAGGGCGGGAGGGCGGGCGGGCGGGCGGTACGCTACGGTACGCTCCAGTACGGTACAAATAGGGGTGTATTTCTGTTTTTGGATCGCATCACGTGCTTTCATATCGATCCCCCGAGATGCCGGCTGCGCTCCTGGGCATGGCGTGATGGCTAGCTTCAGCAGCGGTGGTGCCGGAAAGCCGTCCATCAGCATGGAGAACAAACAGCAACATTCCCATGCCTTTTATGGGTTGCCGTAGAATATTGCAATAGGTTCTGTGGCTGTTGCCAAGGTCTATCGCGAAAGGTCGGTCTACTGAGGTGGAGCTGTGGAAGCCATCTGCTGCTCGCGATCTGCGGCGATGTGGGTCGGGGAGTCGGGAAGTCGGGTGCACGTGACGCCGCCCTCGAGCGCGAATTTGGGGCGGTGGCGTCCACGTGTATTCGAAGGGCTGTCCGTCGAAATATCTCCTCGTTTGTGGTTCTCCACTAGCGGCGGGAGACGGGCAGGTAGGCCCGCTCTCAAACTTGGGGCCGCTGTCAAGTGTATTATTGGGTAATACTGGAGGTCCACTGGGATTGGCTTTGTCCGAGTGTTTCTCCAAAGGTTCGAGTTCCCTAGGTTGTCAAGTTTGTCCATAGAATATCAAGAAGTATCAGAGACAAATTTGGCGTAGGCGGAGTCAGAGGTTGAGGAGGCGGGGAGTTCGGCAGGAAGAACAAGCAAACTTGCGTAATCAGACTAACAAGTGTGCTCGAAAGAATTCTCAGATGATGACTAAGCTCTCGTCCAAGGTCGCAATGACACGAGGATTGGGTGGTGAGAATAATGCTTCGTCAAACAAAAGAACTGATAGGATGAGTAAACAAGCGGACGAGTTCCACAAGCGTACTCAAGAAGCGGCGGCGAGGGAGAACAAACAAGTGAACACGGATCACAAGTTTATTCAAAAGACGTAGGCGTAGACGTGAGGGTGCCTGAGAAGATAAAACACGAATTTATCGACTGAGGCGGCGGCGTAGGCGTAGGTGGAGGCGGCAGAGGAACAAGCAAGCGAACACGTATCACAAGCTTATTCAAGACGTAGACGTAGGGGCGAGCGAACAAATATCCGAGTGATATTTATTAACTCAAAGATGTGGTACTAGCTGAACACAAATCAGCAAGTATAAAAGCGGTGATAAGCCGTGTGTCAGGTTTAGGCCTGTTTCACGTGTTTTTCGCGTTTTCTGTTCTTTTTAACGCGCGTCTCAAGCATAATATCATATCTGATATTATGCTTTGAGCCTACTCTTAATGGGGACTATAATAAGTCCACCCGCAGAGGCTAGTCAGAAAGATCATACTGAATTAGCGCTGTTGTACGGGTTACAATTAAAACTGGGTCAACTTACAAACGCTCAGGTTGTACAAGAGAGCTCCCTTATTCATAACGTACCTAGTGGGCATCTGGGGGATTTATCGGTTATGTCTTGAGGACGCCGGACGCTTGATTGAAGCCTTTGTTTACATCTCTTTGCATCGAAATGGGACACGCGATGAATCACGTGACCGGCCCAGTACTCGCCCGAGATCATGTTCCGAATAGGCCGATACGGAATTATCCAGACATGATCGCATCAAATCGCGATCGACTCTCAAAACGGGGAGATTAAGGTTCCAATCCAGGAACTTGATCTTTCAAGCTCTTCACCAAGAAGTGCAGGGTACTCAGTGGAAGCTACTGACATGTAGAATCCATTTCTGAGTATCTTATTCACGGGCACGGCCCTATTCAGAACCCAGGGACTAATCTCGACTTCCAGTACCACCCAAAGTCCGAGATAAGTCCCAAGGCAACTAATGGACATTCAGGAGTTTCATTAATCTTTCTTATTTCAACTGTGACTGCTTGGCTACCGATATGACTCGTTTTTCTATTTATTTTAAACACATGTATACCCGATCGTCTGTCACACCCCTACTCCATTTATCCGCAAGCTTGTAATTCTCTCTGCGTAAGCGTTATAGTGTACAGTATAAAATAGCGAGAGCACTGGCATGTACGGTACGGAATCCCACCCCGGTTATTGAGGCACCACCCAGTTACGGCCCTCCTTAACGCATGGTTCGGATCTGGACTTGTCACTCAGGGCTACTCTATTCAGAATAGTGCCGTTCCAAGTTATAATATAAATCTCTGCACGCCCCTGGCGATACCCCTGGACTCCTGACTGATTGTGAATTGTATTGAACTTGTGGCTTGTGAATTGGCTTGTGGTATAGCCTTTGATTTGGGATTTGGCTTGTGGTATAGCCTTGGGACTTGGAATTGTGACTGGCTTGTTGTATAGCCTTGGATTGGATACGTTTGGGATTTTGGCATATAGCTTTGGACGCTTTACAATCCACTTTGCGAATAGGGTGCTATAACTTCGGTTACCAAGCCTTACTTCACTCAGAACACACGCGCGCTGTACACGTCTAAGACAGCAACCCCTTAATTACCTGCTCCCCTCATTACAATACGGACTCGGCAGTAGTAGTAGTAAAGTGTTTAGGATTAGGTTGTTTGTTGTGGATTAGATTAAAGATTCAACTTTGTTGTATCTTTGTCTTCATTCATATCTAAACCATTGAATCTTGATTCCATCCGCTTCTCCTGTGCAACCCTTTCAGCGGGAGCGTGCGTGGGAACAGAAAATGCGTAGATTTTATGATACGGTACAGGTCGTTTTGGGGGTCTATTTATACTGCTAGGGACTGATGATGTCATGGATGAAATTCTTCTGGATTGTTCCAAGAATGACGTCACCGGTGAGATCTTTCTAGATTATTCCGAGCATGACGTCACTGATGTTCCAGCATATTCCTTCGGTGATGTCACCGATTCTGCACACAGCCGTCGGGCGTGCGGCCCATTCAGGCACAACAAACCGAAACTCTCCAGCAAAATTCCTACAGTACGTGTTTTACTAATTCTATCCACTTCTCGTGCGAGGGATTTTTCTATCATTAATTTCATCCTGAGTCCAAACATGTTTGGCTCATGACACTGCGTCCTCTTGACTCGACAGTCGAGGATGGCGGCAATGTTGCGCTGCACCACGTCCCGTCGTCCTTCTGCATCTCCCGGCAGGATTGGGGTGTCGGGCCTTATGCTCTCCCTCGAGTTCGCGACCTCCGCAGCAGGGTGATAACGCGGTGAAGGAGCTGCTCTCATGCTGCGGAGTTGTGTGGGCTTCTTTCGGGGGTCCGTGCCGCGACGGCGGGGATGGGCACCATGGGGCGCACGCTGCATAGCGCCGCCTGCAACGTGCGGTTTCCGCATTCGCGTAGTTTCCGTGATATCACGCTAGCTCCAGGTGGCCACACGCAGGTCTACGTGCAAGGCTCTGTGGGATGCTACGCTACTAGCAAGTTGTCATTTTGATTGCCGTGTTCTGGTGTTTTCACGCGTTTTGGCATTGTTGATCAATTATTGTCGGCGACGGTGAGCTCGAGATTGAAGTCCGAAATTTTCTGGGGCATGGTGGATGGGATGCTGGGTTAGGGGAATGACCTGGACGAAAGCAGTTTCCCAATGTGAGCAACGGTTGAGTCCCTGCAGCATTCGGATTTGGTCGGTATTGTGCATTTTGGCTCCCACGTTCCGGTATTGTCGCGTTGTCGCTTTTTTAGTTGGTGTTGTGACGTTTTTGCGGGCCGTTGTGGTGTTGTTTGGTATTGTACAACGCTGGACAACGCGACAATCAAAATGTCAAAAGTCTGATGCTAGTGGGAGTCGCCCTTTCGAGTTAGGCTGGAGTCATACACAATGTCGGTAATTTTTTTTCCCCTGTTGGGTTTAGTTCCTTCCGTCCAATACCACGTCCGAGTTTGAGACGCGGGATTGTCGGGTACTAAATTTGCGCGGAAGATCAACAATGTTGCTCCTCGACCGACAACCCCTTTCCTCTCAGACGGACATACATCTCCACCCGCCTCCTTTGATTATAACGCACGCTCATCATACTTGTACGTCCTCGTGGAGTCTGATAACTCACTTCCACAACATTGATGAGGATTGCTGGGAGAACCGGCGGTTCAACTCCACCCGAGGCCATTTGCAATTGGCGCAACATCACAGTTTGTGCTTGGTCTTGCAGTTGCGCATCCGGCGTCAACACAGAAAGAACACACGGCGGGTTCAAGATACATGGATTGGTTGAAAGAACCGACCGGCCGTGAAGGAGACTGGCCATGTTACAGCTAATGGCAGTACCGAAGGCGCGAATCGAAAATTGCCGTTTTGGGCAGATTTTGATCCCCGCGAAAGAATTGCCTGTATCTCGCTGAGTTTGGCACATATGGACCTGAAAACTAGCCATGTTAATTCGGGCTAATTCGTGCGCAATTAGTGATAGAGTCACATCCGTCAAAATATCATATTTTTCAAGTCCCCGATGAATCCAGCACCAGATCATAGATTTTGGTTTTGCAAGCCCATATCTTGTTCAATAATGAGCCTGAACCTTCAGGCACGTCGTATCTCACTATTGAATGCCTCTTGGAGCCATTTTCGTGAGTGATTATCCTCTGGACATTGGTAGTTAGAACTGCTTGGAATAATACCATTACGCAAAATGTGCCGAGCACTGTTAGCAATGGAATATCAATACTTTTGGCTCTATGAGAGGACGAATAATAGACTAACAAGTCCTGCTCTCAACGAACTAGACTCACCGGGCTTGATTTCGGCTTATTAGATAGGTTTCTCGGGCGAGAGACCAGATTCTCAGGCCATGTGCCAAACTCAGCGAGATACAGGCAATTCTTTTGCGGGGATCAAAATCTGCCCAAAACGGCAATTTTCGATTCGCGCCTTCGGTACTGCCATTAGCTGTAACATGGCCAGTCTCCTTCACGGCCGGTTGGTCCTTTCAACCAATCCATGTATCTTGAACCCGCCGTGTGTTCTTTCTGTGTTGACGCCGGATGCGCAACTGCAAGACCAAGCACAAACTGTGATGTTGCGCCAATTGCAAATGGCCTCGGGTGGAGTTGAACCGCCGGTTCTCCCAGCAATCCTCATCAATGTTGTGGAAGTGAGTTATCAGACTCCACGATGATGTACACACCTAAACCTAAGGAATGGAGCAGTACGTGTTGGGATTTTTTGACGTTGATTCAAAAGGTTCAGACTTCCAGGTTTGACTCTTGGGAATGCTGCAGAGAGCTTTTTCTTTGCCTTGGAACCCAGTCAGATTGTGAAGACAGCGACAAAAAAAGCCGACTATTCAAACTTATGTTCTCGGGTGTAACCACCGGCTCTCCCCAAATCAGATGCGCACCGATGTCGGTTATCAGATTGTGGAGTAAGCCTAGAGTTGGGTCGAAATTTGGATATGCAATCACACGTCAAACCACACTACAGACTTGCTACTAACATACATGGGAACATTGCTATTAACTCGGAACGCACCGTACCAGTTTTTTATCCAAACCCATTAGACACTAATGATGACTAAACTCCCTCCATCCTGCATATCTTCGATTTTGGATGGATTATTCTGCGAGTTCCCCAGTGCATCCGAAGGTACATCAAGTTCTGCCAACTGTGATAAGTTAGCTGTGTGCTTGTCCAATACATCCTGGCCAACATCCGCAAGTCTGTCCTCAATATTCTTGACCTCCTTCAGCTGTGAAGATCTTTGAAACAATGGTTTGGCCCTCTCCCAAAGTTCAATGGCCTTCAAGGCATCACCGTGCTGCTGTGAAATATCTCCGAGGCGAAGCATGCACTCTGCCCTGCTGCAATGAATATCCATATACGTGAATTCATCCAGTGCAACAGTAAACAGGCTGATTGCTGTGGCTGTCTCATCCCAATTGCGGAAAATATCTCCTAGGAATTCCAGTGCCTTGAGAGCCCCGAGCTTCTGCTTGTTCAGGAGTGAATGTGCAAGGAACACAATCGTCCATGTTGGAGTGAAATATGAAACTTCCCAGCAGCTGGTATTACCCAGACGCTCCAAGCACAGTGATACAACATCAGTATGCTTGCCTATGGACCTTGAAAGACACTCCTGAAACAGGGTCCAGGCTGCTGACATCTTCCCTTCTCGTAGATTGAGATCTGCATAGACAACATCGCAATGTTGAGCTAGCCACATATATCTGGGATAAAATATTGCTTTTGCCTTGCTGGTATTCTTCTCTATCTCCTGCCTTGGTGCTCCTCTGGATACATCATTGGAGGAAAGATTAAGTAAAGCCAGAGCATGGCCAAATGGCTCTGCCTCAATCAAAGTTTCTTGTAAAATTTGTGCGACAATAGGAGCAGCCTCCTGATACTCAGATTTCAGTGTGTGCATTGCTGCCTGAGAGGTCATTATGGCGTGATCCAAGCCCCCAGCAGATATTCCACATCGCGCAACAAGATCCCTGGCTCTGTTGCAAAGAAAGAGAGATTCCTGATAATTACAGAGTCCACCCCAGCATTGAGCCTCTATCTTGAGGGCATGGGCTTCCTGATATAAATTAGCATAACTCTTGGCCAGCCTCTGTGACTCGTGTGCATATCTCTGGGCCGTGTGGTAGTCACCAACAGTCCATTTGTTCCATGCAATCTGTGTTAATGCTTCAGACTGTCTTTTTGTGTTCCCGGTTGATCTGGCCAAGGATAGAGCATTTTGAGAAAAGCTCTGGCCCATTAATATAGCCTGATGGCTCATATAATAGCGGTTTAGGTTGAGATAAAGTTCACCTACAAATTATCAGCAAAACCAAAAATGACCTCTGAGTTTCAACAGCTCACATTTGAGATCTGGATCGTTGAAGTGGCTAAAATGTTCCAGGGCTTCAGTCGTGAGTGCTTCCGCACTGGTAATTGCGTAATATGTGGGTGAAGAGAGTAGATGGCTGATAAAATACACCTTTGGCCGGTGGCCACAGCAAGAGGGAAAGCTTTCATAAA
Organism: Mycena polygramma; assembly: GCA_029449255.1. Lineage (NCBI taxonomy): Eukaryota > Fungi > Basidiomycota > Agaricomycetes > Agaricales > Mycenaceae > Mycena > Mycena polygramma. Next base: position 2,238,549 of record JARKID010000003.1, read on the forward strand.
GCTCTTTCATGAGAGGAAGTCCACCACGGCCAACATTTTGGCTGAAGTAGCTTAGAAGACATGCACTGTAGATCGAATTGTCGAGGTCTGGATGACCGGATCGAAGCCCATTGCTGACAACCTTCTGGATATTGGCATAATTTGAGGATATACGGGCAACCACTTGAGCTGAAAGACTTGTTTTGTGTGATTCTAAGAGCTCGTGGAAGTGATTGAGAAGAGAATGAATCATGTGTGGTGCTGCCGGGTGGGCACTCTGCACATGTTCTCTGATGGGAACCAAGACCTTGACCCGATATCCGTCGATGTAAGCCAAACTAGCACAAATCAGAGCTGTTTTGCATCTAGAGATATCCTTGATTGGCAAGTGGCTCTGTATCAGTTCCACATCAGAGAGTCCGTCGGGGAGCATTGACAGGAGACTCAAAAGTTGCAGGGAATCAGGTTCAGATCTGATTCTTGGACTTAACAGGGAGAAGGAGATGGACAGATCCAAGTTGGATCTTCGGTCATTGCCATTGGAGAGCATGGATGTTTTCTCTTCTACCCATCGGGATAGCACCTTGGAGCAGCCCTCTACATCGGCCAAACTGGCAAGAAGACTGATTGCAAGTGGCATGTTATCAGTGAGAGAAAGAATTTTGTCAACCTCTGCTGGATTGTGCCAATCATCTGCAATGTCAACAAACATCTGTCGAGCTGCACCCTGTACCAGCGGTTGCAAGGGTTGTACAAATGGCCTTGTCCAGAGTACTTTGGCCGGCCGTTCTGCGCCTCGCATGGTAATCTAATGGATTTGTTCTGTCAGTTCAAACTTCAATGGCCAAACAGAGCAAAAAATCCAAACATACAAGCAATGCGAGATGATTAATACCTGTCAGCAATGACAAGAACTCCTCGATCTCTTTGCGTGATTGTTTCGGTTCCCAAACGGTCTCAAGATTGTCCAAGATCAAAAGACCCAGAGGGCTTTGAGAGAAATAGTGGACAACTGCTTGGGTGAGGTCTTTTCCCGGCTTCAGCTCTAAGTGAGCTCCGATAAGGTTGGCAAGTTCAACTTTGCTTGTGGCACTATCACAGGCAACAAAGACACGCCGCTGTTGGAATCTAGCAGTGATATCTGTGTGATGCAATATTGCTCTCGCAAGGCTAGTCTTGCCCATCCCAGCTGGACCAAGAATTGCTATCCTTGGGGTTGTTCGGTTGAATTGTTGGAGAATTTCTTCCAGTTCTAATTCTCTTCCATGGAATATTTTAGGCTCTGATGGCAACAGTGAGATTGAGTTGGAGCTTTGAAGTAAGGAAACATCAGCAATGTTGTGAAGAGGTGATAACACTGATGGACCTTGTATAAGAGCCCGAATAGATCCCGCTGAACTGCTCAACTATTACTTCGGATTTCATAGTGATTGGTCAGAGTTCCTTACCAAAGAGCTGTTGTCTGAGACAGTGTCAAGCAGACAGAGGACTTCTCGATGCCTGTCCTCAGCCAGTTGCTGTATTCTGGAGATATCTGTGATAAGATCCGCAGTATCAACCTGCATACTGGTTGTGTGGGATGGTAGGGAGTTGATAGACCCATCACTTGCCTTGAGAGCATCAAGTCCTTGCTGCAGTCCAGCCTCGCAATCTTTGAGAAGGGTGTTCATTTCTCCCTGGCGAAAAAACATTCGGATTTTGCTGCCGGTCTGTTGAACTTCAATGAAAGTATCTATCTTTTGCAAAGTCCTTAATGATAGTGCTAAGCATAGATCCGTCATTCCATTCGAAACACGTACTCCGTAAATTTCGAGAGATGATTCAACATCTTTGGCGGTAGGTTTCCACCTGTGTCAGATTTGATGTGGAGAACAATAACTGCGTCGAGCAAGTCATGGCTCTGCTCCAACAACCGTATACAGTCACTCTTGTTCTGTTTGATAGTCTAATAGGACTGAGTGAGACTCTCTAGCACTGCAGATTTATGGCCAATTTACCTGAGCATGTTCCAACAATGACTGAGCTGTATTTGTGATGACCACCAGGAACGGAACCTTGAGATTAGCGGACAGAACGCGCAGTGTATTCACAGTTGTTGCCAAACATGTTGCAATATTGCTGACATGGACTTGGCTAGCGGCAGGTAGTGAGGGCATCGTGGGGATGCTTCATTACGGGGAGAGATACCCAGTATTTATACCGTTTCGAAATGCTTCTGGTTTTAATTGGCCGCTCCTACGCCCTAAATACGTGAAACCGCAACTTGCTCTTCTATTGGCTGTTGTCCATCTCTTCTCCCGCACGAACATGATGCTCACCAATTTTAGGACATTTAAACACTGAGCGTCGTGATATCATTCACAAGATAGTTCGCAATGATTCTGGTAGCATCGTATCTACTTCAACCTGCTTCTCTGGCAGAGGAAGTGTATGACATGGGAGATTATGCGGGCCTGGTGATCTATGAGGTCTATCAATATTCCCCGGTTACTATTAGTGTCTATGGGTTACTTTGACGAAGCCCTGGATGAGATGTTTCTGAAGCAAACTTGAATTTGAACAGTTGTATCTCCGCGTGATCTCCGCTGTTCCTAATCTGATCCTTGAAACCAGCGCTTCATGCTCATCACATCTTTTTAGCTCATTATTCAGCCTCATCCGCAGCATTACACGGCACGGTCCCGCTGAGGAACGCCGAACACAAGAATAATAGCTTGAATGTTGCCAGTCTCACCAGCCCCGGCTCTGTAGTAGAAGGTTCGCACCTGCTTTGAATTGCATGCGTCCCTGATTGATTGACGCAGGAGTCGCCCGTTCAATTTGGGTCCGAGCCGGAGTACTGACGAAAAGAATGGGAATGGGACTCGGCGACTCCCATTAGTAGGGCGCGAGTCCCATTGATGATGGCCAAAATGGGACTCGGGCCATCATAAATGGGACTCGCACTATCATAAATGGGACTCGACTTCTGCTCAACGGAGCAGCCATCGTTGTGTGACATTCATTGATTCCCGCCCCAGTCGGGATCGGGAATCGGGAATCAGGAACCCATCAAATGCTACCGCACCAGTGCGCGGTGATGCTATCCATGCCCGTCGGATTTCTCTATGCCTTCAAAGCCGAGTTGCATTTTCATCACAACCAGGTCGTCAACTTTTTGATATAAATCTCGTGGCTGTATGACTGTCTTTACAGGCAGCCGCTTAATGCGCTCGTCCGGAGCCTAATTTCCCTATTTGCACACTAAATGTGAAGATCATTCATTGAGACTAATTATGTAGGAACGAAGGGGAAATTTATGGCTGCCTGCGCTTCATGCATGAAACCACATTGGTTTACGTAGGAATCGCCCGTTCGATTCGGGGCTGAGCCATCGCACACAAGCTGGATTTTTCTTCCTCGGAAGGGTGGAAGCTGGCAAGGCGCGCGATTGAACTCAAATACGAGGCTAGGATGCGAGTGGTGTCTGCACCGGCTCGGTTGCGGAGGGTCCGCAGACTCCGCACCTGCTCTGCGTTGGCAATTGCTATACTCAATAGAATTCCGCAGGCGTCGCCCGTTCGACTTGGGTCCGAGCCTTTATATATTTCGGATGCTCCGTTTTTTTGGATCGTACTCCCATTCCATTTGTTGTCGTCCAGATGAAATGGTGTATCGTGGGCTCGGGTCAAAGTTTGATTGTACTCGATGGATGTGGGATATGCAGGGCTGTCACATTTGTTGCGAGTCAAGGATCGTCAAGCAAGTTCAAGGCTGCCAGGACCCCCGCGATGAAGTCGGGACGCATGCCCCCAAGGCTGTAGACGATTGGGACGCGCAAGAAATGGAAAAAGCGGCAGAGGAGCTGAGTCCAGTTTATCATTTGCGGTTTGATTCTGCGTAGTGACTTGATTCCACAACGCCAGTGCGCCACGACGGAAGGAGAGTTGAGCAACTGAAGCAGTCGCTTGATTCCTGCGTTGTTTCAAACTGAAACTTGATGAGGAGATTACAGGGAGCCCCATCCACACAGATTGGACGAGGCAAGTCGAGATGAGCAAGCAGATAGGCGCTGATGAAAGAAACCCGAAAAATCGACATGAAAGAGCAGGAAAGACCTGCTTGGTCAGCGTCTGATGGCGCATCAATGGCGCTTGACCCAAACCACATCATCGACCAATCCTCGACTCGACTCTTTCTGCTTTCCCTCCTCCAGCATCGCTCAACGGGACTTGCATTCTGTCATATCCGTCACTAGAAGTCCTCTGACAGGAAACCCAGAGACTTGTCTTACAGATTCGGTCTTTGGAGTGGGGCGGAAGAATATTGCTGTTAAAGCGAGAGAGCGGGATCGGATGGCAGATTTGCAAGGTGCGATATCCGTGCGTTGTGTATCCTCCCCGGGCCTCAGATACGCCTACTCGCAAGCAGAGAGCTTTCCGGAGTTTGCCGCCCATCAGATACTCCAAGATCCCTGGTGTACCCCATTCTGAGTGGCGCACGGATAACTTGGATGCTTGGCTGCTTGAGAGACGTATCCCGGACGTATTTTCTTGCGGCTGCCCACCTCGTCGTCACGCTCAGTGCTACTCCCTCGCCGCCAGCTTTCACGTCTCGCGCTCTGCGGCACCTCTCGCCCGCGGATCAAGCACTTGGTCTCAAGAGCTCACCGAGCACTCACTCCTAGACGCCATGGATCTTCTTGACGACGATGCGCTCGCCGACCGATACAGACTCATCGAAGAGCATTCATGTACGGGCATCCGAACCTTGCAGTACTTGATCGACGCCGAACCTTGCTGGCACCATCCTTATCTGCCGCCTACGCTTCTAAAAATCTGTGGTCTTGAACGAGCACGCGGTTTTCATCCCCGGGTGAAAGAGCGCCTCGGCTAGGCTCGCTCCGGAATTCTTGGTCGGTGACGCGGTTTTTATACGTTTTGCAATGAAGCCGATAGCCCTCCTCAGTATACTCCAAACATATCAAGCGCACTCACCCGCCTCGCAAGCTGCGCTCACCCGCCCGCCGCCAAGGTCGATCCAGATTACAGCCACTATTGGACGCCATCCTCTCCCTCCCTGTCCACATCGCGGCCCATCGGCCCTTACCGCCACGCCCGCACTGCCTCAGCCCATGCCCCACGAGCTGCGGAAGCCATCCGCGATCTGCGGCGATGTGGGTCGGGGAGTCGGGGAGTCCGGTGCACGTGTCGCCGCCTCCAAGCGCGTATGCAACATCTGGCGCGCCGTCGCAGGTACCAATTCTGAGGTGTGGGGGCGAACCAGACAAGATGCTTACAAGCGCGGGCTTTTGCCAGTCGTATTTATCGTCCACTCGTATCGGAGATGCTGCGCTCGGGTTATCATCCTACGTTGTATTTCTTTTACTCCCCCCTTCGGCTTGACGTGAGCCTGGGTGGTTGTTTTATTTTATCGGTTCTGGTCTTGCCGTCCAGCCGCACGGCGATGTCGTATGATTGTGTACCCTGATGTCGCGATCTCCTCGAAGTCCCGGTCGGTCTGTTCAACCAACCTGTCCCACGTCTGCAAAATAACCATATGCTTGGCTACTTGTATGACTCGCAGCGATCCGCGAGTGCAAAAAAAACAGTTGCTTCTGTTGTCATGACCTCGGGCGGAGTCGAACCGCCGGCTCTCCCAGCAATCCTAATCGAGATAATGTTGTGGGAATGAGTGATCATACTCCACGAGGACTTCCATGTCTATGGTGGGTAGGCGGCAACCTGAGTGATTTCCAGAGCCTTTACAAGCACGGATGTATGTACATTACTGTCTTTGGATTCGCAACACTGACTTTGCATGCCAGATTGGGCTGGGGCCTTTACTCAGACTGAGAGTTGAACAAGAGCTCTACGGCCAACATCGGCACCCTGTCTTCTGAGCACACCGAATCTCTTACGTCTAGAAGAAAAAAAGCCAACGTGCCTGAACATGTCCTCGGGTGGGATCGAACCACGGCTCTGCGGAAAGTTTTGTGGGAATGCGTTATCGAGTTATGGTACTCCGCGAGGAGTTCATGCCTTGGGTGGGTATGTGGGTACGCAGGTGTTTCCCGGAGTTTTAGCAGGCACCTATATTGAACATCCCCGGTACGTTTTGGATTTCTTAACGCAGAGCCAAAGTTTCAGACTTTAATCTTCCAGGTCGGACTCGAGTAAAGGCTGCGGAGACTATTTCGCCTTGGAACGCAGTTAGATTTTGAAGAACGCAAGAAAACGTTCGGCACGACCGCACATTCTCGGGCGGAGTCGAACCGCCGGCTCTCCCAGGTAACTCTCGTCGCCCCAAAGAATTTTGTGGCAGTGAGTTATCGTACTCCACGAGAATATACACGTCTAGGGTGGATGATGGATAGGTGGGTACCTAGATATTTTCCAGACCTTCTACAGGCACGTATGGTAAGTACCCGACGCTCGCGTCCAGATTTCTTGACGATGGTGTGAAATTTCAGGCTTCTATCCCGGATGGAATTCGGGCTCTTCGCCGGAATTGTAACACGAAGCGATCTGCGCCTTGGAACGTTAACACAATTTGAGGACAGAAGGAAAAAAAAAAAACAGGACGTTGAGATCGATATGTCCCCCAGTGGATTCGAACCACCGACTCTCTCAGAATCCGATTTGACTCCAAGTTGCGAAAGTGAGTTGTCGTACAATGAAGCCCAGTGAGAAACCCGTCTGGGCAGGTATGCTCAAACCCGCTCAGATGTGGTCCAACTGGGGCAAACTGGTGCTCAACAGATCAACTTCCCAAAATAGCTTCAACCGTCGCCAAATTCCTTGTTTTCCTCATTCCTGAATGGCATTCAACTTAGAGATCTTTTACAAAATTTCCAGCGAAGCCAGAATGCAGGCTGAGAACGGAACTTGCCGTCTTGTTTGTTTTTATTGACAGGGCCACGTGATGCTATCGATCTTGCCTTCTCCCTTCATCGTCGCGTCCATCGCCCTGCATCGCTGCTACCTCAAGCCCTTGGAACGTCTAGCATACGTCTCTAGACTATATCTGTATCACCTCCTCGCGTTCTGGAGAGTTTTATCCAACGGACGACGCTCCAACGGCCCAAGATGAGTTTTACCAATATCGACGCGTCAGTCGGCATTAGTTCCTTCAGGGTCTTCGAGGTGCTCAAAATCCTTCATATACGTCTTTAATTCAACCTCCTAGGTACTCAAATCTCCAACAAGACTGGCCGTGGAGCGTGCAGAGACCCCCATAATGCGCTGTTACCATTCCTCGTCTATCTGACCCGGATTTTGTCCTGTACAGGTCCAGTGCGGGGAAGCAGCTGAACAGTTCTATCCAGGGTGTATCAGGCTCGACGAGCAGGCATATTATTGGTCGGAACGTCCATGGGTCAAGTCTTGGAAGTCTTAGGTATGTGCTCGACCTTTGATCTTCCATTCCTCGTATCGCACTCTTGTCTTGACACCATCCTTCCTATCGGAACTTCTTCATATCCCCCATTCGCTTCTCCACCAATCCCCATTGCCTTCGTGCTCCCCAATGTCCGTTCCACCCGTTCCACATGTTAATCATGTCGTGTACTAGGAATTCGAGAGCAAGAGATAGCGGCAGGAGGGAGGGAGCAGCCGTAGAGGGAGCAGAAGAATGCGGACAAGGAATCATGCAGGTGCGTCTGCTCAACATGTGTATCCGCTCCGTTTTTCCCTCCCTTTCATCTACACCTCCGCTTCCTCCCCTTTAATTGTCTCTTCACTCACCTCCCCTCTGGCCTCGCCGTCCGCTACCCCCATCCTCCCCATCGTCAACACTGTTTCTCGGTGTGATTGCTGATGTTCTTGTCTCAGGAATGGATGTGGTCCGCCGACGACAATGGAGACTGCGCGCAGCACCCCGATCGTAAACCGCTGAACAGGTTCCAAAGGCGAGTTCTCGCCACCCCCACCTGAATCCCTCTCACGTGTACTCAGTTTTCGCGCTCGCGGTGTGGACTTGACAGACAGTGAGTACACATTGTTTTACAGATGTTACCCGTTGTAATGAGATGTTTCTAGTCACCGGACCTTCGGCCACAACAAGGACGCAAACTCCGGACTGCACGCGCGCATTAGGTACATTCTTCCCGTCGTTCTTTTCAGGGGTACGATGCGACGCGTTCTGTACAGGTTAATGGTGATTTCCTCATTGTCGCCGCGTCCAACGACGCTTCGGCGCGCCGTCGCCTACGCCGCTCGATCAACTATCGCAGCCTTCGCCATCAACCGCCGCCGTGTCTAACCTCCCTACCGTCCGCCGTCTCTTTCATCAGGCCGTACGGGGGCTGTCGGTGCGAAGGTATGGGGCAAGGTATGGGGCACCACTGTGACGGGACTTGGCGCTCGACGCTCGATGCGCGACGTGTGTAGTCGATTCACTGTGTATTATGTAGAAATGCAATATATATATTCACAATTATTACAACGGAGTACAAGAGACAGAAAGTAGCACATTTGAGCAGTTCTAAGCATACCTACCCATAGCAAAGCATATCGGAGCAGATTGAGTTTCGAAAAAAGTCCAGAAAATGTGCTGAGAGGTGCTCGGGTATGCTGGGATATGGGCTGTTCGAAAGAAGCACATTTGAGCAGGTTTGAGCATACCTGCCCAGACGGGTTTCTCACTGGGAATGAAGTGACAGACTAAGTACTGAAACTCTACCAGGGATGGACCCTAAGTTCTGTTGCTTAGGTTGAGATGATGGAAACCCGCGGCTTACGCATCCGTTTGGATTCGCCGCTTAGGAAAATAAGATCGGCGTAATTTCTGAATGTAAACGGCTCAACAGACCTAAATTGCCAGCTTACTAGTCTCCGCTGCACTGGCTTGGTTGCGGAGGGTCCGCGCCTGCTTTGAATACATGCGTCCCTGGTTGATTTACGCAGGAATCGCCCGTTCGATTCGGGGCTGAGCCATACGCAGCAGTACGCTAGGATTTTTGGTCCCACCTGCGAGAGGCCGGCACCGACTAGAACAGAAATGGTAAATCCCCTCGAACGGGCGTTCAAACAGGAATCGCCCGTTTGTTTTGGGTCCGAGTCGTATCTCGTTTGCCTTCGGGGAAAAATCGTTCGATTTGGTTTTGGTTTCACTTTGTTGACTTGAACAGCGAGTTTGGTGTTGGAATGATGACAAGCCGACACGTTGGAGATACGTGGCGGTTAGTGTTGCCGCGGAGTGAGTCGAGTCGAGCCGATGCCATCAACTCGTCTCAACTCGATCAAGCGAGTTGAGCCGAGTTCTGATCGAGTTGAGACGAGTTGGTGTTCCCATCAGTCCCACGAGCCCTCATTCGGAAGTGCCAGGACAGAACGAACAGAATAAGAGGGGTTTGAATCTATTTGAACCTCGGGGAGACCATTGAACCATTCCCCGAAGTCCTATTTGCCTTCAGGATTTTTTTTGGCAGTGATTTCCAATCACATCACAACGAAAGGACAAAAGCCATTATCCACCTTGAAAGCATGGCGGAAAAAAAAGAGATGAGCTAGATTCAAGCTATACTAAGCCACCAATGATAATAAGACAGCACTGCGTGCCTCCTACCAAGGATTTTATGTGGCGCCTCTTTTGGGATGGTGGCTGTGAACGCTTTCTGGCGGATGGGAAAATGATAGCATCAAGTTGATCAACTCGCCTCACATCGGTGTGCAACTCGACTCAACTCGACTGGTCGAGTTCATCAACTCGATGTGCGAGGCGAGTTCCGGACCGGTGCCAACTCACACCGACGGCAACACTAGTGGCGGTTGGCTGCGGTTGGCTGCGCATTGATACGCTGGCATGGAGATGCACAGCGTTTGGCATGGAGACGTGACTCAGCTGGTCTGGTTCATTGTTCTACCTCATCCATTTGTCCCTGTATTGTACATTGTTCTCTAGGTATAAAAGGCCGCTGTTTTCTTGAATAAATTATTGGATCATATCTCCCTTTTCCCCCGCTCCCTTGGATGTGATATTCTTACATTTGGATTGAGTGTAGCGGCTGACACCTACCTGGATGCGCCAGCGAGCTCAAGCCGAAACTCCAGAAAATGAACCCATACACCTGGATAACGAGTTGTGCTTGCATTGGCTCGGTTGCGGATGGTCCGCACCTGCTTGGTCTAACGTGACAAGATCAATGTTTAAGCAGGAGTCGCCTGTTCGATTCGGGGTCGAGCCATGCTTGCGTCAACGCGCTCATTTTGTTCTTGTTTTCCTTGGGCCGTCAAGGTTCGGACAAAAAAATCACCGACGCGGCATACGCTACTTCCGGGATATATGATACTCTGGGAAAGAAGAGAATGGGAGCTTGCAGATGACGAATGTGAAAGAGCTTCACGAACCCAGGCTGCCAGTCCACCCTGTACCGGCTCGGTCGCGGGCGGCCCGCGCTGCGCTTCGTGGACGAGTCCCAACGCAGCAATCGCCCGTTCGATTCGGGTCCCAGTCGGAGGTCATACCTGTAGGAAATTTTTATTTTATTTGAGTCCAGTAATGTTTCACGTTGTTCACTTTTTTTACAGCGACGTCGGTACGAGTCTAGCGAAGATGGATAGATATCAGGTAATTCCTTGAAGAATGTTCAACCGGAGCTGAGCGCCTCATGAATGTTTGACGAGCCTCCAGAAAATGAACCATACACCTGGATAATGAGTCGGGTTTGCATCGGCTCGGTTGCGGATGGTCCGCACCTGCTCCGTCTTACGTGGAAAGACCAGATTTTAAGCAGGATTTCGCCTGTTCAATTCGGGGCCGAGCCATGCTTGCGTCCGACCCGCGTTCGTTTTGTTCTTGCTTTGCTTTTGCTTGCAATTGCAATATGCTTCTGCCGTCAAGGCTCGACCAGAAACCGCCGACGCATGGCATACGTGCTATTCGACGCTCTGGCAAAGAAGAGAATGGTAAGCAGCTCTAGATCTCAGATGACGAATGAAATATGTTCACGGACCCAAAGGTACTGCAACGGCTCGGTCGCGGGCGGCCTGCACCTGCGCTTCGTTGACCAGTCCCATATAGGTCTACGCAGGAATCGCCCGTTCGATTCGGGTCCGAGCCGTATTTGCATTTGGCATTTTATTGAGTTTCAGAGTGTTAATTTTGAACAGCGTGTTTGGATCGAGTGTAGCCGTATGAGTGGCTGAAACTTACCCGATGTGCCAGTGAGCTCGGCCAGAATGAATGTTTGACGAGACTCCGGAAAATAAACCACAGGAGTTGGGTTTGCATCGGCTCGGTTGCGGATGGTCCGCGCCAGTGTGCTTCGTCTGGTGGAGCAAGACTCGTTTCAAGCAGGATTCACCCGTTCGATTCGGGATCGAGCCATGCTTGCGTCGATGCGCGTTCCTTTTGTTCTTGTCTTGCTTGTGCTGTTAAGGTACGGATTGAAAATGGCCGACGCGGCATACGCTGTTGCAGTTCTCAAACGGTACGGTAAAGAGAAGAATGGTAACTCACAAATGACAAATGTAAAACAGCCTCACGAACCCAGGTTACCAGGGTGTCCTGTACCGGCTCGGTTGTGGGAGGCCCGCACCTGCGCTTCATGAATGAAGGCGAAGCTTACGCAGGAAGCAGGAATCGCCCGTTCGATTCGGGGCTGAGCCATCGCACACAAGGACGACTTTTTCATCTCGGAAGCGTGGAAGCTGGCAAGTCGCGCGATCTAAATCAAATACGGGGCTAGGATACGAGTTGGGTGTTCACCGGCTCGGTTGCAGAGGGTCCGCACCTGCTCTCCGTTGCCATTTTACGCCGGCACCCGTTCGATTCGGGTCCGAGCCATATTTGTGATGGGTGACTTTTTATTGACGGCGCACTTGGATCGTGCTCCCATTTAATTTGTCGTTCGAATAAGATGGTGTGTCGTAGGCTCAGGCCAAGGTTTGATTTGACTCGATGGATGTGTGACCGCAGCTACAGTTGAACTTGTGGAGTCAAGGATCTTCAAGCTTGAACCCCGAGGCTGTGGACGATTGGGACGCGCAGAAAACAGAAAAACGGCAGTGGAGATAAATCCAATTTAGCATTTGCGGTTTGATTCTGCGTAGTGACTTGATTCCACAACTTCGCGACACGTCAGAAGCCGAAGGAGACTTGAGCAATTTAAGCAGTCACTTGATTCCGGCGCTGTTTTGAACTTGATGAGGAGATTCCAGGGAGCCCAATCCACACAGATTGGACGAGGCAAAAGTGAATAGGCGCTGAGGAACAAGACCCGAGAAATCGACATCAAAGAGGAGGAGGTGGGAATGCTTGCTGTGTCAGCGTTTGATGGCGCATCAAACACGCTTGACTCAGACCACATCGTTCGAGAGATCCTCGACTCGACGCTTTCTGCTTTCCCTCCTCCAGCAGCGCCCAACCGGACTCTTCCTCTCTCATATCCGTCCCCCGAAGTCTTGTGGTATGAAGCCAAGAGGCTCGTCTTGCAGATTCGGTCTTTGGAGTGGGGCGGAAGAATATTGCTGTTGGTTAGAGTGAAAGAGCAGGTTCGGATGGAGATTTCGAGTCTGTATGGTGCGATATCCGTGCGCTGATTATTCATCCCAGGCCTCGGATAAGCCTACTCGCCCACAGGGAGTTTCCCGGAGGTCGACATTGTCGACATGGAAATCGGCGGCAGGGCGATGAGTCTGAGGCCTTGCACTGGCTCAGCGGACGCGCTCTTGTGCGCAGCGCATGTTCACAGCCCCTTTGGCAGTGTAGTCTGAGCTCCTAGACGCCTCGATTCTTCGTTTTGCCGCCAAGATACTCCAATATTTCTTGGGCACCCCATTCTCGCGGATAACTTGGATGCTTGGCTGCTTGCGAGACGTATTCCGGCGCTTTTCTCTTGCGACTACCTACACCGTCGTCATGCTCAGTGCCTCTCCCTCGCCGCTAGCCTTCACCGGTCACCCCTCGCCCTCTGCGACACTTATCGCCATGAATCTTCTTGACGACTGTGCGCTCGCCGACGGATACAGACTCGCGTTGAAGACCATTAGATGTACGGCAATCCGAACTCGACGCAGATCCTCGCTGGTACCATCTTCATCTGTCGCTCGCGTTTCTGGAATCTGCGACAAACGTGTCTTGACCGAGCACGCCGCTTCCATTGTCGGGTACAACCACATCAAGCGCGCTCAACCGCCTCGCAAACTACGCTCTCTCGCCCGCCGCCAAGGTCGATCCAGCATTGACGACGTCCGCTCTCCGCATTCACGGGGTCTCTCGTCTGCCAGTCTAGGGCCATGTCCAGGTCTAAACACAAGGCTCTGTAGAATGCTGCGCTTGGACTTCATCCTGCATCGTAGTGCGGGGGGTCGCCCTTTCGAGTTGGGCTAGAGCCATGAGAATGGTCTGGAAATGATCTTTTTCCGTTGGTTCTGGTTCTCTGCCCAGCAAGACGTCGAGCTTTCAGATGTCTGTCGGCTAGAAAATTGAATACGTTAAGGCTTTGACACTTCCCGCCACAGCTCAAGATTCAGCGATCTGGGAAGCCCAAGCGCTTGGCTCATTTTGTCGGGCAATCCCTCAATCGCGCACCGGTGAAGGATACACAGATGGTAGATCCAGTGCAGAACGATGAGAGTATTTTTGCCGCTGCCCCCTTGAGTACTTACAACCCGTGGTCGTAGTTTCTGGGATGTATGGACATGGTCAAGGAATTCCGGGAGTCCTGCCAACGGATATTCCACGTACCATCTGCTGGCCGCCCTGGTATCTGTGAGAGTATCAACTAGACGACTGTTGCAGTGGTGAATATCACGTATACCCTTTCCTCCTCAACGATCGCTGATATTGCGGTTTACTTCACGGCCGGCCGGTTTTCTCAACCTATCCCACGTCTGCAGATTGACCATCTAATTAGGAGGGATCCGAGAGTGTAACAAAAGAAGTCTTGAACTCGCCAAATGACCTCGGGCGGAGTCGAACCGCCGGCTCTCCCAGAATCCTTTCTATATCAAGAAGAATGTTGTGGGAGTGAGTTATCATACTCCACGAGGACTTCAATGTCTACGGTGGGTAGGCGGGAACCTGCGCGAGTTCCGGAGCCTTTGCAGGCACGGATGTATGTACATTACGGTCTTTCAATTTCGCAACACTGATCAAAATCGCAGGCTTCCAAGCATGCCACATCTGCAGATGGGACCGGGGCCTTTCCTGGGAGTCGAAAAAGAGCTCTACATCGGCGCCCTTTCTTCTGAGGACAGCGAATTTCTGACGTCTGGAAGAAAAAAAGCCAACTTGCATAAATGTCATGTCCTCGGATGGAATCGAATCACGGCTCTGCGGAATTTTTGTGGGAATCATTTATCGGGTTATAGTACTCGGTGAGGGGTTCACGCTTCGGATGGGTACTTGGGTACGTAAGTACGTAGGTACGTAGGTACGTAGGTACGTGGGTGCTTGCCGGAGTTTTAGCAAGCACCTATATTGAACATCCCCGGCACGTTTTGGATTTCCTAGCGCTGAGTCAAAGTTTCAGACTTCATACATCCAGGTGACGACCAGGTCGGACTCGAGGAAAGGCTGCGAAGGTTATTTCCCCTTAAACCACAGCTAGATTTGAGGACCGCAAGAAAAAGATTTGTATCACCACAGCACGTTCTCGGGCGGAGTCGAACCGCCGTCTCCCAGGTAACTCTCATCTCTGGAGAATTTGTGGGAGTGAGTTATTTTACTCCACGAGGATTTACACATCTGAGGTGGGTAGGTGGGTACATAGATATTTCTCGAAGCATATGCAGCCACCTAGAGTGCGCACTCGCCTGCGCTTAAATTCCTTGACGCTGATATCGAACTTCCAGATTCCGGAGGGGAATCGGGCTCCTCGCTGGAATCGTGCTACAAAGAGCTCCTCCGGTTGAAACGTTGACACAGTTTGAGGACAACAAGAGAAGAAAAAAATGAGGTGGCAGCGTGCATGTCCCACAGTGGATTCGAACCACCGACCCTCTCCAAATCGGGTGCTCATACCGATGATTGAAGGAGGTGGTCATACTCCACGAGGACTTAGACTCACATGACGAGCAGGGTACCCTTATGAGGCCATCTACAATTATGTGCGGTGCACTTCCCCTCCGTCTCGCGCTCCCTGGCCTCGAGCTCGTGGTATTTGTTCGTTTATGCCCCGCAAATTTAGGGTGGGCAACCACATCGAATCAACATGGGAGACAAAAATGCTCTCCAAGCCGCAGGGCCCTCGGGTGGATTTGAACCACCGACTCTCCCAGAACATCACGCAACGTGCCACGCATCGGGAGTGAGTTAACCTTACTCCACGAAGGCTCCCTTAACTAATTTCGTATCTTGAATAAGCTGGTATCATAAGGTAGTATGTGCACGATGATCACATGCAGCGTTCCGTTCAAGACTTGGTTTAAAAATCACGGTTGGACATTATTAATGCACATTGCAGGCTGGTGCATGCCGCTCATTAAATGCGACTGCGCATAGCTGAGACCAGGAAAGCGTATGATTGGGAAAAGGGGCTCGGCAGTGGTGAGCGAATCAGAAGTTGAAGATGTGGATCGAAGTGCGGGTATCTAAACATGGAGCACGGTACGTGTTGTCGCATGAATTGCATGAGGAATATCGGCGTGTTCGGAATCTGTACCAAAAGGCCTCAATAACGAAACCCTTTGAAGAGGTAGAACTGCGCACCTAGACATCCTGCGTGACCGGAACCTTTCGGCACCGCTTACGACGTCGGCGACGCTTTTTATCATTTACTATGTGTTAAACCAAGTCCGAATAAGCAGACAAATCCACGGAATAAAAACACGGCGCACCGTCCTGCTCGAGAACCGCTCCAGCCGCATCCTCCATGCGGGACAGGACGTCGCGCGTCTGGGCGAGGTTGCGCTTCCGTGCGTAGACAGCCCACGCAAAGGGGAGGGAGAACATTGTGTTGTGCGTCATTTCGGCGAGCGCCGCGTGCACGCTCAACGCCTCGACCTATTCGTCCGTCAAAAGTGGCTCCAAAATGGCATACGTATCCCAACTCACTGGCGTGTTGAAGGGTACGATCTGTTGTGTGGTGAGAGTACAATCAGCGTGGGGACAGAGCACGGATAGCAAACACACTCGAGTTCGCGGGGGAGGGCCGTCCTTTCCACGAGACCCGGCGTTCAGTGGCGGAATGTAGTAACGGCGTAGTTACTCACCGCGGTGGGCAACAGCTCGCTACCCCGCACGACGAAGGTGCGAGGACCAAGTTGGGGTTGAACTGGCGTAGTAGATTCAGACATGTAGAGAGAAGAGAAAGAACACGAACGAGATATCCGAATCAAAGTCAGCCCATATAATGCCCTCGCTTGGCTCTGGCCACCACGAGGCGCCCGGCCGATCGATGCCAGATGATTCCTGTTTCATTCAGCGCGAGTGATGGTGGGAATGTTGCATTTTTCAACCCAAATGTTCTGCCCTGTGCTTGCCCCCGAAATTCAACCGCTTTTGCTGAATGTATCGGGGTTTCTTGCCTGCATTCAAAATTCTCTGGCTTTGTCACTCTTGGGTGAGCGTTGCGTTTCCAACATTCTCCGGCGATTTATCTCCAGTACCGCAAATAAACCTTTCCTTTCTTGGATGCAGGGCAACAGTGAGATTCGTCGAGATCGTTACGTTGGCACCCAAATTAGAATTCGCCCAACAGGAGGTAGACACCCATGACGAAACTGTCCTCGGACGCACGGATTTCGGGGCAACTCCACCGACATGCAGAGCAGTTAGAGTTCCAGAGTTTTATACATGTACAGAATTTGAACCGAGAAGATTGTAAGTGGGAAATCATCCAACGAATAGAGACAGAGCTGACAAAACCTCTCATTATGATTCTTTCCTCCGCTTCGCAGCCCTCCCTTCCTCCCCGTGTCCACGCTTCCGCTTCCCACCTCCACTCCGCTCTACCCAACAGCCTTAGCGCCCGTGCTATGCAGCGCAACGAAATAGGACGTACCCTCCTCCTCGTGATCCGTCCCTTTAAACTCCAACCTCCGCACAGCGCGCTCCATCTCCCCCAACACCTCCCCCGCCCGCTTGACGCTCCCCATCCGCACATACACCGCCCACGCGCCCTCCACCGAGAACATCTTCGTCTTGCGGGCGAGGCGCGCGAGCGCCTTGTGGATCTGTGCTTGCTGGGCTGCGGTTTCTGCTTCCGCTGTAAACTCAGGTTCCGCGCCTGCGCCGTCGTCGTCGTCGTTGGCGGCAGCTTGTGGGGGTTCAGCGGGCTTCGTGGTCGCAGGCGCAGGGACGGACGCTATGCGGCTCGCGCGGTCGAGCAACTCCTGCATACCGCGGGGTTTCTGGGCCGTCGTAGCAGCGGGGCCGCGCGCTGGGTCCGAACCTGACGCCTTGGTTGGCACGGATGGAGTGGCCTGCTGGCGCTGCTGTGCACGTCTCAGTACAGGAACGCGGGAAGTACAACGTATGCGGCCGACCTTTCCTTCCTTTGCCGCGACCGTGGACATGGATACAGGCGACACTATCGACGGGGAGAACTAAAGCGACACATGAGAGGCTGCTCAGCAGATCGTTGATGAACGACTGACCTCTTGGATTAAGGAAACATCAGCAGTAGCATCCACCTTGATACCCCAATCAGCCAACGGAGTCAGAGGGAATTAGTTAGACTAAACACACGACTTTACGGGGCGTCGACGTCGCGACAAAAGGGGGCAGCTTCTTGGTACCGTGACGTTTCCCGGGATGGGCTGAGTTCCCCAGGCTGGGATGCGCGAGTTCGCCGCAATGGTGGGTCTGTGGGCGATACTTATTACGATTACAACGCATTCAAGAATGGCTCGGGAAAGTAGACGGTGTACGCACCGGCGGTCGCGTAGTGGTCTCAGCGTGTTCTTCTGCGAGGAGGGATTTCAGGTTCGCCAGCGCACGCACCTGGGGTTTGGGTCAGTGCGAGTCGTCAAGGGATCAGTCAAACGGGCTTACCACTGGCACGGTGGATTCTTCTTCCTGTGTGGGAGACGCGGTGGGCTCAGTGGACGTAGCTGCCGATTTGTTTTGAGACGTCTGAATCACCGCTCAGCACCAAGCCGTGAATAAGAGAAGGAAAGCAGTTACCACCGGAGTCGATGCCTCAAATGTCCTGCTCTTCCGCCCAGTCTTGATTACGGGCGGCGCCGTCGGCGGCCGCTGAGGAAGCTACATATGTACGACGCAAGCTGAGTACAACCGACGCAAGTCACCATACACACCTCCGCGCGCTTCTTGGCACTCAGGTGCTCATAGCGCTGGGCCTTGTACTCCTTGATGCGATGCTCGAACTTGACGCGATTGTTCTTGTAGCGGTCCATCCAGGATTTGGCGGCGCGATGGCGGCTCCACGCGAACTCGTCCGACGCCTGCAGAGAGGTGATATGGGAACACACATTATGTGAGGGAATGAATACCTTAGGCCCAAGATGCCCGTACAGCGCCTGGCTAAAACGGCGGATACCCGTGCAGTCTTGAATCGCGAGGAACTTCGTGAGCTGGTAATCCTCCTTGGCGGTAAATCTGCAGGCCGGAGATTCAGCGAAGGGATTCGGAGCAAGACGGCGAGTAGACAGTGGCTAACTTGACGTTGCGGTACCCAGCGCCGGGGACGGGCGTTTCCCAAGGCATGTCGCGTGAATCCTCGTGGTGAGAGGCTGAGAGTCAAGACTGAAGAGTCGTCGAGAGAACGTGGCCAGGGTCGACAGTCAATCTATCGGGGGTATCCAAGGTTCGGGAGATATAATGAAGCCCGCGGAATGGAAGATGCATAGACGGCGCCGATCTCGACAGGCCCAACACGGGCAGGGCGTTAGAGAGCGGGAAATCGCTCAACGGGGAGAAAACGCGTGGTTGGCCGTGCGACTCGTGATGTCGACTTTTGTGCGTCCTGGGAGGTCGAACGGAGCGATGGCGTGAAGGACACGTGGATATGTGGAGATCGCGAACACCACGACTGAGCAGGGGAGGTTTTTTACATGGAAGGGAGTGGTGAGTCATGACTCTGCCGTTTGCCGAACGGGTTCTCACGATGGCCGGCATGGTTCGGCATCATTTTCAACCGTACGTAAGTTCAACCTTGTTCAAGTTCAACCACTCCTGGAACTGTACTCCGGCATCTGGCAACTTTTCATTGAAACGCCCGACAACTTTACAAGGTATCAAGCAATACCTTGTTCATTTGCGCGCAACGAATCCTTTGTTGTGGGGCAGCATAAATTGCGCGGAGAAAGTTTTTCGAGTCAAGGTCAGTTCTATCCGACTTCCCTCAAACTGGGCAACGCATGTCTAAGCAATCATTTACGGTTCAAATTATGTGCTTACTCGATTATGATACCTTCCAAGAAATAATATACACGTTTAGCGCTTCTCCCAATTATTACCACTTCTACCGCCTCACGCGCTTAACCTCCGACACCTCCACCTCCGGCGATGCCTCCCGCTTAGTCCCACCGTTGCGGCGCCGCAGCGCGTCGTACAACGCTTTGTTAAACCCGATGCACTGGAATCCCATGCAGTCCGCGTTCAGGATGCCATTGGCGAAGGCTTTGGCGATGACGGGGACGCGCTCGTCGGGCGGGAGGGTGCCGAGGTGCGCGGCGAAGTGCATTTCCAGCGGAGACTGAGTGAAGGAATCGTTAATGGCGGCTGAATGCAAAAGAATATGGACCGCATACCACGACTTCAGGCGGAGGAGTCCCGCCAAGGCATAAATGACGCAGGTCATGCGCGCGGTACGTCCCGACGTAGAATATCGAGTCCTCGACGTCGACGAACAGCTCGCGCGCGGCGCCGTGCAGTGCGGGGACCTCCAGCGCCTCGGTCCACGACCCGCGCGCGTGGTATCGGTGCGTGGGGTGGAACGCCAGGGCGTGCAGACGCGCGGGGGTGCACCAGACTGTGCGTTTGGGGAGGTAGGTCGATTGGTCGAGGAAGCTGGGGAGTGTGGGTCAAAAATTAATGGACGAGTGTAGCCTTGGGTGAGATTGAGTTACCTCGCACAAGCGGGATCCTGCGGCAGTTCAAGTAAGTTAATGAACAACAGGAAAAGGAGGAGACAATTCGACGAACCGAAGCCATGATATCGTGTAAATTAACCCCACTCTTCGCAACAGGCTGCAGCAGCCCGAATTCAGGACGTTCTGCGATCGAGGACGGAAGCGCGGCCATGAAATCCTCATAGAGTACCCGCGCCACCGCGGTCTGTAACGCCGATGGAGTTAAAAGAACCAGCGCTCAAACTACACCGCGACCTACCGGAACGCGCCCGTGCTGCCGTTCTTTTAGTTTAGCGAGAACCTCACGACGGGATTTATTCTCACCTTGAGACGACTCCGAAGAGCCTGGTTGACAGTATTCACGCGTGTGAATCGTTCTTCCGACGAGCGGGAATCCTGGAGCGCGTCAGATGAGTATAGACCATCTGCAATAGTACCCACATCTCTGAGCGACTGAGATATTTTGCCATAGTCAGTACTCTGTCCACCAACGGACAAACGACGTACGGCAATGGTGGTCCTGGTAGTGTATCATCAGCGGAGAAATATCATCCGAAAGAGCAACCTTACCGCAACTGTTCGGATTCCACATCCATGCTTTCGGCCGCCTCAATAACGTCGCTGCATGTCTTGAGTTTCTCCGTAAGTAACCGCTAAACCACGAAGAAGAAAACAGTAAGACGGACCTTCTCGAGATCGGTTGTCCTCGTTCGCAAGTTGCTGCAATCCTATCGTTTCGTTTGAGATGTATTTGGACAGGTTGATATAGGGAGCGCACCTGCTGCAGCTGCCGGTTCTGCGCCTCGAGGTCGCCGCAGGTCTGGTTGCCGTTTCGGATTCAGAACTTTGGTTGGAGACGAGAAAGACTAAGCAAACCTCCTTCAGCTGATTATACTTCAGTTCAAGATTATCGTACTCGTCCTGGACGTCCGAAGTAGTCTGCGAGGTGCAAATTGGTAGTGAAACTTTGATGGACAGAAGCCATTGAACTCACGGTCGAGTCTTTAGATAGCGCGAGATACTTTTTGGTGACGCTCTTGTTGGTAGCAGACAGCTTATCGTATTCCTGTGCAACCGTGAACGAATCCGATGACGAAAATGCGGTAGCGGTGAGCCGACTTACAATTTGCAACTCCCTGCTAAAGTTCTTCTGCTCGTCGTACATCTTTGCTAGTTTCTTGTACGCCTGATTCAGAAATTTGGGATGAGAACCCCCCGCTGGGAAGAGAAAGTGCGACTCGCCTCGTCAGAGGTTTTTTTCTGCAGATTGAGCAACTCAGATTACATTGCGAGGAGCCAGGATTCCGGCGACTCACGAGCTTGGCCGCCCTGGCCACGTCTCCCGCCAACTTATTCACCTCCGCAGTGAGCTCCTCGATCTCGTCATTCTGCGGTAGATATGAACGGAAAACTCGACACAGTGCGACCCAGGTTCGTACCGTCTCGACAGGTTTGCGCGATTTCCTCGCCTTCAAGGTGTCGTACTTGACCCGAAGTGCTTGTAACGCCTAGCAGGGGCCAAGAAAATTAGCGTAGACACAACCATAAGGCAGCTCATAAGTATAGGAAGCCTACCCGCTCTGCATCCGTCTTCTGCGAGCAATAAGAATTAGAATTAGAATCAGTGCATGCGAAATCAACGTCGGATACACACCTCCTCCACGTATTGGAGCGCGAGCTGCTCATGGGCCGTCGCGTTTGCGACCAATTCGGCGTGCGTCGAGTTGACCTCGGACAGCGTCTAAAGGTTAATCGCAGCGTGTGATCACAACTCTCTCGGACGATCAAACAGGAATAGTGTACACACCCGCTTGAGTTCGCGATGGGTCGTCTTCAGGGTATCGTATTTTTGGCGCAGGTACGATTCGGACTGGCCAGTAATATTAATGGAGATATGAAACGGACTGAGGGCTGAGGCGTTGTCTCACCTCCTCCTCTTCGGCCTTCTGCAAGACGCGTCAGTAGCAGAAATTTGAAATTCGAACAACAATGAACTCACTTGGGCCGCTGCAGTGGCGAGTTCTGCGGTGGCCGTCTCGAGTTTCCGGCCAAGGAGCCTGTTCTCTTCTCGCAGAGCGCTCACAGTCCGCTCCAGCTCCGCGCATTGCTGACAGACAGCCATGAAACGACTCTGCCAGCAAACACACGACGAACATCAACTCACCGTCTTCGCAGCCTCAGTCTTGTTATACGCCTCCAGCGCCCCACTAAGCCGTTGCCTCCAATCGTTCGACGTATCCGTCAGTTGCTGTTCCCGCTTCAAGGGCCCGACACCTCAAAGTACATCCAGCTTCAGACCAAACTCACTTACCGTGGCTGCGGTAAACTGAAGAACGGTGATCTCCTGGCGAAGGCCCGCGATTTCCGCGCCCAATTGGAGCGAAACAGCCACCCCATTCGCCTTGGCCTCCGCGAGCGCATCCTCCGCCGCCCGACGCTGCGAGGACGCGAAAGAAAGTTCGGGAGTGGAATCAGAAATTCAGAATCAGGGCGGACGTCTACGTACCTCGAGCGCGAGAGTGTCTTCGAGGTGTTGGACACGCTCCCTAGACTGCTTGAACGAGGTGAACAACTGGTCGATGGCCTGCCCGGGATCGGTGTTCATGAAATGCGGATGTGGTGGGAGAAGGAAAGGAAAAATGGCTGTCACGGTCACTGGGCATCGCCACCGTTACTTCGGCTTCGGAACAATTCGGCCCGACTTTGCTCAGGGTTGAATATTTACTCAACGGCGATATTGAGCTTGCAAAGGGATGCAGTCAGTCTAAGGTGTACACTGGAGCCTGGGGGTTGATCAAACTGCGGTCATCTGAAGCTCATCACGGCGCCGATGGAAGTCGAAATTAACTGTCGAATGCCTGTCATTATGCAAGAGCAGTAAAACCGAGTATGGACTTTAGAGATCCTCGACCGTCCTCTCTGAGAGAAACTCTTCTCTGAGTACTACCATGCTCTGAGTAAAAATACAAATAGGAAAGCCAGCGCACGTGGAGAGTCGAGGCAAGCACTGCAGGACTGAGGATAACCTTGACCGACACTGATACTGATATTCTTCTGCGCTCTCAACTCTTTGTTGTTCCTAAAATGCTCCGTCAAGAGCCCTCAGCTGTCGCAGGCTTTTGCCCGAAATGGAACGGAAGCGCGATTTCGAGTTTTCAACACCAGTTAAGTTTGACTCCATCCAACCAGTTCCAAAAATGGCCCACAGGATACAGATTCTGCTGAATGGTCCTGAGGCAGCACATACTGGATCCAGCGGGTCGCAGTCAGTTGCACAGAAACATAGTGGAATGCAACCAAAGTTCAACAGTACCGTGACGTAATCCGGATATCGGCAAGCCATAGCCGGATCTCTCTTTGCTCTTGAATACCATCTGCCTCCCAACTCACCGCCCTCAACGCAACCAATGTTGGAATGCAGCCTCTCTTGCTATCATCGCCCCGGCGGCGTAGCACTTTGCGTGGGACCTACGCTTGAAAAGCAATGTCTCCAAAATGACAGACGACTCCTGGCATAATCCTGGCAACTCTCCTGGCAACTCTCCTGGCAACTTTCCTGGCAACAGCGGTTACAGAAGGCCGCCTTCCTGGGCCATCGTCGGCGGAACTGCCTGCACCATGACCACTTTGCGAGTATATTCAACTAATCTCGCGGGCCGGTGCCAATTACACCTGCGGACCGCCTTTGATCACAAGGCATCGGCGGGTACAGAGCTTGCTTGCTTAAAACCACGACCAAAAACCACGACCAGCGGAGCTCCTCAATCCACCCCGCCATGCTACAGCTTTACACATCGCTCTGTACCCTCTTGTCGGTCGCCGCCGCGGTAAATGTGCCAATCGCACGGCAGACAAACGACGGTGTCCACCTGGCTATCACCCCGACGTGCGGCAAGCTCGGTGGGACCACCGCCAACGTCAACGCGGGCATCGTTACGACTGGGATCAAGACATTCGTCGCTTTCGGGGTACATACGCCCTTCATCTCCCCTCCAAATAACATACATATTGACCGTGCGTGGCACATAGGACTCGTATACCTCTGGCGGGCGAAGCGACGGCGGCCCCCTTCCTGCTGCGGTGCTGAGTGGCACGAGCCCACGCGCGGGTGGTCGTGTCACCGACGGCCCGGTCTGGGCGGAAGGCGTTGCGAGTGACTTGGGGGCAACGATTAAAGACTACGCCGTCCGTGCCTTGCAAATATTGTCGTTGCGCTAGTCTCATCTCCGCCTTTAGGTATCCGGCGCAGTCGTGAACGTGACGCTGTGGCCGAGTAAAGCAGGGCAGACCGATTTCCTGCATGAAGGTACGGCTCAATTTCGGGCTCAAGTCGGGATAATTGTGCTCACCCAGGCATTGTAGCCGCTACCTTCCTCAGCCAGAAAAATGTGTTGGATCCAGCAACGACGATTTACGCGGTCTTCTTTGGAATCAAGTAAGCCCCGCAAATCCGTTTGCGCGCTCGTTATATTGACGTTCGAAATCTCCAGCGACTTCAGTGCCTCTTCAAGTACGCCGCCGACCCTTGGTTTATCTTTCCCGAACTAACGATCCTTCCTTGTGTTTGCAGCCGACGGAAACCACCTCCCCCAAGCCGCCTCCGAACTCCTCACCCAAATCAAACAACTCGCCGCCGCCCCCACAAACGCCAAAAACTTCCTCATCCTCGACGACTACGGCCGCGGCACCCACTCCGCCACCGGCGACGCCTGGAAACAAGCTCTATTCACCGGCCTAAGCACCCTGCGCTCGCAGGGGCTCAACGTCGCGTTCGTGGACTTCGCGCCGCTGTGGGACGCCGTGCTGGGAACCGCGCCGGGCTTCGGGGCGTTTGGGTACAAGACCGCCGGCGCGTGCATCCCGAATCTGGCGCAGACGGACTTGAGCGGGGAGTGTGCGACGCCGTTGAATTCGTTTTATTGGCTGCCGGGGTGAGTGGTGTTCTTGACGGTGTGAGTAGTGCCTGATTTTTGGCGCTGTGGGTAGACATCCGTCGAAGGAGACGCACCGGATCATGGCGGACTATGTCAAGCTGGTGCTGGCGAATTGCAAGGCTTGATTCATGCAAAGGGCTTGTGTATTATTATTGCTCGGTAATAACATCGATTCCTCACTTTTAAACCATACTTTGCCTGCAAACACATCTTGGCGATCCCCAACATAAATTTGGGACCCCCATTTTGCCATGTCTTCAGATCCAGCACTGGGTCCAACGTCCATTCCCCAGTGGAGAAGTCGCTCGAAATCTAAACGGATTGCTCTCTACCTTCAACCCCCGGTCCTCTAAGTAAATTTGAGACGAACATACAACGGTCCCCGTTGATATGCAAAACGTGGACCAAGCCTCGAACATCAGCTATTCCAACGAAGTATTGCAATCGCACGCAGCGGCACGCTGACCTTGAGCATTCCAACGAAGGATTTATTCCAAACACTACAAACGACAGACGTCGGTACCGAATTTCAACACAGAGCAAGAAGGGCGTCGGGCACAAGAAAGGTAGGCGCATCCGGCGAAGCAGCGCTGAATTGATATTCTTGAATCTTGTCCGGCGTGGCAGGGCCGTCAAAACGCAGCTTCGAACCAAGTCCCCCGCATGTTCCCCCAGCAGCAGCAGCGCCTCCTCCCCGTAATCATTCGAATCCTCCGCACGCTGTTCCCCCGAAGCGCGAGATACCCCATCCATTCCCATTTTCATCCTTCGATCATCTTCCCAAACCGGACCGGCTCTCTGCCTCTTGCACACCGGATAGCTCATCATCGCGCTGCATCCAAGTTAGCGACTTGAAAATATTGCAAGGATTCCAAACCCACCAGTCAAGTGCGGGTCAAGATGGCGTCGGCGTTCCAGCGGTCCTCCTCCGTCCACTTACCAGTATATTCATCGACCGGCCAATAGAGCTTGTTCCACAAAAAGACCTGGACACTGAGACCCCTCGCTCTCAGCTGTTCAGATTTGGCCCGCGCGGACTGTGGAAACCATTCGCTGTCGGAATCGGCCGGGTTATATCTGCCGTCGTACAGATTGATTCGGAGCGATTCCAAAGGTCCAGAAGGCGGGAGACGGTCATGCAAGGAACGGATCAGGTAATCGAAATTGAAGTGCTGGCGGTCTGCGGCGATGGTGAGGTCACTGAGACGGGGAAGCAACGGGGGGGCCCGGGATATCGCTCTCGTGAAATCCGTCATGTAGTCTATCGCATAAACATCCAATGACGTGAGGGCGGGCAAAGCTTGAAGACAGCTGGCAAGGTCTTCTGGCATCCCGAAATGAAGACGAAGATGCTCCAGGACGCAGCCAGAGCGTGCCACGAATGGGAGCAGTTGCGACCGCGCATCAGACCAGGAAGTATGAAGCTCTAGCCTGCGCAGACTCGGTACAGTGAGGGACGAAAGGTGGCGCAGGTGGATTGTCAAGGATTTGAGAGAGGAGGGTAGAGCCGGCTCATGGGACGAGGGATCCTCATGGCCAGGATCGATATCGAGATGTATTAGGTTGGGAAATCCGGTGCCACCCCGGCTAAGGGTCTGGAATTTTCCCCAAGATATTCTCAGCTGGAGGGAGTGGAGTCGCTCGGCGAGGGATTCAAGCAAGGGGACAAACGGTTCGGGAGCTGCACCGCGTAATGCGATTGAGAGCGGCCTTTGCTTCGCTCGTGAAACCCACGTTTTGAGTAACGGCAGCATGTCGATATCGGGGTCGTTCCAATCGCCGTCGGGGCCTGAATCACCGAATGAGGAGGCCCAAAGTTCGCTGGAAGAGATGGCGATTTCTCGCCACTGACGGCAGACCCGTGTAAGCACGGTCGGGGCCGTACCATGACAATATCCGTGGTCCGGAAGGCAAGCAGCAAAGATGCGGGCAATAATCTCTGGTGGGAGGGTGAGGACGGGGTACACGACGAGCGCAAGCTCCATCTCCAATGCCTGCTGCTTCTTCTCCAGCGTGTCGAGGTCCTCCTTCTGCTGCAAGATAGCTAGACGGACCTCCTCCAGCTGTGTGCGTAATTGGGACGATGAAGCAGAAGAAGAAGAATCGCCGATTACGACCGCAATAGACGAAGGGTGTCGGACAGATTCCGCACAGGGGTCAGTCATCGTGGTGGTCAGAGGCAAAGAGGCGAGTCACGTTGTGACTGGTGACTTGAAGGCGAAGCGAGAACCGAAATGCAACTTATGTAAGCTTGATGCCACCCAAAATTATTTCTCGATTGCTTTTCGTGAATTTTATGTTAAGTAGTTTCCGAAGCGGTCTATCTGGACAAACCTTCAGGGCTGATCCCGAATGGGACAGTGTCCACAACAGTGAGCATAAGCGCCAGTCCGATTCAGCTTTGGGGGTTGAGGTTCAA
Organism: Mycena polygramma; assembly: GCA_029449255.1. Classification (NCBI taxonomy): domain Eukaryota; kingdom Fungi; phylum Basidiomycota; class Agaricomycetes; order Agaricales; family Mycenaceae; genus Mycena; species Mycena polygramma. The sequence goes on from JARKID010000003.1 coordinate 2,265,842, forward strand.
AATGGTGTCGACCAACTTTTCCAATGCCGCCAAAAACGATGTGGTTTGAACCTGCCAAAAATACGAAGGACCCTTGAGCCATGATGCGGCCCCTACCCGACTCGAACATGTTGACATGCGCATTGGCCAGACCGGTCACCGGGTCCAATTAAGTTAATTGAACGTGGAATGCAGTTTTTTGTCTGTTTACAGCGTCGAGTGGTACTTGAGTTCCGCTCAGTCGGAGCCTTTCGGTACCGCGTCCATCCCAAATGGACGGCGCCAAAGCTCTTACATCAGCGCGACACGAACGAACACATTCCAAAAGTCGCAATACCATTTCTGTACAAAAGTGTGGTAACGACAGTCTGTGATGATATTAGTATGTCCACAGCATTCCTCGAAATCTGCGTCGTGATACTTGTAGGTCCGTAATCCAGTGTCCAACACCCACGCGAGTGGAGTATTTTATGCATCCTTCCACCAATATGCAATATCTCGACTCCTGAAATCAGAGAACGAACGCGACCGCGGTTAAGGCCAGGGCGCCGAGACGGAGTACAGCCTTGTGGATCGACGCGGCGGCGGCGGCGTTGGGCTTGTTGGATGCGGAGATGGAGGGTGCAGAGCTGGAGGGGGAGGTACTGTAAATGACATATTAGCAAGAATTCCTCCAGAGAAAAGGGAGCAGGTAGGGAAGGGAAGATAGTAACCGGGGAAAGAAATGGAGGCAGGAGCACTCACACAGATACTTTACTCGTACTGCCCGTCGCACTTGCGCTTTCGCTCAGCGAAACGCCGCTTCCACTGGCAGAACCCGTGGCGCTCGAGCTCGCACTGGTAGCGGCAGCGATGGAGAAGCTCGGGCTGGTGGCGAAGACGTCGCTAATATCGGTGATATTCACAAAGGTGAGTGTGTAACCGTCCGTAGCGGGCACGGTCGGAATAACGACAGTAGCGTTGTTGTCCGCGGGGTTCACGTTGTTGGCGATTGCTAAAGCTGAGTTCTGTAATCAGATGTTACTTGATTGGCCTAGAAAGATGCGGCTTGGAGGACACACGAGGGATGGGTTGTTGAGCTCGATCGAGAAGACGCTGGGCAGATGAGATTAGGCGGGGAAGGGAGGCGGGTCAGAAGGACGCACGGATCGGAGGAGGAGCTGCTCCAGGTAATACTCGTGCTACCACCCACGGTTGCATTGGAAGGCACGTCGATGCTCAGCGCGAGCGCAGATGCGGCGCCAACGAGAAGGGTAAGGCTGTGGACCGATGGTAAGTCGCGAGCTTGTTATATTTGGGCAACAGACTGGCCTGACTCCAGCAAACATCTTTTGTGCACTGTGGTACGAAGTAAAGAGGGTCTTGAGAATGGTTGCGGAAAGGAAGGGGCGATACGGCGGCAGGCGGCAGACGGATTAAATACAGATCACGCAGAAAGAGAAAAACGGCGTTTCTCGCGGCGTTTAAATCCATCCACCGTGATTTATATCTGGACCTGCGGTGATGGACCCATAGCCCACGATTCAGTGCGCAAAAATCTGAACTTAGCCTGAATCCGCCCGCACTTCGGTGTCGGTTGCTGGGTGTCGACGCTTTTCAACCAGAAATTCGAACCATCAAGGGATCAGATGAGTCTGGGAACGACGGCGAGGCACCGCACGCCGGCTACCAATCCCACTGCATTGCAGTGCCTCGGAGGTACGGGTTGAGCACACAGACTCCTGTGCTGCGCGCTGTTGGCGCACTGTACTCTCAAAACAGAACCGTGGGTGCGAAAGCGTGATCATCGGACTTTGAATGTGCCACGTCATTCGCTCTCTTCACTCCCCTCACTGAGCACTCGTCCTCACTCCCAGTCGAACTTCGTCAAGGTCGAACTTCGTCAAGGCCGAGGGCCGTGTCGATATATCGCTCATCCACAAATCTCACGACAGCGTTCCAAACGAGCTGTGCCTCGAAACATTGTCCGCGGCCTATCTCGCCCACATCTGTTTGCTGATTTTCGTTTTCTGGTATATCGTAGGAATGTCGGTGCATTACTTCTGCCGTGCCCCGATGGAGTAGACCGTCGCTTGAAGCGTCTCGACTTCTGGTGCTCCCCCGAAATCGCGCCATTTGTTCGGTCCTGCGACATCACTGTCGACCACCCGTCATCACAGAAGTCCGACTGGTCCTTTGCCACGGAGTCTCCGTATATTCTGTTGGACGCAATTCTTGTCGATCTTCTTAAAGCCAATGAATTGCGTGGTTCAAAGTGAAACAAAACTCGTGGTTCAGACACCGCCATCGATGGAGCAGTTGCCGAACTGTCGGCAACATGTTTGGGACCGGTTCAGCTGTGGCCAAACTGCGCGCAAGGAAAAAAGTTGATCTGTATTCCGGTGAGAGTTTCTGTTCAAGCTCGAGTCTGCTGTTGACGCCAAAAAAAAGTTCACCGCCTTTCGCGGCATTTCGGGCGCTTGTTGGCCGCTGCAGCCGTGCCACTCCCCGGCAGCTTGGAAAAGAGTACTTCATGGCCCAAGCTTTCTCCCAAGACAAGAGCTATCTGTTTAAACTTGCCTCATATCTTAACCACGTTCAATCTCCCTTATCGACGGAAGGAACAAGAAGGTAATTATATTCGGAACAATAGCCGTATTCACAGCCCCGTGATGGGGAGTTCTATATAAACACGGAGGTGTGGCCACAGCGCTTACTCTCCTTCTCCGGACCCCCCCACCATGACCGACTACATCCGCCTCTCGCGAGCTATCCGCTCCCCCTTGAAAGTTCTCTATGCCCGCGATCCGCGAAGAAGGGCTTTGCATATGGAGGTAAGCCTGCAACTATCTGCCTCCTCCAAGTATCGACTTGCATTTTTCCTCGTTAATAACTGCGCCGCCAAACTTTCTAGCGTGTTCAGCGCACAGCGGTCCGGCTGATCACGGGCGCATTCAAGACGGCGGCGACAGACGCGATGGAATACCATGCCTTTGTTGCACCAGTCAGATTGCGACTTAACCGAACGGCGAGGAACAACGCACTCAAGTTGGCCTCGCTGCCCAAGTCCCATCCGCTCCATCAACACGTCCGCTGGTGCGCGCTCCATTATGTCCAAAGGCATCGCTCCCCGCTGCATGAGCTCTACAACGCCTTCCCGGACGCATTCGACGTCGAAACCATCGACCCGACACCGACACGCTTGACATGGACGCCGTGCTTTTCGTGGGCTATTGCCAACGACAAAGACGAGGCGTGCAGGTTGGTGGAGTCGGTGAGGACCGACGGAATCGTCGTGTACAGCGACGGATCTGGGTACAACGGAGGCATTGGAGCTGCGGCGGTGGCGACGACGAACGGGCAACGGGAGACTCGACGATTCTTCCTGGGCTCCATCACAGACCATACGGTATTCGAGGGCGAGCTAATGGGAACAGTACTCGCCTTAGACATCGCCCGGAAGACTCCCCACATCCGCAGCCTCACAATCCTCCTCGACAACCAATCCGGCATCCGAGCACTCGCTGCCAATCGCCCCCAGCCTGGCCAGTATCTTGTCAGGGAGTTCCACCGTCAGCTCGAGAGGCTGATAAGGTCGAAGCCCCGATTACAGGGCAACATCCATCTGGCCTGGGTCCCGGGGCACGTCGACATTGAAGGAAACGAGTTGGCGGATGTGGCGGCCAAGGAGGCAGCCGAAGGAGCTTCAGACGAGGTGTTTAAGGGCAAGGTCGAGCTGTTCTGTAAGCCCCTGCCAGCGAGCGTTGCGGCGCGTCGTGCAGGAGGGACGAAGCAGATGGCGGCAGAGTGGAAGAAGCAATGGTCACAAACGTCACGTTCTTCGAAACTCGCACCCATCGACAAGTCTCCACCGGCCGCCCGAGTCCTCAAGCTTTACAAAGACCGTTCCCGCGCCGAGGCCTCGATTATTACTCAACTCCGGACTGGCCATGTCGGTCTCAACGCACCTCTCCACCGCATCAAAATTGTCGACTCGCCGATGTGTACCAAATGCGGGGTTCCGGAAACAGTCTCCCACTACCTCCTTCTCTGTCGACGATACATCGACGAGCGCAGCACCCTACGATCCGGCTTGAAGCCCCGCACCCCTTTCACCCTTTCCTCCCTTCTTTCACACAAAAACATCAGCCTTACTCTTACCTATATCAAGAACACCGATCGCTTCCCACAATATTTCACCAAAACACCGTCCTCTTCCCTACCTATCGCATAGCTACAGTTTACTTACCGGGCATTTGCCCCTCCCCAATAGGGCGCACCACAACCATTCATCCCACGAAACCCACCAGCCGCACATACACGCACACTGCCCAAACCGGAAGATCCAATATACCCGTACATACACAGAAAAGCAGAATCTCCTACACAGTAGCTACCAACCACACGTACCCCCCAGCAGTCCAGGATACATAGTAGCATAATACGCCGTAAACGGCGTGCAGTTACTATAAAAATGGAATATTATTATTATTATTATTACCGTCCCAACTCCCCACAGTAACGTTACCCGACGAAATGTGGGAGAGCATCTTCTACTACATTGACACCGAAGGATTTGCGACCGCAGCGGCGGTCTGCCGTTTGTTCAATGAGCTCGCTAGCGTTGTGTATCTGGTCACACGTGGAGTCCGAAGAGATTCGCTCATAGCAGGGAAGCTGGAGATCGTCTCCCCCCTGATTCTAGTGTTGGGCGCTTCACTCTCCCTCCCACCTACCCTGACTCGCCTTGCCTGCGAATTCAGCGACGCTGGCGCCAACGGCGGGTTCGGGGAACAACTTCGTTGTCTGCGCAATGTTGTCCTCCGATGCTCAAACCTAGAGGAACTCGATCTCCGCTTCCCGAGGGGTTCCTTCTCTTCCAGCATCCCGAGCCAAACGTCCACCGGCTTGACGGAGGATGAGGTGGACAAACGATGCAACTGGTTTCATGATGTCATGCTGGCCATGGCGCAAGGGCCAGTCGTATGCGTCGATCCCCTGCGCGCATTTTGCTGTGAGCCGCTGGATTTATGCGCCAAACAATATGCACCTGGCTACTTTGCACCGCGCCCTAAGACGATGCGGTCACGCGATTTATTTGGTCTCTCACAATGGGCCCATTCACGGCCATGGCGTCAGCGGACCCCCCAATCCGACCCCAACGCCACTCGTACATATCCATGGCCCCACGTTAAGTCCGTCGCAGTGCGGCGTATGCGATCACCGTCAGATGCGCGCCCATCCTATACACTTGTGATCACCGACGAAGAATTTGTGCAGGAACTTCATCTTGGCCGTCAGAAACATCTACCCCAGAGTCTCCAACTTTCAGGCCGTCAGCTGAACACGATTCTGCCGCATTTGACTCTTCCTCATATCTGTTCCCTCGAGCTTCACACGGGGGACATCGACCCACGAGTCTTTGGCCAATTCCTTGGGCGCCATGAGACGCTGAAAAATCTCACTTATTCAGATCATGACAGCGTTTCGCCCTCGCCCGGTATCCTGGCAACTCCACAGGTTCAATTGCCGGAGCTGAAATATCTCGCTTCGCGTAACACAGCGGCCCTTAGGGCAGTTCTGTATGCGATTGGTCCCTCAGAACAGCAGACCATCAGCCTCTCCTTTCCCAATAAAAAATCGAAAACGGAGCTCAAACAACACAGATGGCTACTGCGACAGATCGCCGCCCGCGCAGCAAAACAGACGACCCTCGAAATTCATCTTCCATGCTTTCATACACAGCAACCGGATGAGGAGGACAAAGCCATTTTGCAATCGTTACGATGCGTATCGTCCGTTAAACTCATAGGCTTGAGCCGCTGGGACTTCGGGCGCATGGAGGAAATCTTGCCGTGGCTTGCGCTACTACCTGCACTTGAATCCTTTGAAGTCGTCGTCCTCATGACACCCAACCCTGAGGATGTTGATCTGGCCAAGGAATGGGATAAATTTCTGACACAAGTAAGGATTGCCCTTCCGCACCTACCCACTTTGACGAAGAGTGACACATACCACGCATATCTCACACCGCTAGATACTTAACAAATAGACCATACAAGTTCAGATTATATACAACTTCTTTTCCTTCGACGACAGTGGAGATTCCTGGAGAAATTCGGTTAGCGCATCTCAGGCGAGGTAAGTGACAGCATAATGAGCTAGGAACGCGCTGGAGACATTATGGTGTCTGTCTCAGAGAGGCTACTAGCGCGCGTGACTAGCGCATAGTAGTAGAGCGATACCTACCAAAGAACGCCCCATGTCCCACTCCAATTGACGTACCCAACAACCACGGCCGCCCCCAGGGGAAAACAATGTGAGCATCCAAACGAATTCGCTCCCGCATAGCATGGACACCCATTCAATTCGGGCTTGGGTCGTACGATGACTCCAATGTCTGTTCATGTTTTCCTAGCTCCGTTCTCGGGTTGGAACTCGCCTTGCATCCCGTCCGTTCGAACTGAGGGGCAGCGAAAAACTAGGCTCCTTGGACCTTACCATCTATACGGAGACGAGACTATCCATGAGCGAGTCATTCCGACAGTTCAAGCTCGAGGATTTGGCCCTCATTGAGTTCAACAAATTCAGAACATCTGGACAGAAATCATAGAGGATCGTTCAAGAAATCAGATCATCTCCGAATGTTTGTACAGTACAATGCTACTTATCTTATCTTCACAACCGCATCCGTCACTGCTGAGCGCTGAAAGTCCACACATATCGCTCCCTTCACGTTAAACTGAAAACCTCACTCGCCTCTTTTTTTGCTGCTCCATCTCCCCTGAGGCCTTGCGTTTTTTTGAGTCAACCGCGTTTCCGTTCTCCTTCGCTTCATCCACCTCGACCAGTTTCTGTCATCGGGCAGTGAGTTCCAATGCGTATCGGTGATATTATATGCAGACTTACCGTCCTAAGCTCCCGATTCTGGGCCTTGGTCTTCTTGTATTTGGCCTTGAACTTGCAAGTGTCCGCGTGCGACTGTCGCTGCTCCTGCATGGCCAGCGCGCGCGTACGTTGGTTAAACAGTTAAATTCAAGGTGCACACGCACCTTGTCAGCTGCCGCCGCTGCCTCGAGTCCTTCGACGAGGTCGATCAATTGACGGCATGTCTGCGGTATATATTCAGTTAGGCGGGAATTGAAGAGATGATCCCAACGCACAAATTTGAGTTCCTCGTGTGCAGCGTGCTCACTCCGGAGCTTCTGCCGCATCGCCTTATGATTCCGTCGCGCCATTTTGTAGCGCGCGCGGATGAGGTCTGTGGTCTTCAGGGAGAAATTTGATCAGTATCAGAGTGTTCGGAGGCGGATTGGAATTCAGACTCACCGAACGCGCGCTCAGCGCGGCATGCTTCACGACGCGAAGCTCCTTGCGCGTCTGCGGGCGATTATTTTGCCAAGTCAGTCAAATTGGGATAGGTAGACTCACCGTGCGGAGCTCCATATCGCGTTGAGCAACTTGTGTATACGCGCGCGCCAATTGCTGGTCTCCGGCCACTTCGAGGTGGAGTCGCGTGCGGTGCAGATGCTTCCAAGGGTCAAGGAGTGCACTTGGGATATCACAGGGACACACAACGTTCGTTTCTTCGCATGCGGCAAGGCGCGATTTCGCGTCGCGGAGATCCTACAGGAGAATTGATTGAGAGTATTGCATTGAAGAGTATAATGTGTGCGCACGGTTTCAATTCTCGCCTTGTCGTCTCGTGCAATGCGGAGCACGTCGTCAATCTGTCAGATTCTCAATACAAAGAGTCCCAGACCGCGGAAGATGAAAATACCATAATAATATGCGGGTCACGCTTCTGCAATTGGACTGGGAGACTCTCCGCCGTCTACGGTTGGGCACCGCCAGGTTCAAAAAAAAAAAAAAAGATTATGACTGTAGCATGCGTACCTGTGCTAGTGCAGCTTCGCGCGCCTTGGATTTTTCTGCCTCTTTGCGCATGGCAATTTTCAAGGCGGCCAGCTCCTAGGAAGTATCGCTCTCGGTCTCTGACATAGCGGGAATGCAGAAAAAAGGCAGACCCTCTGGACCGACTTCTTAGCCATCCGTTCTTGCGTGAGCCTCTGCCGTGTCACCTCCAGCGCCGTTTTAGTGACCCACAACAAAGAAAACCCTCCTTCTGCTTCATTTCTTGGAGGTTCAATAAGCTCAGCCGCGACAGCCCGCGTCTCCTGCGAGGCCCAAGGTGACTTGAGGAGTTTCGGCTCCACGATGAATTGGCGGACGCACCTCTGCCTTGAGCTGGATCTGGAGGATGCTAAGCTCGCGGGCAAAGCATTCCACTACCTCTGTCGCGCCGGCGAGGAAGTCAGAGTTCATGGGGTCTCGTTGTGGGCAAGTTGTGGGAGGAAAGGAGAAGGGTCACGCGTGACGTGACGCGACGCGGGTTGTGACCGGCATCCGGCCCGAGGGCTGCTTTCAACCACGGGTTTCTCGTGTATTATTCCTCGATCGAAGTGTCCAAACGGCTGCGGAAAATTCATGGAGCAAGATGAAATAGTCCAATCTCTGTTACAATTACGCAGGACGTTACAAGAAGAAGCAAACGGGCGGCCAATAAGTTCAACTACAACGTTCCAGGTCGGCGACATCGTCGAAAGTATCGTGCTGCACACGTCGCAGTGGCCTTCCGGAAATTATTCTGCCAACCAGATCCTCATGTCGCTCAGCGCGCTGTTCGACATCGGCGGGTACAATGGAACCGGATTGGTCGGGTTGGATTTCAACTCCCTTTGGAACCCGCGAACCGTGGCAGAGATCGAGAAGGCGTACCCTCGAGACGATTTTTACGCCGAGGGTCTGGGCGCGTTGGATAGGCAGTTCACCCTGAAGCCGAATTGTTTGGTCTCGCACTATCCGGGTGGTGTAAGTGGTCCATTATCGAATCGAACATGCTCCAGACTGACCATCGCCTACAGATTGCTGCACTTACGAAGGATTTCCGAGTCGGACCCATTGTTCCGGTGGGTTCGCAGGACACGAGAGCGCTTCAGGACCCGCATTTGCGCCGTGGAGAGTAGATCATAGGATAGGTTGTTGAAATGATCGGGCTGAAGGGACTGTCGATTGGATGTACTTCGCCGACTGTCAACTTCCGATGCTGTCAAGTATTCTGAATGGAAATCGAACAAAGGAATGGATCAAAGATTAGCGCTATAGCCAACAATACTACGTCCGTACTACAGGAATTATTTAGTCCATATGTTATGCCACAAGCGGATCGAAATTAAGATAAAGAAAGGCTCAACAAGTATCACACAACCGATTTCGGGACCCGCGAATACGCATACGGGGGCGGCAGCTCGCGCACAAAAAGGAGCGGAGAGCCACCGGGCGTTGTGGGAGTCGATGGGCCCACATTGGGCGAAAGACGGGAGTCTGAAGACGTGGAGGTGAGCGACATATTATTGCTGAACTTGCGCGTGATAATCTGGGGCACAGAGCCCGGGTGAACGCGCGCCTCTCCCGCCCAGTAATCGTTGAATGGGGCGACTACCATGATACGTTCACGGGCCCGTCGGAAGCGGCGTCTGCGGCGGACGACCCAAGTACCCAGCGCACAGACAAGGAGGAGGGCAATCACGGCCGCGCCTGCGATGATTCCAATCTTGGCGCGCGAGATGGGTGGGGATCTCGCAGTTGGCGTTCCATTTTGCGGCTGGGAGATGGGTACCGCTGCGCTGCCGGAGCTTTCTAACCCCACGCAGTCGACATTGGCTGATCCTTGAGTGCGAACCAGGGGACTTCCAGTAGCCCAACGTCCGTTCCTGGATGCATTCCTGTTAATCGTGGAAAATGGTAAACGTTGAAAGAAAACTCACACATCGCTAACCGCGGCTACACGACAAATTAATCGAAGTTCTGGCACCATTTGCAAACAACATACCTATCATCTGCGTCCCAGGAGCCGCACGATTAATGTAAGTCTATATCGAGTCATCAGGACCTGTTGAAATCTTAGCGCTGAGTCTCCACTTTGAAACTACCTCAAATGCGGGATGCCTACCAAGTGTAGCGTTCGTAACATCATTTGCGTTTAGCGCTGCGAACGTCACTTTATCCCCCCTGAATCGCCAAGCCCCATGGCTGACAGGTCGTCAGCACGTCCGTGACGTTCGCTGTAACGTTGAACGGCGGGTCGGCCGCGGTGAAGGACCACATTGTGTTGTTGCGCCTGCTGAATCCTCATGAGCAGTCATCAGCACCAAAGAAAAGACAAAAACATACCAGTAACGGTGTACATCACCGGATCTATCCCTCCAGAAGTGCCCTGCGAGTCCACCACACCCAGCAAGAGTTGAGTACCTAGAAGCAGAAACTTTCAGTTCTTGTCTGAATAAATACCTGCTGGGCGGGGCCTCACCGATTGAGATTTCGAATTGATGGAGGTGGAGAGAAGAAGTGGGGGTTCAACCGCGCTCCTCGGACGTGGGGTATAATCTGTCCTATTTCGGAAACGCCGCTCTAAATGCAGCGGCATGCAACCACATGTTCAGAACCTGCGACGTCCCACTGCGCCCATTCATGAGAAGGACCCACCACATCAGTCACCTTCAAGATGATCAACGCAGGCAAGGAATTCGGTTTCTGATGTTCTGATTTTTGTTATCTGGAAGTCGAGGTGCCTCTGAGAGGAACGGGCGCCCGGGGAAAGTTAGCTGACCGTTGGCCTTGCCTCGCATCTCACGACTGCTTCGCGTTCGCCGGATACGTATGGAAAGCGGGAGCACCACGCTCGTTTGATGACCGGCGCTTGCCCGATACGGCAGTCGGACCCGGGATACTGCCATGCTGTTCTGCATTAACCGCCGAGCTCCCCATTTATCTGTACTGGGCAATAAACTTAATGACTTACCTCCACAATATTCTATGCAAGTGTGGGCAGGATACACATGGGAAGATTGACTGTGCAGACCAAGTGCCGACCCATGCCAAAATTGAACTGAATTCAGAAGGAGAGACGTTCATTGGAAGACAAGGAATTAGATATCGGCATGTTCCAATATTGCCGATCGAACCCGAAGCTAAACGGCCGGGGAAATTTGGCCTTACATAAGCTTAAGCCCTTAAATACCCCTTACAATCGACCCCTTAATTACTTGTTATTAAGGGCTAAGACCTTAACTAAAATCCTGACCCTCCCTTATGGCCAACTTATGGCAGAACACTGTCAGTGACATCAGTCACACAAGCGATACGGATCAGAGTTTCCGGGTCCGACTGCCGTATCGGGCAAGTACCGGTCATCAAACGAGCGCGGTGCTCCCGCTTTCCATAGATACGCCTGTGCCGCGCCAAGTTCTGGTTTGCTACGGCATCCCGTAAGGACAAAGTTAAAATCGGACCGTTGTCTAGAGCTACCCGTCCTTCTTCCAGTGCCCGCTCATGTCCGACACAGGCCTCGAGAAACAACAGGCTGCGAGCGAACGCGAAAGCTCACCCTCAGTCGATTTGCTGACACTTCACGAACATCTTGCTGGACGCTTGGTCATCGACCCGGAGTGAGTACTTTTTTTGCGAGTGAATGTCAATTTGTTTATTACATCTCAGGAAGGCGAAAGTCGAGTTCGGTCCTGACGTCGCCGCTAGGCTTAAACTGTCGCAAGATGGGACCAAGGTCCTTTGGCCTCAGCCAACGGATTCTCCGCTAGACCCTCAAAACTGGAGCCCGAGGCGGAAAGCACTGCAATTGTTCATCATCACGCTCGCCAGTATAGTTCCGGACTTTGAATCTGGTATAGGTACAGCCCGCATCGAATTTACTCCCGTCGCTCTCTGAGGTGGCTTTCCAGGCATCACTGCGATATTTGCTCTTGCTGAACAATACAACACCACCCCCGATGAGATAAACAATCTGACTACAAAGTAAGAGTTCCGGCTGATTTCATTCTCCTCTAACATGTCTGCAGTTGGAGTATCTTCCTTGTCGGTCAGTTCCCGGATTACCTCTCGCGGCAGATATCTGATTTAATTTCAAACAGGGTGGGGAGGAGTCTTCGCGGTAATCCTGATCAGGATATACGGCCGCCTGCCGATTCTCTTCTGGTCCCAGGTGAGCGCGATCCAACCGGGGAGTTTATCCTTTCAATCTTATTTCCCGCAGGTTTTGGGTTTACTATTTATGCTGGGGGCAACGATTGCCCCCAATTTGAACACGTTTACAGGTATCACCATTGTCTAGTCTGCGCGCCGATTCTAATTTTGAATCTTTCAGCCATGAGATGCTTAGCGGGATTCTTTTCGTACGAGTTTCTACGTTCAAAGACTATGGTGCTGGCTCATTGAATATCAACCAACTGCCTAGGTCGGCGCCGCAAGTGACTGTACTTCTGGTTCTCTGCGCCTCTTCACCCAATCCTAATGTTCTCACAGGGTCTCTACGTGGTCACAGACATGTATCCGTTTCATCTCAGAGCTCAAAAGGTTCGTCTTCCACGAATTCCACATGCGGGCTTTAAATGAAGGCTTTCTAAGCTCAACATATGGACGTTCGGATACGTTGTATCCCCGTTCTTGTCGCCGTTTGTCTTTGGATTCTTGGTTGCCCGCACAACATGGCGATGGGCTTATGGCATCGGCACCATGTACAGTGCCATTGTCTGTCTGTTGATCCTCCTCTTTGCGGAGGAGACGTGCGTAGCTATAGATGTGTGGTCTGATGTGCATCCAGTAACCCTTCGTTAAACAGGATGTACGACCGAGGCGTGAGGCCCATCCCTGAACCTCCGACGACGGGTCTACGATATCGCGTGGAGACCCTCCTGGGTCTCACAGGACACAAGATGGCGAAATTCCGCGACTCGTGGTACCAAGCTATCGCAGCCCCGCTCCGCATTGTGTGGCGCCCGCAACTGCTTGGAATTCTATATGGTTTTATCTGAATTTGAGGTGCAGGCTGAATGTTTTCCGTTGAATATTTGTACACTACTAGCAGGAACCCGTGCTCCCGCACGGTCAAAAAATTCAAGTTGAAGATCAAAGCGTCAGATCAATTCACGTTGTCAGTTTAATATGAAGGACACTCGTCACCAACCTCCGGTTGGTTCCTCGTGTCCCCGTAGTCGAGAGCCTCCTGAAATAATCATCAAGAAATCAGTTGTCTTCCTTTTGGTGAGCAATCCAGAAAATACTGATGAACCCCGTTCATCCCGAAGCAACTGCGGTTTCAATGGCCGATCTATTCCCTATGTACCCGTTCTCAGATCTCGTGTTCGAATTATTGACTCAATAAATTCTTAAAATCTGATATTTGCTGTTCGGGCTGTCCCTTTTCTCTGTTCTCCCCTCTTCGTTGTACATGTCAGTTTACATGTTGAGTCTCTGAAGTGGATGCAGAATACCTCTTCCGGCAGTTTCAAAGGACACTCGTCACCAACCTTCGGTTGGTTCCTCGTGTCCCCATACTCAGCAGGCATGAAAGCCCGGAGTTGCTTGAAGGCTTGCTTCACTGAATCTCAAGACGGCAAGCTCCTCCCGTCCCTCTCATTCAGTTCAACCTTTCATGCTGGCCAGACACGTGGTCATGTCACTCAATTCAGGAGTTCTTGCCCAGGAGAGGCAAGAGGCACGCGGAACTAAAGTTCCCGACATCGACCTCCAAAAGTTTTGACATGCTGTGCATACGAGGAGGAGGAGGGTCCGGATCCCGGTCCGGCCATTCATTTCCGGTGACCTCGGTGACTTTATTTTCGGCTATATCTCCGGCCGCGTTCGAAAGTCATTGTGCTTACAGCATTCATCACGCAGATAATTTATTCACCACGTCTTCTAATGGGCAGTAGAAAATATTTGAAGTACCCAGGGAGCTGCCTATAGTATGAAAATGGGAGGGTAGGGAGAATCTTGGGGCGATTGGGCTAAACATGAAGGCAGAATGGAGAAGTTGAAGATTTGGATGGTCAAGAGTCGTTGATGAGCACAGCTTTCCAAATTGAGGGGCCTGTCAAAGAGGTCTGTGTTCCTCCGGGAATTCCCGCGTGCCTCTTGAGGAGAGGTTTGCTATCCACTGGTTGGTATCCCCATGCTCAATGGTCAGATTCAGATTCAGAATGGACTCAAATTCTTGTTAGCTAGAATGGATATATGTTATAGTGCCGCTGCATCCGATGCCATGAGCTCTCCCTTCGAAATCTGGAGTAATTGTCTTTCAAGTCCAAGTCTAGAATCCTCCCGAGAGCCTCGGTTGAGTCTGGATTTACCTGTCCTCAGTGTGCCCTCGGATGTCGACAGTTACACGTACCACAGTCAGGATTGATTTCAAGTCGCCGCTGAGCATCCTCCAGTCGTCTACGCAGTTTCTGAGCCTTGGACCGAGCCTTTGGATCATATTCATATTGCGGTGTCGTGGACTGTAGGTCCCGTTCAATCGCAGCGGCCAGTTCTCGCTGGCGGCGGGCTCGTTGCGCAGCAGATCGACATAATTTTGAGGATTCAGATGCCTTGCATTCAAATCAGCTTGCATTGCACTGTACTTACCGTTCAGATCCACCATACCACAGGCTTGGTATTTTCTCGGGCTTCCCGTTCTCGGCGTCGTTGCTGGGCTGATGAACGTCGATGATGCTCGGAAGACTTAGCAGCTGTTGCCCTGAAGATTATTTGAGTGAACCACGGTGTAACGCCAGGCCAAAACTCCGAGTCCATGCATTTTGACGGCGCATTGAAGCCCGGGACAGATGTCGATGTCGGCTGTGTGTTCTAACTTCTAAGCCAGGCGCTTGCCAAGAGATGTCGGGCCCACCTTCAGAAGAAAGGGCTCTGGCTGAGCGAGAGATGTCGGCTTGGGAAGCAGTTGGCGCAGCAGAATAGGCTGTGCCATGACGGAGGAGGACGGAGGACGCGAAGAGAAGTACGCGGTCACGCGGAAAGCTGATTGATGTCGTGTGAACGTTTGATTTCCGATCAGCAGCTGACCTGTCCAGCAGCCAATCAGGTTATCGGAACGTCTTTGTCTTGTCTGGACATGCTCTTTGTCTTAGATTACACCGCTACACTCACAATCACTGCTCGAGTACACATCCCGTTCGCTTCACGTTAGACCGAAAACCTCACTCGCCTCTTCTTTTGCTGCTCCATCTGCCCGGAGGCCTTGCGTTTTTTTGAGTCAACCGCGTTTCCGTTCTCCTTCGCTTCATCCACCTCAACCAATTTCTTTCATTGGGCAGTGAGTTCCAATGGGCATCGATGATATTACTGGACGCTTACCATCCTAAGCTCGCAATTCTTCGCCTTGGTCTTCTTGTATCTGGCCTTATACTTGCAAGTGAAATCCGCATGCGAGTGCTGCTTCTCCAGCTGCGACTGTAAGCTCGCGAGATGGTTCAACTTGTGGTGCACACGCACCTTGTCCGCCGCCGCCGCCGCCTCGAGGCCCTCAACGAGATCGATCAGTTGGCGACACGTCTGGGCAGCATTTATTCAGTCAGATGGGAAGTGAGAACATAATTCCACCGCACAAATTTGAGTTCCTCGTGTGCATCCTGCTCACCCCGGAGCTTCTGCCGCGTCGCCTTATGATTGCGTCGCGCCATTTTGTAGCGCGCACGGATAAGGTCTGTGGTCTTCAGCGAGGAAGCCGAACAGCATCAGAGCCTCCTACGCAGATGAGAAGTCAAACCCACCGAACGCGCGCTCAGCGCGGCATGCTTCACGACGCGAAGCTCCTTGCGCATCTGCATGCTTTTATCTCGCCAGGTCAATCAATGCGGGATGGATAGACTCACCGTTCTGAGCTCCATATCGCGCTGAGCAACTTGTGTATACGCGCGCGCCAGTTGCTGGTCTACGGCCACTTCGAGGTGGAGTCGCGTGCGGTGCAAATGCTTCCAAGGGTCAAAGGAGGGCGGTCGGGCTATCACAAGGACGCACAAGGTTCGTTTCCTCGCAAGCGGCAAGGCGCGATTTCGTGTCGCGGAGCTCCTACAGAATTGATTCAAAGTGTTGTGTTGAAGATGATATCCGCGCGCACGGTTTCAATTCTCGCCTTGTCATCTCGTGCAATGCGGAGCACGTCGTCAATCTGTCAGATTCTCAACACAGAGAGTCCCAA
Organism: Mycena polygramma; assembly: GCA_029449255.1. Classification (NCBI taxonomy): domain Eukaryota; kingdom Fungi; phylum Basidiomycota; class Agaricomycetes; order Agaricales; family Mycenaceae; genus Mycena; species Mycena polygramma. Next base: position 2,281,854 of record JARKID010000003.1, read on the forward strand.
ACCGCGGAAGGTGAAAATACCATGATAATATGCGAGTCACGCTCCTGCAATTGGACTTGGAGACTCTCCGCCGTCTACGGTTGGGCACCGTCAGGTTCAAAAGAAAAGATTATAACTGTAGTGCGTACCTGTGCTAATGCAGCTTCGCGCGCCTTGGATTTTTCTTCCTCTTTGCGCATCGCAATTTTCAAGGCGGCCATCTCCTAAGAAGTATCGCCCTGGGTCTCTGACATAGCGGGAATGGAAAAAGAAGCAGACCCTCTGGACAGACTTCTTGGCCATCCGCTCTTGGGCAAGCCTCTGCCGTGTCACCTCCAGCGCCGTTTTGGTGACCCACAAGAGCGAGAATCCTCCTTCCGCTTCATTTCGTGCAGGTTCAATGGCCTCAGCCGCGGCAGCCCGCGTCTCCTGCGAGGCCCAAGCTGACTTGAGCATTTTCGACTCCCCGACGAAGTGTGGACGTACCTCTGCCTTGAGCTGGATTTGGAGGATGCTCAGCTCCCTCGCGAAGCATTCCACCACCTCCGTCGCGCCGGCGAGGAAGTCAGAGTTCATGGGGTCTCGTTGTGGGCAAGTTGTGGGAGGAAAGGAGAAGGGTCACGCGTGACGCGACGCGCGTCGTGACCGGTATTCGGTCCGAGGCCGTTGCTTTTGACGCGTTTTCAGCTTTTCGTACAGTATTCCTAGTCCAAGCAGCTACGGAAAATTCATGAGGCAAGATGAATGCGTACAGTCTCTGTTACACTGCGCAGGACGTTACAAGAAGAAGCAAATCGACGTCGAATACGTTCAACTAAACACGGGATGAGAAGCAGAAATGTCGAGACTGGGCGATGGATGAAAGGGACAGAGATCTAAGGGTAAGACTCAGTATCATACGGCATGATTGACTTCAAACGCACCTTTGGGCTTCTCAGGCCAGTACTGCTTGCCATCGACCGAGACCCGGATCTCCAACCCCCCAACAACAAGATTCTCAAACTCGACCACTGCATCTTCGAGTCGGAGCCAATCGTCCTCATACATGTCTCCCAAGTTTAGTTGTATAGACTTCAAACAAGGAGGAGAGGTGGTACAGCGGCGTCGTAGCCGGAGGAAGCGAATGATGGCTGGAGCGTCGAAGCCGTATCGGTGCTCGTAGAGTTGAGCAGGCAAGTCCTCTGACCGGCCGGCGGAGATGGAGAGGTTACACAAGTGTGGAAGCAAGGCGGGGTGGGCGTTGAAGGCCTGCAGGAGTTCGTGTATAAAATCCTCAACGTCTATGACCAACGAGGTAAGCGATGGAACACTCTGCAGGTAAGTCTCGAAGACGGCCGGCTTTTCGGACGCTAATAGAAGCGAAAGATGAGTAAGCACGCATGAAGAGCGTGCAATGAATGGTGGAAGCGATAAGTACACGTTAGAATCCGTCATATCGAGCTCCAGTCGAGTCAGGCCAGGCAGAGTGAAAGGATGAAGGTCAGCCCCCCGCAACTCTAAGTTATTGAGACGGGGCGCGGAGACAGCATGTCCTTGGGCTCCACCACCGATTGGACCTTCCTCCACGTCCACCGAGAGATGGAGAAGTCGAGGATATCGGCCTAATGTCTCTAATACCGTTTCAATAGGAACCCACCAAAGCTCGATGCTAGTCAACAACGGGTAGAATCCGCTGGGGAGCTGGCCAACGCCGGCAAGTCGGAGTGTTGTCAAGGACGGGGCGTTTTGAAAGATGGCAAGAATGCGTGGATCAGCAGGTCCCCAAGAGCATAATCTGAGACACTTCAGCTTGGGAAAAGCAAGAACCTCGCCTCCGAGAAACTGGAACACCTGGGAAGAAATGGAGAGCTCGAGGGAATGCAACTGCGGGGCGACAGAGGGAATAATAGAGATGATGGGTCGGAAAATGGTTGTGCCTGCTGAAATCTGTGTGCGTATTGTGACCGAGAGTGGCCGTTTCTTCGCCCGCCTAAACCACTGCTCTAGCAGGAGTAGTGCTCCATCACTAGTACTGATGTCCGTGACCTGTACAGCGAGAAGCAGATCCACACCAATGACCACAGATGCCCAAAGATCGCTCGAGGAAATCGCAACCTCCCGCCATCGATGGCAGATCTGTCACTGCGTTCCGACCCCAAGTAGACCGACCCCCCCGGTACCTGCGTCTAGCTAGGTTTACCTCGGTCTACCTCTGCCTACCTCCGTGTACAGGGGATAGTAGACCCATGATGAGACGAGGTGTTGGTACCTCGGACGAGCCTGGTTTACCCCGTGTAGACGAACCTTCGGCTACATTTGACTACCTCCGAGTACATGAGTAGACCGACCTCGGTCTACCCCTTTGTGATACCCCCAGTGTTCTCAACATGTCAAAAAGTCAGCATCGAACCCTTGGGGGCACCTCAGTCTACACTGGGTCTACATCACTCGACATCTGTCTACATCTGTCTACCCTCAGTCTACCCATATAGACCAATGTAGACCGACATTCAAGCCCGGCGTAGACACAGTGGTCAGTCTAACCACCGTCTACCTCAGTCTACATGCCTCGGTCTACACTAGGTCTACTTGGGGTCGGAACGCAGTGTGTGTTAGCAAAATCGGAGGGGCTGCGCGACAAGGCCGTACAGGCCCGCGGTCCGGAAGGCACGCAACGAAGATGCGGGAGACAATCTCGGGTGGGAGGGTGAGAACTGGGTAGACGACGAGAGAGAGTTGTGTCTCCAATATTCGCTCCTTTTTTTCGAGTTGCACGATTGCCAGTTTCACTTCCTCCAGCTGTGAGCGGAGCAGGGATGGAGAGAGCACCGGGGTCAAGTCGCTGCTGAGGACAGAGAAGTACGAGTCGCGACCAGAATCTGCGTGGGCGTTGGCCATTGTGGATGATGGCAGACGAAGGAAAAGCCACTGAAAAGCCGTGTCACATCCGTGATGCGTGACCTGTCGGGCTGTCAGTGGGTTCGCGCCGCCGAAAGGTTGGAACAAAAAAAAATGCTGAGAATATTCTTTCACGACCATGGCTTTGTCCGCGAGTGCAGGGGGTACAGTAGCGACAGGGTCGGACGTTCCTTAAATGAAGGCGGCCGGCGGTTGGCGCTGCGAGCCTTCAAGTTAGGATCAAACAGCCAACACAAGACAAGCACGATTTGAACACGGTGTGCTATCTCGGCGGATGTACGATTTAGACTTCGCTTCGGGATGGCTGAGGAACGGGGTTGGATAGTTACGAGAAAAATAAATAAACTTATTGGCTAGAATTTTCCAACGGAAATAATATGATCATACACGGCCAACTGCATGAGCGCAGCGCAGCAGATATTTTATCAGTGCTAATTTCCATTGCCCTGTCTAACGTAGTCCAAGCTACCCTTGTGTTTCGCGTTTGTCATACTCGCCCGGGCATGGCCATTTTTTAGACTGCGCGTAAGGTTGCTTGTTCATCGATGTAATCGCCAAGATTCAGCGAGAGAACACCCGGCCATGTACGGCGTCTCTTGATCCAAGCCTCTATTCAAAAGAGGAGATAGCCGATAAAGTCTTACCAAGCACCTCGGGGGCTTTACGAATGCTGACAGCAAATGCAACCATATAAGGTCTCGCATTTCACACGTCTGAAACATATATGAGGGACAAGAAATAGGACCCTGATCAGCAAACAGACAAGATGACCTTCCCATCGACATTCGACGCCTACGTTCCCAGCAACGGGCCCGAGTTCTTCGCCCTCTCCAACATTACAGCCGAATACGTGCCATTCACGACCCTCCAGGCCGTTCCAACCAACACGACCGCGGAATTCGCGTCATTCACATACGCGCAGAGGCTTACGCCGCCCGCTGTGTTCCTCCACGTCCTTCGAACCTTCTATTTCGCCCTCGCGCTGCTGTACACTGGTTTTCCCACTGGAACGCCCGGGGTGCCGCAAATCGCGTTCGACGAGCTGACTCTGCGCCTCTGGCACACCACGGTTTTGCATGACCTTGGTTGGTCCAACTCAACTGAGGTCCTCACACACCCGGCGCACGCGATGACCTTCGAGCTGCATGGCGCCATTATGGCGTACGAGCACTTGCACACTGCGGCGCCAGCACTCGACGCATTCCAGGTCGGCGACATCGTCGAAAGCATCGTGCTCCACACGTCCCAGTGGCCTTCCGGAAATTCGTCGGCAAACCAGATTCTGATGTCGCTCAGCGCGCTGTTCGACATCGGCGGGTACAATGGAACTGGGTTGGTCGGGTTGGATTTCAACTCCCTTTGGAACCCGCGGACAGTGGCAGAGATCGAGAAGGCGTACCCTCGAGACGATTTTTACGCCGAGGGTCTGGGCGCGTTGGATAGGGAGTTCACCCTGAAGCCGAATTGTTTGGTCTCGCACTATCCGGGTGGTGTAAGTGGTCCATTATCGAATCGAACATGCTCCAGACTGACCATCGCCTACAGATTGCTGCACTTACGAAGGATTTCCGAGTCGGACCCATTGTTCCGGTGGGTTCGCAGGACACGAGAGCGCTTCAGGACCCGCATTTGCGCCGTGGAGAGTAGATCATAGGATAGGTTGTTGAAATGATCGGGCTGAAGGGACTGTCGATTGGATGTACTTCGCCGACTGTCAACTTCCGATGCTGTCAAGTATTCTGAATGGAAATCGAACAAAGGAATGCATCAAATATTGGCGCTATAGCCAACAATACTACGTCCGTACTACAGGAATTATTTAGTCCATATGTTATGCCACAAGTGGGTCGAAATTAAGATAAAGAAAGGCTCAACAAGTATCACACAACCGATTTCGGGACCCGCGAATACGCATACGGGGGCGGCAGTTCGCGCCCAAAAAGAAGCGGAGAGCCACCGGGCGTCGTGGGGGTCGATGGTCCCACATTGGGCGACAGACGGGAGTCCGAAGACGTGGAGGTGAGCGACATATTATTGCTGGACTTGTGCGTGATAATCTGAGGCACAGAGCCCGGGTGAACACGCGCCTCTCCCTCCCAGTGGTCGTTGAATGGAGCGACTACCATGATACGTTCTCGGGCCCGGCGGAAGCGGCGTCTGCGCCGCACGGCCCAAGTACCTAGCGCACAGATAAGGAGGAGGGCAATCACGGCCGCGCCTGCGATGATTCCAATCTTGGCGCGCGAGATGGGTGGGGATCTCGCAGTTGGCGTTCCATTTTGCGGCTGGGAGATGGGTACCGCTGCGCTGCCGGAGCTTTGTAACCCCACGCAGTCGACGTTCGCTGGTCCTTGGGTGCGAACGAGCGGACTCCCGGTTGCCCACCGTCCGTTCCTGGATGCATTCCTATTAATGGTGGTAACTAGTAGATGTTGAAAACTCACACATCGCTAACCGCGGCTACACGAAAAATTAATCGTAGTTCTGGCACCATTTGCAAAAAACACACTTATCATCTGCGTCCCAGGAACCGCGCGATTGATGTAAGTGTATATCGAGTCATCTGGACCTGTTAACATCTTAGCGCTGAGTCTCCACTTGAAACTACCTCAAATGCGGGATGCCTACCCAGTGTAGCATTCGTAACGTCAGGCGCGTTGAGCGCCGCGAATGTCACATTATATGGCGGCGTCCCTCCCTGAATTGTCAAGCCCCATGGCTGACAGGTCGTCAGCACGTCCGTTACATTCGCTGTGACAGTGAATGGCGGGTCGGCCGCGGACTGAGGACCGCATTGCGTTGTTGCTCCGGCTGAATCGCCGTAAGCCTCTACTGCCACCCACATCGTGAAATGATACCTTACCAGTCACGGTATACATAACTGGATCTATGCCTCCGGAGGTTCCCTGCGAGTCCACAACGCCCAGCAAGAGCTGGGTGCCTGGATCTTGTTAGCATTCGAATACTAAAGACTGTAAAGGGCCTCACCGATGGGATGGCGCGCGGTCCACGTTAGATTACTCTGATTTTCACCTATGAAGGTCATAATCGGAGCCCCGCCGACCGCGAACGCCATCATGTAGAACGGCGGCACCCCAGGGGCGGTCAATGCATCGGCAGTCAGGCGCAAGTTCCTGCAAGAGGGCAACGACGTCGAGTCCCCTTGCTGCGGTGCGACAGTCAGTCACTCTGATTATGGGCATGATCATAAGGTCTCACCGAGCCAGTAAATCCCCACTCGAATATTTGGCCTTCTTGCCCCTTGACACCAATGAGGCTGAACAGCAGCACGGCGCAACAGGCGAGTGTACAACTCAGGCGCATCGATGAAACGGACCTGGATGGGCGACCAGGTCGAAGGCTTAAGAGCTAGAAGTACACAGCCCAGTGCAAGTAAACTCAAGAATCCGATCAGTATCAGCACGATAGCTGTAGAGCGCTGTAGTGGCCTGATCAGATTGCGCCCCAGCTTTACTTCATGAGGGAGTCCTTGAGCCGAGCAAGCGCCGTCTTGCCAAGGTATCGACTGGAAGCCGCTATCGAGAGATGCATATCCAGATCCTGGTGAGGTATTGCGCAGAGTCCGACAAGGAATTTGCAGTACGTCGCAGGATACAGACGATACGGCGATGGCACGCCAGAGAATCGGACAGCAGTGTGAGAAGAAAATGATGCAGGCGCAACATTCATGACGTGGCGCGAAAGGAAAGCTCGGGGCCGCGACTCACGAACGTCGGCGAAGCAATCGAAGAAGCCCGCGGCCAAAAGAAGGCGATTCGCGAAGAGGCTTGAAATTTCCGGTGGGCACAGGGACAGTTTGGGATAGTTCAAGAGCACCGAGGCAGAAAGGAGGCTTATCGCCGTCAGTCCACGTATCGTGAAGCCAATGGAAGGAAAGAAGAGACATACGGTGCGCAATTGGATAAAGTCAAAGAGCATTGGCTTGGACGTCGATATTGACAAGTCTCCGCGGAACTTGGATTGCGACGCTTGCGTCGAAGCAGGTCAGAAAAAACGCGTCGCACCAGTGCGAGATTATATGCAGCCCCGGGGAATCGAACCCCGCCCTCGTGAACCGGATGTGGCTGTTTTTTTTTTGCCCTAACCCAGGGCAATCGTCTTGATCCTCGACGGCTTGTTGAGTCGCCAATGCACAACGTGGACATGAAAATGTTGACTGGACAGCTTTAGAACACGAACAAGGCGACGGGATTATGTTTTCTTCCCAAGAGGCAGACAACAGACTTTCCTGCGAACTTGAAGACAAGCCACCAGATCCAGTTATGGCTCGAATTGCATCTGGGCATGATGGGCGGCCAAGCTTGACTGGATTGCGCGTTGGATATTGGTTCGGCATTCAAGGAAAGCACAGGTCCAAATTAAAGCAACCTAGGGATGCTTGACTGATGAGAAACCGTTAGTACGGTTGAACGCTCGCTCGCTAGAATTGTACCGCCTGGGTCAGGAAAGCGAGCTCCGCCCATGCAAAGGGTCCTTCCGAAAGCCTAGAATTCAGCACAGGTTCGACTCATCCGCGGCCATAAACAAAGGATACGGTTTGGATACGGTGGTGGTCGGTGTCTCGTCCAGGTCTTGTCGGTGTCGGAAGAAAAAGGGAGATGTGTGGCAGTGCTAGGCATCATGATGATCTGATCCATAAGCAACTCTGCACGTGTGGGAGCACGTGCGCCATCAACTCCTTCCGAATCCCAACTCCCAAGTTCCCTTTTCCGAATGGATTTCTTTTGGATCCCTGCCTCTTCCTCTCAACTTTCTCTCCCCTCCATCCACCCACTTTAGCTCCGCACACATGACCAAAGTACCTACCGGCGCCGCTCGGATCGCGGACACCTGAATGACTAGCGTCTCGGAGACTCGGAGAGAGACGACGTGAAGAGTCTGATCGAAGGCGGCCTACCGGCTCCGACGCCGTACCGTTGCGTGAGTTAAATCTGCCCTTCTCAACCGCTCACACCATACAGGTTTTATTCTGACATTCGAGAGTAGACCAGACATCGTCGCACGCTTGGGCGGTGGAGCGTCCAGCAACCCTGTGGGAGCGCGTCCCATTCTCGGGGGAAATCCAATGACACAGTTCGAGCCCAGCTTTGAACTTTCGGCTCGGATGGGCTATTCACGAAAGCGGAATCCTTTGCGCCTCCGACACAAGGGAATTATTCCAACTCCTTCGTTCTGCTGACCTGCGCGCAGAACTCGATCTATTGGTGATTTATGCCACGGTGTAAACGCAAGTGGCGGGGTGTCGACGCTGGACGGGCCTGAACCTGATGCGACGTCGCGTGAACATTCGATAGCCTGTGCTTCGTTGGACGGGTTGGACGGCATGCAGGCGTGTGAGTGGATCTATCTATCGCAGTTCAAGGCGAAACTCTCCACCTCAAACTGCCCAAAGAATGATTTGACAAAGGTTCTCTAGACATCCCACTCATTCTCCGCTGGACCATCACATTCCGGCCCCGAGGCGGAAGGCACTCCAATTGTTCATCACCGATATAGTTCCGGACCTTGGTTCGGTATAGGTATAGTCTGCAGCAACTCTCAGTACATACTCCGTCTCATCGTAAACTGGTTTTTGATACAACACCACGCCTCATGAGATAAACAACCTTACCTTAGGTGACTTCCATTTAATTTCACTGCGCCCTGAATCTAATATAGTTACAGCTGGAGCATCTTTCAGGCTATAGTTGGAGCATCTTCTTCATCTGTCAGTTCATTTCACTTCCCGTGGCCACAATCTCACTTCAGACAGGAGTTCCCGGTGATACCGATCATGAGATATGGCCGCCTCCCAATTCTGTTCTGGCCGCAGGTGAACGTACATGTCTATCGGGCCGACGAACATATACTTGATAAGATACGATGAATCTTGATATTTTCGCCAGGTTTTTGCTGTGGGCAACGATAGCTGCCAAGTTGCTTGCTCCGGACCCGCGTCGATGACCATACAGATATTCGTGAAGTATCCAGCAGGTAACTCAGGTTACGCTCTTGCGTTCGCAAGCCAGGTGTGTCCAGAGCATGCTCCGCTTTCACTTCGTCTCAACGGATCAAAACCACAACATTGGCGCGGGCCAGTATAGGTAAAAACCAGGTCTATCAGGCGTTCGCCAAGTTCTTGTGGACGTGAGGTGCGAACACGATCAGCTAACAACATCATAAAAAGTTACTTGGTGGTTCGTGACTGATCTTGGACTATCTATACTCATAGATGCGACACTGCGCGTCGTACCGGGCTCTGAGCCTGAGCATGTGTTGGATGCCGTTGCACTCGAAGGGACCCCCGTTCCCTAGAAAGGAGATAGAGGAGTACGTCGAACCCTCGCTTCTTCTTTTCTGCGTGTTCATCATCTCAGAATCGCCTTCGGGGCTGTGTGATGAATGGCGGCCGCGACGGACATTGGTGGAGCTTGGGCACCCCACTTATAGTCCGTCAGGGGTGACTCGAAGCATATAAGAGTCGGTCCTTTCTTGCTCTGGACCTTCCAGGGTCGTCATGTCCAATTCCATCGCTGCAACTCAAGGTCCTCAGTTCGTGGATGGCGCATTCCTTCGGCGTTGGGGAGCACATTACATCGCGTACACATTGGATGTTAGGTATTTATGTCTCTCTCTCTCCATTCAGTACTGTAAGAGACTGATTACCTCTAGTCTTTGGTCGGTCGCCCTGGTACATCCTTCCATCTCTCATGGGTTACTTCATATCGAAACCGCGTCAGCTCATTGTGTTTCAATACTTTCGCAAGTATTCCAAGAAGGACTCGCTTCTGATACGAATTACGGTGAGAGAGTCTGTCCTAGGAAGGGAAATGAGTCTCTCACCCACCCTCAACGCCAGGTCGCCATCCTCGGGTAAGGCTCCTCGATCTTTTCCTTCGTACCCAATGTCATTTTATTTTCAGAACAGTCACAACAATTCATACAGTCTCTCTTTCGATGCAAGACTTCAAGGATTATGTGTTACTTTTCGGAAATTACGAGGGACAAGACTTCATGTTGTGAGTTTGGGTTGCCGAATAATTGACCGACGTTTCTGACGTCCGAGTCTTACAAGCTGGGAAAGCTATGTCAGATTCACCTCCCTTTGACCAACTCCTTGTGCTAACCGAGGGACAGATCATGATATGTACAATAGTAAGCCATTGCACCCTTCCGGGTATTCAACAGCTACATGATGCAGTTCGTGGTTGCATTTGTGGCTCAAATGTACGTGTTGCAAATATCCCCCTGTGGAAAACACTTACCGATTCCTTTAGGTTTTATGCCAGCCGAATCTGGATGCGTAATTACCTGCGTCTGATTTTGAGCTAGCTGTGTTCTGATTTCGGTGACAGTGAAGAGAGACTGGCGATACATTACACCCGTGGTGAGTTCTCTTTCTTTTTCTGTCGCTGCCACGGAATCGAGATTGACGCGACCCAGGTTGTCCTGGCTCTCCTCCAACTGTGTGAGTGGACTGGAAACCATCAAATTACGAACCGTTGAATAATCCATAATACCCCGCAGCATTTGGTATCGGTATGTCCTGCACCCGAAATTAACGTTGACTTTTTCATCGTTCCCACAGCTCAAACCGTTGAAATGTATGTCAATCTTCTCCCCAGTCACATAAATAACCAGCATTCTTGCCCGTGAAGAGTTAAACTTCATCGCTATTCAAAGCTGGAGACCACAGTGGTGAGTATACAGACCTTTCCTCCTCCCAATAATCACGATAATGTATGCTACAGCCTACAACGGTCGCCCAGGGGGCTGCGACCGCCGCTTGTGATATAACTATCACGGCTATCCTCTGTTTTATCTTTCGGACTGCTAGGACTGGTGTGGGCCGGTGCGCATATCCCTGCCTTTGATCGACAGTAACTCACAGGCGCGGCAGGACTGATTCCACGTTGGACAAAATGATGCTTTACGCCTTCGAAAGGGGCACGATGACGAGGTAATTGCCATCTTTCCTTGTACTGAGAATAATTTCGAACTCCTGCACCTAATTAGTCTTCTCGCGCTACTCCAACTTATCTTTGTGCGTCCTTTTATTTCCCGGCCCTAAGTTGTGTTCAAACCCTGTTGTTCAGTTCGTCACTATGCCTGGAACCTTCCTCTTGTCAGTCCAAGGCAGATCCTTCTCGAACTTATGAATCACCCACACACCAATAGCACTATCTTCCTTCTTCCAAGCAGCCACGGTATTTCTCGTTGTTCTCCCATATTCGCACCCAAGTTTCTCATGTCCTCTCTTTTGTTTCAAGTCTACGTGATATCGGTTTGCGGAATGTGTGTGCCTACACTTGAACGTTACGGCATCCATTCTGAGTACCATCAGGCTTACCTCTCGCGAATCCCTTCGGGCACAGATGCGCAGTCGCGAGGGCATCATCGGCATGGCATCAATGGGGACGAATTCGGCTCATCCCGACGCTTTGGACAACGGTGTTCAAGTGGTGAGCATGCATATCTGCGGCCTTGTGCGTCTTTGCGATCCTAATCACGACACTCAGACCAAATCGGTGATCACTTGGGTAGGCAATGAAGCCACAGATAATTGGTACGCCCACGGTTTTTATTCCTGTGCTTTGAGCTTCAGACTGACTAGTTTTTCTTTGTAGTTGAGCAACGCCGCGTAAATCAATCAATCCGAGGAAGCAAATGCCCTGTGCCGTACAGTTCGGTTTCCTGTATATTTGTACAGCTTGCTTGGTATTTTGTTCGAGATACTGTCCGTATATTTGTGTAGCGAAAAACAATCAGCGTGATGTTCAATTAGCTGTGAAAGCTCCAATTGAAGATGCAAAGATCAAACAAAGATGCACAGAGGTTTGGAGGCGGTAGAGCAGTGGCCAAATATGGCTTCCCGATCTTCAGAGGTCCAGAGTCGGACTCGACTCTCGAGACGCTCGATGAAATTAACGACGAAGGAGTAGAGTTCCAACCAAGGGCAAAATGGGCTCTTATAAACAGACACTACAACAGTAAAACTCTTACGTTTGTTGTAAGGGCAACACAATCGCGAATGTTTAGTCTACCACCGGCTTCAAGAGGCCACTAGATGTGCTGAGGGAGGCCCCCGGTCACTACCTTTGAACTCGGTCCGCGATAGCATAAATCAGCGCCCAAAAATGACCCCTAGGTCGGTCCGAAAAAGTGCATAAATCAGCTCGAAAATGGGCGACCTCCGTCCTAAACTGCATAAATCTGCGCGTAGCGCGAGTTTTTTTTTTTTGGTGTTTGGTATTCCCTCGGGCCGAGATTGAGGCGCCAGGGAGTGAGAAACTGGAACAACACCTGGCCGAGGGGTTCTTATGGCAGAGGAAACCAGATTCCTGGCCGTCGGGGCGAAAAATTGGGATTTTGGGCCTATACACGCCAATCCTGGCTGACAGCGGAATTCTATGGGCTGGTGGATTCCAATGCGTTTGATGACCATCATTTGATGCGGTTGATACCTCCGTTGATTTCCTACCACTTTCCGGCGAATTTCTCTTAGAATTCCGACGGGTTTGATGGGGACCGTCAAATTTCTATGGCCTCGCGGTCGGAGTCCGTCAAATATGCAGATCATTGGAATCCAATGGCCGGCCATTGAATTCCGCTGTCAGTCGGGATTGGCGTGTATGTTCCTCGGCCGCGGAAAGTGCATAAATCAACTCACCAGGTGGAAAATTCATTGCATAAATCAACGTGGATTTTTTTTGAAAACCAGACCGGGTTCAAAGGTAGTGACCGGGGGCCTGCGGGTCGGTTTTGCCAGTCGGTACAAGGCAAGTACACATAGGATGAAGTTGGCAAGGATACGGATCACGGCGGAGGGTGTTGGCCGGCACCCGGGATTGCCCGATTGCGATCATAGTTCTCCTCGTGATGTGCATCGCCACAAACCTCCCTTCTTCCTGCCGCACTCCATCGACTTTTCCCGTCTTCGAAGTCCTCTGGCCTTACTGCGACAATGTTTAATCGACTCGTACATTTCGATACTGTGAAGCGGCAAATCCGGCAGGGCATGAAATATTGCCCCTGAGCTTGCTTGAAGCTACGTGGACATCTCGTCTTGCTCTGCGTTCATTGTCCATCTCTGCTCCTATTCGGATCCGATTCTACCCGTCTGCAAACATCAAAGTGCTCCGGTATTCTATCTTCTCAGCTTGCAGTCCGATCCGTCGCATGCGGACTCTGCGGAACAAGAAATCTGTAGGCTGCTTCGTTCCATGTCTTGCTTGTGCTCTGCCTACATGCGGATTCAGCCCGAATTCACTGAAACTAATGCCCGAGGCGGCGATGGGCAGAGGTGGATAATGCACAAACTGGTACTGCGGTACAGGTCGTCTGGGACTTGGGCCTTCGGAAGACATCTCCGGCTTCACCTTTGTAGCACACTGGTGTTCCACCTTCCAGCAATCAAAGAGAATGGATGTTCCGTGGGATGCTTTCGGCGTCCGAATTTGAGCTGAAGGTCGTACGGCCAGCGCAATTTCTATTACAGAATTTCGGAGCAGGTGATGGAGTGACGCTTCTCACCCACTGCGTTGACACTAGTACTGCGATGAATGCAAGAGGAGCTCCGTGCCTCGACCAGATATACATTTTAATCTGATGAATGTTTTACGCTGCACATATATACAGACAGGATTTCGAACAAAATACAAGGAAGATGTACACAAGTAAAGAAACCTGAACTGTTCGGGGGCGAGTAATTGCTTCATCCCATTTGACGGATAATACGGCAGTTCTTGACCAACAGAAAGTCTTGTCAGCCCGCTGAACCTCGAAAATGAAACCAATGTACCAATTCTCTGACTCCGAGACTTCATTGCCTACCCACTTGATAACCGACTTTGTCTGATTGTCGTGATGAGGATCGCAATCAGCGGCCCAGGAAGGGAAATAAATGCATGCTTACCACATGAACACCTAGGTTATCCGAAGCGGCGGGATTAACTGAATTTGTCGCCATTGATGTCATGCCAATGATACCGTCCCGACTGCGCAGTTGCGCCCGAAGCGCCTCGCGAGAAGTAAGCCTGGTCGTACGTGAGCGCGGGTTTTGTGACGCAAAAATGCGGTTACACACATGCCACAAACCGAGATCACATAGACTTTGAAACAGAGAATGCGGTGAGACCTTGTATCATTGTATGAGAATATGGAGACACAATACCGTGGCTGCTTGGAAGAAGGAAAAGGGTACTGTTCGTTTGTGAGTCGTTGCGCGTTAGGTTGGAGAAGGAACGTCCGTGGACTGACAAGAAGAAGGTCCCGGGCATGGTGATAAACTGAGCAAGAGGATTCAAACACAATCAAGGGCACTTGCATGCAGGACGCACAAATATTAGTTGGAGCAGCGCGAGGAGACTAATAATCGCAGGATTTTAACATTATCCTCCGGAGTCGAACAGGCGACATTACCTGGTCATCGCGCCCCTTTCGAAAGCGTAGAGGATCATTTTGTCCAATGTGGAATCAGTGCTGCCACGCGAGTCGTAAGGTGACGTCGGATAAGAACAGGATACTACGGACCTGCGCACCCCAGTCCGAGCAGTTCGAAAAATATAGCAGAGGATCGCAGTAATGGTTATATCACATGCGGCGGTAGCCGCCCCCTGGGCAGTCGATGTAGCCTGTAGCAAGCTTCATAATGATAATCTGAAGAAGACGGATCTCACTATACCCACCACTGTAGTCGCGAGCTTGGAATAGCGATGGACCTTCACTCTTTGGCAAGCGCAAATATGTTGGTCATTCGTTTGACCGGGTAGAAGGTTGACATACATTTCAACGGTTTGAGCTATGGACTTTTGTTTAGGATGGAAAAGTTGATGTCGAATGCAGGACATACCAATACCGAATGCTGCACGGTGTTGTGATAAATTATTCATGATTTGATGGTTTCGCTCCACTCACAGAGTTGGAGTAGGGCCAGAAAAACCTAGGCCGTCTCAGTCTTCATCATGCGGTATGTAGCAAAAAGAGAGAGAACACACCACGGGCGTAATGTATCGCCAATCACGCTTCACTGTCACCGAAATCAGAACATAATTGCAGTGGACCCAGACCTCGGCCTTACAGATCCAGATTCGGCTCGCGTAAAACCTGCACATTGAGTGTTTCCCCCGGCTGCGTGTATGAGAAACGCAAAACATACATTTGCGCCACAAATGCAACCACAAACTAAAATAGTGTTTGTCTTGGGCAATGGAGGGTTGCGGAGAGGCTGGAATCACTTACTGTTGCACATATCATGACATCGCTTTCCCAGCTTGTAAGGCGTCAGAAAATAATCCTCCAGTCGTAACCGAAACTCACAACATCACATCTTGTCCCTCGAAGTTTCCAAAGAGCAACACAAAGTCCTTGAAGTCTTGTATTGAAAGAAAGAGTGTGTGAATTGTCGTGACCGTTCTGGCGGCGAAATTGACATTGGATAGCGGGGAAAACATTGTGTCTTACAGGAGAATGGCGACCTGACGCGACGGTGGGTGAGAGACTCATTTTACTTGGTATGGAATGCTCCCTAACCGTCGTCCGGATCAGAAGAGGATCCTTCCTGGAATATTTGCGAAAGTACTGGAACACGACAAGCTGTGACGGCGATATATGGAGTGGGCTAGGATCGATGGACGAAGTATGTACCACTGCGACCGACCAGAGACTATATGTGGTCAGAGACTTTTATCGCAATGGGTAGAGAGCCGTACCTAACATCTAACGTGTACGAGATGTATTGTACACCCCAAAGCCGGAGGAATGCACCATTCACGGAGGGAGGATTTTCAGTTGCCGCTGTGGAATTCGACATAACGACTGGGAGGTGCAGCGCAAGAAAGTCCGGGTCTTATGTGGTTTAAATCGCCGCTGATGGACCAAAAGTGGGGTGCCCCAGTGGGGCTCGCTTCATAGACGGTGTTTGCAACCTCTCTGACACTCCAGTACTCTCCAGTATCCAGGTTCCACAATAAAGTACATTTTCTAATCTTCGAATATACCCGCGGCCATCAAAATCTGAACAGCACGCCGGCCCAAGTATACCACGGTGCGACTTTTCTCCAATGGAGCGGTCCCGGACTTCGAATTATCAACGCGGAGAGACCGAGGGTCCAAATCCTCGGACCTTGCTCGGACCAACTGAATTGCGCAACTAAATTGGTCCCTCTCAGGAGTCAGGAAACGCTTGCAACGGCATCGAGCACATGTTCATAGCCTGCGACTAGGTGACCCCGCATAGCGTCGCATCCACGAGGATGGACCCACCGTCGGCTAACCTGTTTCTGATATTTCTCACAGCGCCGGCTCCTAAATTAAGTACAGAGTTGAAACCCGGAAGAGAAAAAAAAAGTTTGTCAGGAGCTTGCCGCGGACATTACGCCCTGCAGCTCTTTGAAACTTGTCCAAGGAGGGGACCATATGTTGAGGTCTGCACGTAAATATTTTCAGCCTTTTCGGATAGGTTGATGGGGAGCATGAGCTTTATTGCTTTGGGAGGTTATTTTGGTGGTGGACCCGGAAGCGAAAAATCGGGGTGCGTACACGTCCCGACTGTATCCCTAGATCAAACTCAATGTTTCAGAGGGTAGAGGCATTATCAAAGCTATCCCATGTAAAAGCTTGGGTTCAGGAAATGTCGTACGGACTCACAAGAGCACTTCTCCGCCGGCGACTTTTTGCCATAACGGCAAATTTCCATTTTTGGCACGTTTTGGATTTTCTGTGCCGGTAGGCGTCTCATATCGGGGATTTTGACGGTGTAGGATGGTTCAATACATGTACGAGAGTAAGCCCAAAAATCTTGGGTCCAATCGGATGGACACTGTGCTTATAATGTGACATTTTTCGCATCCCGGGTTTTTTCGGATCCGGGTATCAACTCTGTATTGTAATACAAATAATTTAGGCCCAAACAGGTAATTAAAATACTATTTAAATCCTTAACTCGCGCTCTGATTGGCCGCTGATAGATTTAAAAAGGAGTTTAATCAGAAATTATTTGTATTACAATACTTAGAGAATCGGAGCTAACTTAAATGCCCACTTAATTTAGGAGCGGGCGCTATGTATGCGCTCCTCACAGCCGGTCTTCTCCAATTTGCCAACAGTGAAGATCGACGTCAGAATATCCGGCGGACATCAATTTGGCAATACTCGCAGTCCGTCCAAAGTCCGTCTGCCTGTGCGCCCAAAATGTATCCATGGCGATTCGTATTCGGAGCAGATAGTGGTTCCAGACAGGCGCCCGGGTGAATGTAGCTCGACTTCTTCAGGTCTCACGTCTCACGAAGACTTCGCGTGCACCTGATGGGCCTGTTCCGATGCTAGCTCGCGCCAATGTTCTGGTTCTCTACGGCATCCTGTTTCGTAAGGACGAGGTGTTAAATCGGAGTGTTGTCTGGAGATACCCGCCCCTTCTTTCCGTACCCACTCATGTCGGACACAGGCCTCGAAAAACCAACCTCGAGCGAACGCGAGAGCGCGCCTTCAGTTCACCTGCTGACACTGCACGAACAACTTGCTGGACGCTTGGTCATCGATCCAGAGTGGGTACCGTTTTCTCGCAACTGAATGTCAGTTTATTCATCAATTTGCAGGAAGGCGGAAATCGAGTTCGGCCCCGAGGTCGCCGCGAGGCTCAAACTGTCCGGGGATGGAACCAAGATCCTCTGGCCACAGCCCACGGATTCCCCGCTGGACCCTCAAAATTGGAGCCCGAGTCGGAAGGCACTTCAACTGTTCATCATCACACTCGCAAGTATAGTTCCGGACTTTGAATCCGGTATAGGTACATTCTGCAACGAATCCACTCGGGCATCACTCTGAACGATCTTCCGAGGCATCACTGCGATTTTTGCTCTTGCTGAACAATACAACACTACCCCTGATGAAATAAACAATCTGACTTCAAAGTGCGAGTCCCATTGGCATCTGATTTCACTGTCCTCTGACGTTGCTGCAGTTGGAGTATATTCCTTGTCGGTCAGCTCCCGGATTCCTTCTCACGACTGTAATTTGATACAGGTATGATACAGGTTGGGGAGGACTCTTTGCGGTGATTCTAATCAGAATATACGGCCGCCTGCCGATTCTGTTCTGGTCCCAGGCGAGTGCGATTCAACTGGCGAGTCCAACCTGTCGATCCTGAAGCTCCCCCAGGTTTTGGGTTTACTGTTTATGCTGGGGGCAACGATTGCCCCCAATTTAAGCACGTTTGCAGGTACAGTGCCTCCATCGTCTCGTCTCTTCGCCACTCCTAATTTTGGATTTTTCAGCCATGAGATGTTTGTCGGGATTCTTTTCGTACGAGTTCTACGTTCAAGGATTCTGATGCTTGCTCATCGAGTACTGATCGACTGTTTAGGTCGGCCCCGCAAGTGACTGTACGTCGTGTTCCCTGTGCCGCTTCACCAAATCCTGATTCTTTTTTCAAGGGTCTTTATGTCGTCACAGACATGTATCCGTTCCATCTCAGAGCTCAAAAGGTTCGTGTGTCTTCCGTAAATTCCACGGACGTGCTTCGAATGAAGTCTTTCTCAGCTCAACATATGGACCTTCGGATACATTGTATCCCCGTTCTTGTCGCCGTTTGTTTTCGGATTCTTGGTCGCGCGCACGACATGGCGGTGGGCTTATGGCATCGGCACCATGTACAGCGCCATTGTCTGTCTTTTGATCCTCCTTTTTGCAGAGGAGACGTGCGTCGATGTGTAGTCTGATGTGCATTGCCAGTAACCCTTGGTTCAACAGGATGTACGACCGGGGTCTCAGGCCCATCCCCGAACCTCCAATGACGGGTCTAAGGCACCGCGTGGAGACCCTCCTCGGTCTCACCGGACACAGGATGGCGAAGTTCCGTGACTCGTGGTACCAAGCAATCGCTGCCCCGCTCCGCATTGTGTGGCGCCCACAACTGATCGGGATTTTATTTTTTGAGGCAAGTGACACCAGCGGGTCTTGTTCAACCAAATCAATAGAGTCGACAGGGCATGATGTTTGGCTTCGGGATTGGTGTCAATGTAACCTTGTGCAGGGTCGTTGAATTTTTCCTAACCTGCCGCGCAGATTACGAATGCAATCTTCCTAGGCACCCCGCCTCCCCTCGGTTTGGATCTATCGCCTTTTGCTGTTGCCGGAATGTACGGTACCCCTATCGTGAGTCCTCATCCTCGAAAGCTCAGCCGCAAGTATTTATATTCGGTCAGGTGGCCGTGCTTTTAGGAGAGGTGATTGGACGCTACAACAATGACTGGATTATGAACGTCTCGTTACGGCGTAATTCCGGTGTCTTCGAAGCTGAGAGTCGGCTTTGGTACGTTTTGTTTCGTATGTGCGCGCATGCATCTGAGATGATCCAGGGCCTGTTATATGGCTATCCCGTTATACATCTGCGGTTTTCTTGTACTTGGGGCCTCGTTCCAAAATCACCTCAGTGTTGGCGGAGTCATCATGGGTTGGGGCATCGCGGAAACAGCGTACGTTCAATTTCTGCGCATAATCGATTGTTCGTGGTGCTGACCGCACTTTGAAGTATCATGATCAAGTACGTTCGATGTGCGCATACCGTCGGAGAGACTTTCATCCTGTGTCACTAGTACTGTCGCCGTGCTGGCGTACTGCAGCGACTGCTTCCCGCAGCATCATGTTTGTCTCCACGTAGCTTTCAACATCTTGTGCTTTCTCACTGATGTTGAATTCAGGGCGAAATCAGTGCTTTTTTCAACCTCGCCCGTGTTCTAGGAGGTAAGCCTTCCACAAAGTGCATGCTATCGTACTCAAGAAAATTCTCGTGCAGGCTTCAGCGTAGCATATTTCCAGGTT
This sequence comes from Mycena polygramma, assembly GCA_029449255.1. Taxonomy (NCBI): domain Eukaryota; kingdom Fungi; phylum Basidiomycota; class Agaricomycetes; order Agaricales; family Mycenaceae; genus Mycena; species Mycena polygramma. The sequence continues at coordinate 2,301,549 of JARKID010000003.1, forward strand.
CCTTGGGCGCTCAAACATGGAGCGCTCCAAGTCTACGGTGTCGAACCAGCGTCAGTATTCGTTCCGTTTGAGTGTCTGTTCTGATGCACTCACTCCAGCATCGTGACTGGCCTTTTCCTCCTCGTAGTTCCCTGCCTCCAGCTGAAGGGCCGCATGTTTCGGGTAAGACGCATCTCATTTCAACACATGGGCACTCTGATACCTGGTGTGAAGGAACGCTTTTCGGTTCAATGATCTTCTGACGCTCCTTTTCACTGTCTCCCGCGCGGTTTATGTTGTTGTTCTTATTATCACTGTCGGGAAGCGGTTCCGCCTTTTCATTTGATGTTGCTGAGCTGGCCCGGGCAAAACTTCGGTCGATCGGCCGGCCCAGCCAAGCGGTAAAATCTCGATATGAGAGCAGAGCGGGGCTGAACGGCAATTTCCAAGAGTTCTGAGTTGATTCCGCCTGCCGCCTATGGGTGCCTTTTCCCTTGAATCAGGTCCTACACACATCCTCAGATTGTTTCAGTCCTTCACTTCGCTCTGGAGATTGCACAATGCAGTCCACGCCTTGACAACCTCCTCAACGTAGGTGGAGTCTGAGCTTCGGACCAGGAATGAGCTCCGCTTGACCGTTGGGCGGGATATGGCTCCCCCTGCGATACTAGGTGGAATAATCCTAACACCGGGGATCCCCGAACCGACCAGAACCGACGTATCCCGGGTGCGGTTTGGCTTCCGCTTATGTTTCTTGAATCGGTCACTCCCAGTGCGGATACGGTGTGAATAATGAGAATTCAATGGAGGAACCTCGACGGCCGGATTACTGCCGGCGGGGTCACGCGCAATGCAACTTAAAAACCCCGCGATTGCTAGTGCAGCGATAGCGGTGACTTCCTCGCCCACAAAATGGCCACCAGTTAAGCCCCCTGCTCTGCGGATGATAGGAGTTGCCTGACAGTCTACTAGACGATTCAATACAACACGCCGTCCGAAGGCATCATGATTATCCTGGGGCCCAGTATGCCCTTCCAGCAGACGACGAAGAGCGCAAGAGGTGACATTGTTTACATCGCCAAGTACTTGCTGAGAGCTTGCCAGACTTGTGATACAGCATAACGCTCTCAGAGGCTTCTTCGAAAACAGAATCCTCATAGCGCCTGTAGCCTTGACGCCGAATGACAGAGTGTTGGATATTGGGACGGGACCAGGTACATACCTTTTTGTCTACATTGAGTGCGCACTGTCTTACTGTTTAGGTCTCTGGGTCCTTGACCTCGCGCACTCTGTCGATCAGACAGTGGGCATGCTGGCAGTGGACATCACTGACCGGCTCTTCCCAGCGTCGCACCCGAAGAACGTGGACTTTCGAGTTGAATCGGTAACGAGTCTTCCCTCGGACTGGACAGACAGTTTTACGCTGGTCCACCAACGTCTTCTCATGCTCGCATTGCGATCCTCCGAGTGGCCCCAGGCCTTACGTGAGATTCACCGCGTTCTTCGTCCAGGAGGCTGGGTGCAACTCGGAGAGAGTGAGCCCTGGTACGAAGGAGAAGCACCCGAAAAACCCTGCCTCGAGAAAGTAGTTTCGATGTACCGGCGCCTCGTCGAAACCCGCGGTTTGCACGTCGACTGCGCGCAGGACATCCCGACAATGCTGGAACAAGCCGGGTTTGTCGATATACAAACGGAACACCGGTCCGTTCCTCTGGGAGGCCCAGGCGGAGTCCAAAATTCCATAAACTATGTGGGCGTCTTTGAGGGACTCAAGACTCCAATTCTCAATGCCGGCGGTTACGGAGGGGTTTCGACTGAGTCAGAATATGACGCGCTGGTAGAAGGAATAAGGAAGGAGTATGCTGCAGATGCGGGTGCCAAAAGGGAGTTCTACATATTTTTGGCTCGCAAACGCTAGTGGTATGTAGCTAGTATAACTAATCGATTTTGCGAAGTCTGCAACAGGCCGAAGTGAGGATAGATCAAACCGAATCAGACTTGAAGACCCGGATAAGGCGATATCGAAGAACAGGCCTGTCTGTAGGTAGAGGGTCAGTCGTCCGGATATGGGGTGTACGGGTGAAACGGAAAGTCGACAGATGGGTCCCGAAATGTCGTATATGCGAGGAATAGAAATATGTGTCGACTCGAGGAAAGTGCCGTAGGGGCGTAGAGCGTGAGTGGAAATCAGAAAGGGCTCGGAGAGGAAGAATCTGGGGCTCGAGAGGAAAGTGGTCACTGGCGACGTGCCCTCGGTGGGACACTCAAGTCACTGGTCGCGGCGTAGATGGTGGTTGGCGTGTAAGGGGAATATATTTGGTCATATGTACGCACAAAACAAATATACGATCCGAAGAACGAGATACCGTAAAGTACGTAGACAGACAAAAGGAGAAAGGGAAGCGACCTGCTGTCCAACCCACCCTTCCACAGCGATCCCACCTAAGTTTGACCATCAGATTATTTGAAAAGAGTCCACTTCCACTGGGCTCACGGCAATCTGTGTTTTCCTCTATCACAACGCCGGCCGTCCCTGCACGGCAATAGACATAACATACTAAGTCTCTCACGGTTCACGTTCTGTTGGTCCATAAATGCCGCTTTATCGATACCCTGGCATGAAGCAATTACCTGTCCTTGGATAGTTCAGGTTTCTGTACATCTTTCTTGTATTTTGTTCGAAGTCCTATCTGTATAATTGTGCAGCACAAAACATTCGTTGATCCTGAGATTAAAACACAGGCCCAATCTTCAGCATGAACGCAGGGTACGCAACCGCCCGAGCAAGGCCTGAGAGCGGAGTGGTCCGCATCTGCGAAAAATGGGTGCAATGTGACCACGATTTCGGCAGGCATCCCGTTCGACTCGGGCTTGGGCCGTAGCGCAGTATGGTTTTTTTTTTGTTTTGCTCTGAGACTCCGCTTCCACTGGACTCATCGTAACATGTGCCTATCACGACGCCGGCCGTCCCTTGCCCCGTCATATATCAAGTTTCTCACGGTTCAGATAGTTTCTCGCGGTTCAGATTCGATTCTGCGCGCTCTCAAAACCAGCTAAGACCGAAATTGGGATTGATAGCGGCCGTAGATTTTGTCCCGCCGAGATCCTCTCCCTTCCGAGCCATTTTCTGCACACTTTCCGTAAAAAAAAGGTGGGCGTTTTCGACTTATGCCTCGCGCCTGATTCGAACAAGCGGCGTCTGCGGGAATGTCTGTCTACACTCGCCATTAAATGCAGATGGGGGCAACCCACCGAGGCTTCATGATCAGAGCTTTCGTATCCGGTAAGTGTGCGCTAAATTTTGTGTTATGTGGCTGCGTGAGTCCCCAGACAACCCGAAGGAACCACAAGGAATCGGGGTTTGAAGAGAATGTAAGCTGAATGAACGAGGTCGAACCCACATGTGCGGAAGATATTGAGCCGACTTTGCTTCGGGTATGGAAATTATACACGTTGTAGCTGCTTTTGTCGCTTTCTCCTACCCTCAAACCTCAACCCCACTGAGCTCCCCGGAGTCTCGGGCGCAAGTGCAAGTTACACATCTCGCTGAACAAGGCTTAAGAGCGGAGTGGTCCGCACCTGTCACACACTAGGAGCTGTTTCTGTAGCATTGTTCTGCAGGGCGCCCGTTCGACTCGGGCTTGGGCCGTATAGGAATTCGTGGATCGCTTTTTGATCCAGCCAATTGAAGCGTTTGTTCCGCAGATTTTGGACGCGGCTCGGCAAATTTGACGCGATGGCGTGAAACCCTAGTCTAGATTCGTTTGATGGGTCGATACCGTAGGTCACTGTTCGGACTTAGATCAAAGAACGTGACTTAGATACACAACCAAACATCTTGAGACGCGTGTCGTGCACCACCCTCTATAGCTCTGAACTACCACTCTTTTACTGCATCCTAATCAGTGTGGAGTCTTTACTTTTCCCTCCCCCGCTACATTTACTTGCCCGTCAAATACCCTTTGGCCTCCGCATGACGGTCGAATCGCGTTTGTCCTCGATGACACATGTATCACTGGCAAATAGCAAATAAACAGCTTCCAGGAAGAGAGAGCTTTTTTGCCTGTACCTTCTGCACTGCCGCAAGCCCGTCAGGATGTTGGGACGCACCGAACGCGCCAGGACAGTGCATCCTGGCGTGGATGCCGACCTATGCCGACCGATCTGACAAACGATGGCTTACGTGCTTGTCTCGGACGACCCTCCGAATAAGGAAGGTCCTTCCTCATTTGGATTTCTCGCTTGCTAATGGCGACCTACGGTATTTTGGGCGCGAGTACAATCAGACCATAAATAAGTTTTTTTCCATCCCGCCCAAAAAAAAAAAAAAACTCTAATTTATGGTCTGACTACGGGAGACTAGTGAAACCCGACTCCTACCCGATTCCGCACAAATGGGAAGTCGACTGCCCGGCAGTATCTCGTGAATTCCACGCAACAAAAACAAAGCGCTCAGCTCAACGAATAAGGCTCAAGAGTGGTCCGCACCTGCGATACTTGATGAAGTCTCGCTCCGCAGGGAACCCGTTCGACTCGGGCTTGGGCCGTAATATAAGACGGAGTGACGATGTTTTTTTTTTTTTTTGGCCTCAACGCCAAGTGTTGATTCTTCTCTGGGGCAAGTTACAAGGAAATCGAGGGTGATCATTGAAAGGCTAAGGAATAGGTTACTGGGTGGATAACAGTGACACTAATTCGGAAGGGTATACACAGCGTATGAATACATACTACAAGGTTCCCAGGAAAATCCGAGCCGAATCCGTGTCCGTGAGCGAATTCGAATAGTACTGTCCGTCTGCACACACGCCGGGCAGAACCGTCATTTTGAGAGACGATCAATTACAAAATCAACGCAGCCGCGGCGAACATAGCGAGCGCGGATGCGGGGATGCCGAACGACGGGGAGGCGGCGCCGTTGGTGGTTGAGGAGGATGATGGGGCGGAGCTGGATGCGGAGCCGGAGGAGGAGGGGGAGGTGCTGTGGAGCGTGATTAGTCGAGGGATATCAAGATGAGAGTGGAATCATGAGAGGTGAAAAGCCCGAGGACCGGACAGGAGCGATGCAGCGAGAGAGATGATGCATCTCCAGCAGAACAGGGAAAGGGAAGAGCACTCACGCAGATGCCTTACTCCCACTCGCACTCCCCGTCGCACTCCCGATCACACTTCCACTGCCACTCGCGCCAACCCCACTGGCGGAGCCGGTCGCGCTTGCGCTCGCACTCGTAGCAGCGCCGATCGAGAAACTCGGACTAGTGGCAAAGACGTCGTTGATATTGGTGACGTTGACAAAGGTGAGTGTGTAGTTGTCCTCGGCGGGCACGGGCGGGATAACGATTGTCGCATTGTTGTCCGCGGGGTTGACATTGTTGGCGATCGCGAAAGCCGAATTCTGTGGCAAAGGTGTTAGTCGGCTGGCGCATGATGCCGCAGAAGGGGAAACGCACAAAGGATGGGTGATTGAGCTCGATCGAGAAGACTCTGGTCAGAGGTGCATTGGTCACGGTCGGGAATGCCAGAAGGTAAGGACGCACGGGTCGGTGGAGGTGCTGCTCCAGGTGATGCTCGTGGTACCACCCGACGTCGGATTCGTGGGGGAGTTCACTGTGAGCGCGAGGGCGGAGGCGGCGCCAAGGGCGAGAGTGAGGCTAACTTGTGCGAGCATCGTCACGACAGGAAACGAGGGAGGGAGAGCGAGGAGAGGTTCGGGGTGAAGGTGAGAAGGAAGAGGTGACGTGGACTGGTGGAATAAATAGCAACACGCAAGACATGTGGATTGAAACTTCGCACGACGTCAAGGAATAAATAGAGAAACGAAGCAGAACATTCCAGGCCACTGCATCCGATTCCCACCGCAGCGTTTGTTCTTTCCGCTGCTGCTGCGAAAACGTAATGCATCTACGTTGTGGTCAAACGACGTGCAGGCGCTGCGATAAAAATTGGAGTTTTAGGCGCCAGCGTCTAATTTTTTCAACCAAAAAATCCAACCATGATGGGATCAGATGGGCTGTGCAGCGGTTCCCATCGGCTGTTCTGCTTTCCCACCGCTCGGTCTCGGATCTCAGACCTCGACTCTCCGGGACTCTTCTCTTCCCTCCGCGTCGGTATGTATGTCCTCCAAAATCCGTCGTGGTTAGTAGTAACTTTTACGAGAAATGCTTCACGCAGACTTTGCAGGCTGCAGCCCTGCCTCACCGGTAAAATATTCCAGCATGCACGTCTCTATGGCTTGAGAACGCGTGCTAAGTCCCTTGTAGTACCTCGGATTTGGCGCGCGGCTTACAGCATTGCTATACAGCTCCTCTGCGCCGCTTCTAGGACCTTGGGTTCGAACCCCAGCATCCGACATAATTATGATCATGACCGCCGGTACTTTTTCTCGCTTCCGGTTATTGAAGATATGGGATGGCGTCAACTCTCATGGAATTACACATTTATCGGGGTATTGCAGTGGCCAAGGCGTGGTGAAGATTCCCAGGCGTGTAACTGTCAGTGTAGCTCAGGGCTTTTTTATTTGAATCTGGGGTGCCTTTTAATAACCTGGAGGACTCATCGATGCACGCATGCAGGAGTATAACTTGGGCGTGGTGCACGGTGCACTGTGTGTGTGAATATGAAAGAGTATCTGTGTTCAACTCCGGGCGTCCGATTATTTCACGATCACCGCCTTTTAGACCTCAAGTTGAGCTGCAAGGGGCATCTTTTTTTCTATCACCCTCAGAGTCAGTCCGTGAACCGCGCGGCCTCCGTGCTAGCAGTTAATGAGGGGCGCTGCTGGGAGTACAACTCGGACGTGGTGCACGGCGCACACCTGCTCCATATCAGTCACTGCCGGATTTACAGACAGGAGACCCGGGTTCAACTCCCGGCGTCCGACTTGAGGTGTCGCCCGGATTTCTAGCAGATCTTTTTGCCTAGTAGCTTGGTCGGGGTTTGAAAACTGGCCAAGGCTGATCAGTATGGTTTGACAAGATCTCTTTTTCTTTGTGAGCTTTGTCTCAATCATTACTCTTCCCTGAAAGGAAAAACCGCAAGTGAAAGGAAGTATTGCAACTTTCGAGGAGTGGGGGTTGTCTATTGCTCAGGATGAAATACCCGGCGATGGCCCATGGTTTTTACAAGTCCTGAGGTGCACCCGGCGTGGCAGCATTTGAGAGACCAACTTTCGCAGAGACTCCCGTTCGAATCGGGTCGGGGCATAGGTCGAATTGTTTGATGTGATTTTATTTTCTTCCCTGTGGGACTCGCTCTCCCTGGCCCGTACGTCTCTTTCAGCTATTGCTGACCGCGTTCATTTCGAGCAGATCCCGCAAAAGACTGCTTGCCTGATCCTTCTGCTATGATTAATCTTGCTGTGAGCCCGATCAATCCATTGGTGAATGTTCAATTTCGGACAGTAACCATTTTATTATGTTGAGCAGTTGGACACAATATTCCGCATTAGGGTCAGTCAGAGTAGAAGATTAGGGGCGATTATGAGGCTGATTCTGTCGGCGATTATGGAAACGATTCTGTGAATTGTTTGCATCATAATCGTGTGAGAATCGCCGCTCAACTCTGACCGACCCACTTTGGAAAGTGATTCTGTGGACGATTCTGCTGTTAGAGAATCGTCTTAGGTAATTAAAACTCAGAATCACAATCATAATCGCCTCATAATCGATGTAAAAGCTCCTCCAGAGGAGCTTTTACAGGCGATTATGGAATTAAAAGCGATTCTCACCGCTCGTCTCGCTCATTCCGATTAATTAATTCAGAATCACCTTCGCTGGATTCCCTGAACGATTCTGAATAAAGTCATTCTCCCACGATTTAACAAATCAGAATCGTCTCGAGAATCGCCGACCATAATCACCCGATAATCTTCTACTCTGACTGACCCTATTGCAGTGTAGTCGTTGTTGTGCCTCGACCAACCTTGCGTCAACTGAAAAGGGGCCCCAGATTGAATGGACAGTCGAAGCCAGGATGGAAGTTAGATTTGCACAGGCTCGTTTGCGGATAGTCCGCACCTGCTTTGATCGAAGTAGCTCCGCAAGATTGCGCAGGATCGCCCGTTCGATTCGGGCCCGTGCCATCAGCTCTCGGGATATCTTTTTTTTCCTTCGAGGGTGCTCCCCATCTTATTTGTCATTCAAGCCCACGTGGATCGGGCTAAGGCCCAGGTTCGACTTCGTGAAACATATGAGAGATACCCAAGATTAGTCTCTTACAAACAGACGCTACAACATTCGAAACTCGTACCTTGTTTTGTTGAGAGTTGCGCAGCAATTATTGTACAAACTGAGCCTCTAGACCCAGATAGCGGGCTGACCTTGGCAATGCTTGCAACGTGTCCGAGCTATGGAGACTTGAGGCGTGTGTTTTATTTCATTCTTGTTTCACTGTTGGCAGTGATTTTTTTGGCCCGTAGAGGAATATTGACGGCAGGTGGAACGAGATTCGGGAGTGGACATGGGAGACGATTTGTTGCATCCATTTTGTTGCCTCGTCAAGCCTTGCATCGACACAAACCGCCCGATTGAGTTCAAACAAGAACCTCTGGCTCGGTTGCGGATGGTCCGCGCCTGCTCAACGATCCACAGATTTGAGCAGGATTCACTCGTTCGATTCGGGTCCGAGCCATGTTGGTTGACTTGGTTTTGACGCGCGGTTTTATTTCATCTTTGTATGTGTTGCTTGTAGCAGTTCAGTATATAGCCGTAGAAGCCGTTGAGACGGGACACGATATCTTGTATTTGATGTATTGTTTGTTTTGCCTCGGCGAGCGTTGCATCGACACGAACCGCCCGATTGAATGGAAAGTCGAATGCAGGATGGAAGTTAGATTTGCACCGACTCGGTTGCGGATGGTCCGCACCTGCTCAGAATCAATTGTCATGATGCTTGTGTCGCAGGACTTGCCCGTTCAACTCGGGCCCAAGCCATTGCATGTGTGTGATAGCCTGTATTTTTATCTTGTTGAGATCTGTGATTTGACTGAACACAGAAACCGAGAACGCGAGCTGACCTTGCACCGGCTCGGTCGCGGGAGGTCCGCACCTGCTTCGTATAAGAATATTTGTAACAAAAACCAGCAGATTTACGCAGGAAGCACTCGTTCGATTCGGGTCCGAGCCATGTAAGTTTCACGCTTGCGTTTTATTTTTGAGGTGCTGTCCATAGCAGGTTCTTATAAGCCATCCAGACGGGACACAATATCTTGCGTTTGCTGCGGTAACCATTGTGCATGAACACAACCCCCGGATTGAATGGAAAGACAGATTTAGGATCCGAGTTTCACTTGAACATGACTCGAGGACACGAGTTGGCCTTGCACCGGCTCGGTTGCGGGAGGTCCGCATCTGCTCTAAATCGAAGGTTGCCATGCTGAAATTGTGCACGATTGCCCGTTCGACTCGGGCCCGGGCCATAGGGACGTTTTGTCGAGGGCGTGTGTCTCTCTTTCCTCGTTTTATCGTTCTTCAAGTACAGGAATGATTGATTGTATATCGTGGCTTTTCGTCGCTCAGGGCGAGGTTCAAGATAATGGAACACGTATGCGAGACATCCAGGAGGCAGGAATACATTTGTCGAGAGTAAAAATAATAAGGAATCGCAGTACGCAACACTTCGTATCGTTCGCAGTTGTGGCCAAGTACAATCGAGAACATGGAGCCTGCCAAAAGAGCGAACCCTCCGTATCAATCGCCGCGAAGCAAGGTCATAGGACCACAGCTATCCGGGACTCTCCGAGTTTGCTACAGCGTCGGGGAGGCGATACTCGATTTGGGGTAGCCAGAGATACAGTGTCCGAGTTTGCGTTAGCGTCGGGGAGGCACTAGTCCATTTGGAGAGGGTAGGCGACCAGATAATCCTTGACGAGGATGTGGAAAAGTCAGATCCAGTTCATTGGCAAGAGTTTCATATAGACAAGGAGATATGGGTGCACGAAGGCAGCGACGTTGTCGTTCCAGGGACCCTCGGTGACCGTCGTCGCTCAAGATATGTCCAGGACTGTCCAAAGGTTGCTATCTTGAGGGAAGGCCCAAAGAAGCACGACAGGGAAAGAAACACCCCCACCGCTGTCGATAAATCGGTTGGAACCTTTGCAGCGACTAGGAATTCGAACGCGTCGTCGTTTCAGCCTGGTCCAAAACACGGCAGGAATTTGGTCCGTTTCCGATTGAGGTTCCCAGGAAGCCCGAGAGTTATAGCGCGGGACATCGGGGAGCATATTGTTCCGTCGCGCGAGGAGATTTAAGCATTTCCGGTCGTCATTTTGGATCCGGCGCAAGTGCTATAAGAGACGGTGTTCCATGTCAGGTGAGAGACCCATCCAATCCACTGTCGCGGAAGGACGCAGAGCAAGAAACAGGCGCCAAGTGGATCCCGAGGAAAAAAGTACAGAATCGGTTCCTGCCACGTCGAGTGGAGAAAACGTCGTCGTGAAAATTGCGCGGAAATTCAGGGAAGCCACTCGACAGCCCAGAAATTAAGAGGAGAAAGCTAGAGCATTTACGAGCCAGCAGGAACAGAGGCCGAGAAATCGCCATGGAGGATGAGACAGAGAGGAGTTCTGCTTGGTCAGCATCAATTCCTGCTTGACCCAAACCACGACGTGCTTGGCCAGCTTTCTTCTCCCGGCTCCCCCCTCATCTAGCATCGACACACGGGACTCGACTGCTATGCGATCGTTCTCTAGGCTCCGAGGAATGGAAAGGAGTTTTCCCACCGATCCGGTCGTTTGGGAATCAGGGTGGACAAATACCGATGTTCGGTGACAGAGTAGGATCGAAGGGCGCAATACTATGCAGGTACGATATCTGGCTTGCGTCTGGGTTAACTGAACTCTCATGCTCGAGATAGAACCATACCTTGCACGAAGGGAGGACTTGGGACCAAGAAATGTCCGAAGACCGGCGTCCTGGCGGTCCACGGAGCGATGGAAGGCTTTGGGTCTTTGTGCGAATAATTTGGGTGAAGAAGGGTGAAGAAGGTGCGCTCTCCGTGCTGTGTGTGTGTGTTCACCGGCTCACCAGGCTCCAGATACACCTGCTCTTCGAGAGGGAGGGTTTTTTGCGGTACAAATTCTCGACGGGAAGGCGTTTAGCGCTCTACCAGATAGCTTGGTGCGTAACGCGTACTCACAGTCGCGAGTGGCATCGCTTATAGAGCCGCCCGCGTCTACAAGTTAGCCCCAGCGAGACTATGCCGTTCAATGTTTCTCCTGGACGCTGTGGTGCATTTCAAGTCGGCCGCGACGTCCCGCGGCTCAAGATACACGAATCGTACCCCAGCGAGTATCAGCGGAGCGGATTGTCTACTTGCTTGTCTATTTTTGAAACACTCCCCGGAGGTACGCATCTTGACATGTCCAGAAACGACGTGCGAGAAGCCTAACATATTCATTAGATTTATATTGGTCTCTCAAACCACAAGTACTTGCCTTTTTTCAGGAAATGTTGGCCGACCGCCGTTCCGTCCACATTGAAACCGCGAGTAGCATCCGCTTCGCAGGACTAGAAATCTGCGCCATGCTCGAGGCTCCGGACAGGCCATGTCTTTGCCTTTCTCCTTCCCCAGCTGTCGGCTCTGCACCTCTCAAGCTTGCGCCTCCCGCGCGACTTGGTCTCAAGTTCTCGAGTGTGCGGTCCAGCGCCGATTCCTGGACATCCCGGCGGTCACGCTCACTCGCCCCGTTGTAACTTTTCCTGGTGTCTCGTGGCTCGGTTCCCAGTTCATCGATCGCCTTTGGGCTGTCCGCCACTCGTCAGTCGTTGTTTTTCCCTGCCTTCGAATTCCAATCTAATGCAAGGATAATCCGTTAGATACTCCTCGATTGTGCGCGGCTGCATTACACCCACCTCCAGCAGGGTCTCCCTGCGGAAATTACTCGCCCAAGCATTCACTACTCGTCGCGCTCCGGAAGGGCAGCCAATCTTGAGCCCTGCCCCACGACACGGTGACAACGACCACTGCATGCTCGACAAGACCCCGATTACCAAGAGTTTCATGCGTCGCGCCCGTAGCGGACCTTCTGCCCGCCATCGACATGTTTCTGGGTGCCCAGGATCTTTGCGACCCTTCCGCGTGCCTGGTTTTGCGGGATGTATATCCCCGCCGCCATGATTTCGTCAAAACGCGCTTTGGAGCTCGCATTGGCGCATCGGCGCACTTGTATTCGTGCCTTCGTCCCCAGCCGAGCAAGACCGCAGTGTCCCCGCCGCGGTCTAGACACTCAGCTCCCGTCTGAAAACTGTGCCTTCCGCCTCTCCACCAGGCCATCTCATTCGCGGCACACACCACCGGCTCCGTCTACAGCAATCCGGCCCTCAGACGTACATCTCCACCACACCCCCGGTGATGCATCCAACGCCGTGGACACCATTCGGGTTCCTGCTCCTCGATACGCAGCGCAGCATCGAGCACGCCAATACGTCCGCAGTCGCAACGCGCGTACTGTGAAGGATGGTCACCCTCTGTGTCGGTCGTTACCTCGGACAGTCCGGACTTCACCCCCTTGGGTGTCGCCTTCTCCAGCCGGGACCTTGCGCCTGCCTACCCGCCTATCGCATTGAGGCGCCGCGCTGCCCGTCCCCGATATCCTAACGCATGGCAGACTGCGACTTGGTGGAGCATCGCTTGCAGCACCCGGCGGCGAGTCGCCTGGGTAATCATTTCTCTGGATCAAGGTCCCCGCATTCCTGCACGACGACGACAAACAGCTGCATTCCGTGCTCGTTGTGACGCAGCAGAAGCCTCAGTGCCATCGTCCTGTACAGAGGGCGCTGATGCTCTTACCCTCCGCGATGGTCACTACGCCGAAACTTGCGCCCTTCGGCGCCGCCTTCTTGAGCAGGGAACTTGCGTCGCCAGCGGCCTGCCTTCGTCCGCTGCCCCCGGCGCTTGCAGCACCCGATGGCTACATGGCGATGGTCCCCTCCGCATTCCTGCGCGGCAACGCGCGACGCAGGACCGACTACGTCGCTGACGCGTTATAATCTATGCACGCCCGAAGAACGACTCGTAGTGCAGGGCGGGTGGTCTTACCCTCTCGCCGGCCTGTCTGCATTCCGCACCGTTCGTCGGCTTCCCGTTCGCCGTCTTCGAGCACTGGCTGCCAGATGGCCGGCCCCAATTTGGTGCTTGAAGCGCACGGCGATGACTCCGCGCAGATAGCAATATGTAGCCGCCGTTCTGCGGCTACCTATTCAGTAAAGGACTCGCAGTACGCCTTTGTCGTGCAGGGCCCTGTCGCTCTTTCCCAACACCATGACCTTTAGGTCGGGATGGGCTTCCCTTCAAGCCGTCTGCGCGACCTTATTCCCACCGCCTCGCATCCTTGCGCTGCCCGTCCATGATCCCCCAGCACGGACTTCGTGAAGGAGTGTTCGCAACACTCGATAGCGGCTTTGGGGCTATCCTGCGCGGGCCCGTGGCACGGGTGGCGCGTTCTTGATCCTCCGCCTTGGAAGCACGATGGTCTCCAGTCGGCGCTGCCGCTCTTCCCCACCGCCATTGTCGTTATCTCTGGATTGACGCCCTTCCGCGCCGCGTTCGTCAGCCGGGCCCTCGCTCCTGCGCTGCCGGCCTGTCGCATCGTTTCGCTAGCCGTCCGAGATTCTCCAGCCCATGCACGGCTCCGATTTGGTGGAGCCCACTGGGGCGAATCTACATCGCCGTGCTCAAACGGTGCAGGGCACATGCCCCGGGGCTTTGGCGGGTGGTTCTACGCACGAGACGCGCAGGCACTGAGACGCGCGCCGCGTATCGCAAGCGCACTTCGTGCAGACGCAAGAATGGAGGTCTCGATCTGAGTGAATGGGAACACCGATTCGACTCTTCGAGGGGGTGGGTTGTTGACGAACACACCGCTCTGTGGGCGACGCCGCGGGTATCGCTCACGATCGGTGCATCCCTGCCCTTCGCAGGCGTCCTTGGAGGATATTATACGTCTTCGCCTCAAATTTCCGTATCACAGGTCGGTCAAGTTTTTTATCTGTTCTGCAATAAAACTAATACACCGCGTAAGCATAGGTAGCTCTCCCATAATGCGCACTCACCCCCGCTTAATACACGTCTCTCCGTGAGTCGTTTGTGTCCACCGCCGGCGCGCCTCGCCCACCATGCGCAGCAGCGATCTAGCCGCCATTTGACGAGATTCTCGCTTCCTATCCATGTCGCACTCCATCGCCCGTTACGAGAACGTCCGCACCGACCCACACCACTTTCTGCGAGCTGAAGAAGGCTTCCACTGCCTGCGATGGGCCGCGATCGCGTGCGGAGTCGGGATGTCGGGCGTAGCACGTGATCCCGCCTTTGTGAGGGCGCGCAGAAGGCGGAGTTGTCCAGCGCGCTGTCGCAGGCAAGCGGCAGGTACTTCTTCGGTATCCCCGTTGAAACGTCCAGGCGCGTGGTCGTGAGCTGGCCGCCGCGGAGGCGGGGGGAGTCGACGCCGGCTTTGACCATACATCGCCGTATCTTCCAAGGCTTTGGGCCCACGGCGAACGGAAGGGCTTGGGAGGGTGGCTTCGCGCAACAGCACCTCCCGTCACTGTTGAGCAAGGTCCGCGTTGGCGTGAAGGGCAGGGACGGACTTCCGTGGCTCATACTACCACCCATCCACTGGCGCGCGCGCAGGACGGGGACGATGTTTTTGACGTGCTACAGCCCTCGCCGTCGGTGGACGCGCGTTGTTCGTTCACAGGATGTGAGTAGCTAGGGCGTTGGCGTCGTCTCTTCCTCCAAGGCGCCTTATGTTTTATCCATCTGCAAGGGTGCGCTGCTGCAGCTCCCGTGTCTATCCAGCGAGCTCCGCGCTGACGAGAAGGGCGACGGGCGCAGCGAGGGACTTCCGCTCTCGCGTGAGCTATGGCTGTCGTGCACATCCAGCGATCGGCGCGCAGGTCCGGGAGGTTACACCGAGTGGAGCAGCTGGGGGCGCGTTGCTTGCCCGCGGTGGAGGGAGGGGAAGAGGAGTCCTCAGGCAATGTCAGTGTTGTCTCGCGGCCGCGCCTCTCAAGTGTACCGGCGAGGGCATACGCCGGGCCAGCATGAGTCCACCACACCGCTCGCTCGAATGGGCCTGCCTTGCGTATATGCGGGCGTCGGGGGCGGGACATCCAGTAGCCCAGACTGCCGCACATAGCACATAGGACGGAGAGGAGAGGATGATGCTTCCACGTGGGGCAGGCCTCGGGTCGCTGCGAGCGCGCATTCGCGAGCGGGGGAGGAGGGGCCTTTGGGTCAAGCCGCTCCGTTGGTCACTCACAGGCGTCGGCCGAGGACGCGGGCATGACGGTTGTATCTTGCGTGCTCAAGCCTGGAAGTCGTCCGTCGGGCGTCGGGCTTTGGCGACAGGCGTCGCGCATCCTTTGGAGGGTGCGGGAATCGGAAGAAGCTGACGCAAACGTCCAATATTCCTGGGGTCACAGACCTTGCGGGGTGCGGTGGGGACGATAGGGTGAAGCCTACGAAGCCTACGCTGGGATTCGGTATGATCCTCGCACCTTTCCTACTCGTGAGCGCCAGCGGCGAAGAAGGACGTGCTGGGGTCCCTCGTCCGCCTGTTGCTGGAGCTGGGGATACGCCTGTCGGGTGCCGTTGGGTGGACGGCTCCCCTGCTGCGACGCACTGTCAGCGCCGCCTGGGATGAGCGGGCGCGGCTGTTGGGAGCGATGTCAGCAATTGGCGCAAGGCATGGCCGCTGCGGCGCACCTGCGGCGCCAGCCCCAATGGCCGAGTATCCATCTGGCCCTACGGGACGCTGAAGTAGAGGCGACCACTCGAGCATTCGCGGAGCCTACGGCAGCGCTGTCTGTCGTTATCGGCGAGTGCTTCGTGGCTAGCCTACCCCAATCTTGTGTCGACCTGTGGGATGAGCGGGGCCGCTCGCCCCGATGCGCTGTCTCCTCGCTTTGTTGGGGCGGCACTGCGTGGGGGCATGCGGAAGGACGAGACGCGGCTCGTGCGAAGGGGACTGGAGGATTCGGTGGTGCAGGACAGGGCGCTTGTGGGTCCAAATTTGGAGGTGGGAAAGTGGGGATATGTGCGAGCGAAGTGATTGCCGGCTCCCTTCATTTTTCTCTCTCTCTCCCTCTTTTTCCTCCTTGCCGTCCCTCCCGCCAGCCTCCCGCCTCACCACTTCTCCCAGCGTCGAAACCCCGCCTCATTGATTTTTTGCCTCCATTTTCTCCGATTTATGGCCAACATGATTCACATATCACTCGAGCCGGTGATTATCGACGTGTTCAATTGAAATTCCCTTAACTGACTTTTTGATTCAGCCCGTGCGTGGCCTACGTTATAAAGGTCGGAAGCTTCTTCGCCCCCTTCCTCTTCTACTACCACCACCACCACTACCAGTACCACCAGCGATTATGCAGGCAAGTTCCCAAGTCATGGCCTTCCTCTACGCCTGGTGCTCACCGCGACGTTGAACTCCGCAGCCCAATGACCCAGCTTCCCCATCCGACGACGCCTCTCCCCCCTACGTCGCCGACGCCGCCCAAGACGCCAACGCTGTTCAGCCCCCAAACTACATGCCACCTTCGACCTTCCCGGCCCCGACTGTGATCGTCAGTACACTCTCCAGTCTCTTGCTTGCCGCGCTCAATTCTCGACCTTTTAGCTTCAATCCTCTTACGATCGAGTGCGCCGCGTCGTTGCGCAGGTCATCCGCGCCCTTTTCGGCGCCGCCCAACTTCACGTCGAAGAATACGAAATGAACAATCTGGCGTAGAATGGTCGAGACGAAGGAAAATAAATAGCAAAAGCTGGTGCGCTATCCTCATCCATCCCGTTCTCGCCTCATCTCTATCGTAGTCCCTGAATCTCAAAGAATCTATGCGTGCTGTGACCGTCGTGTAAACTAATGGCAATGAAACAACTTCTTCGTCGCTATACTCGAGTGAATGTGGTCGCAATGAGACTATCCTCAGTCATTATCTATACGTCTCAACTCCTCGCCGACTACGTATCTGAACGATTCGTCTTCGAACGAGGCACCGACACCCACGCGCAAGGGTTGCAAATGAACCATGTCAATCCGAGCCGTGCCAAAGTGGTTGATAACGCGCACTGCACACTCCACTGCACACTCCGTATCCAACTCGTGCAAATTCAACCGTCGAGCCCTTCTGACAACCTGAACAGCGCGGTCGTCTAAGAAAGCAACGTTTGAGCACTTCCGATAAAACGAAAGACCGGACAAACAATGACCTTGTGCGAGAGCAGCGCGAGCTGCATCTGGAGTCCATGGACCGAAGATACGAGCGAAAAAAAGAGAGTCGTAGTCGCTATTCATTCAGTGATGAGCGATTATCTGCCCAAACCGGCATCAGTCGCCAGATAGGCGAGAGGAAAAGACCATGGGCTGCGTACCGTGAGTCCATGACGGTGAGCTTTGCCATCCAGCATACACACATCTTGGCTGCGCCGTAATGGAATCATGCAGTTCGAGCGTGGGTCAGAACAACAAAGCGGCCATGCACAGACCGAGGGTCTTCTCAGTATCAACGAGACATCGCCGCGATGCACGTTGTGTTGGCCATATAAAGCGAAATCGGTGAGTATCCTGACACAAACGAGCAAGCACGTACGGACACTTCCATATGACTATTTTATCTGAGGGCTTTGAGCGGTAGAGCTGAGATTTGCACAACGTAGTAGCCGAGATACAGGAAGCGTTTCTCCTCAACCGCCCAACCGGGGAAGACAAGAGGGCGAGGAGCAGATTCAAATGACGCGATGTAAACGACGAAGAACGAAACGGCAGGGAGGAAATCGAGAAATTTCTGGTCCGCATCATTGTGGGAAGCTGAGTTATATTGAGGCGGGTTTTGTACTAAAATTGACTTGCGGTGTTTCTGCGGCGAGCTGTTTGAGTGATGTACTGTTTGAGTGCGGCGGATCCGCAGCAGAGCATGTTGAAGGCCGAAAGCTGTGGCACGAAGACGATTTGGTGGGCAGTCCAGCCTGTGGAGTCCAGGACGACAAGGCTGTCGGAAACCGATGGGCTGGCACAAGGTTCAATCTATACGAATCGTCAACACCGGTGGGAGTGTAGGAGCATGGGCAAAAAAGGGACACGACCTCATGCTCCGGTTCCTGCTGTTGTTTCTTGTAGTACTATTGCTGTCGTCGCAAGATTGAGATTTTACTTGGTCCACCTGTGCGCGTTGTGTGCGCGAAGCGACGACGGAGAAGAACGGTGGACTGTAGTGTACAGAGAGGTTCCCAACAGAGAATCTGAGTCGCGATGACTGCAGGGGTCGCAGGGATGAGCCTGAGCCATGGTGGCGGAAGGAGAAAGGCGTCGTCACATGTGTGATCCGTGACTGTCCGCGGATAATCCCGTGCCGACTCCACTGCCGAGCGGCAAGTTGAATTTCTTTTCTTCTTTGCGGAACGTTGGTTATGACGTTCCAAACGTTGCACATGGGAAATGCAAACAAAAACTTTTGGGTCGGAAAAACTTTTTTTCTCAACTCTTAGATCCCTACTGTATGGCATCCTAGCATGCTATACAAGCCTATAGATGTGCTCTCGGAGGATACAGGCTCTGTTGTGGCGAATGACATCGAAATCGGTGAAGATCAAACAATTTGATCGGCGCCGGAATTTCCCGGCAGGTGTACAAAAGGTCAACAAGCGTAATGTAGTCGAGGTCACAAAGTACTCTGAAGCCCCTCAACCACTGGTGACCCACTGTTCACACTGGACTGGCACGACCTCGAGACACGATCACGGCGTCCGGACTTGGTCCGGACCGTAAATTTCTCGAGGTATTTCGGTTGCTCTGTTCATTTTGGAGTCAGGACCTTAGAACTCTCCCAATGATGTTCAGAATTGATCCACCCTCAGTGCCATTCCCGGCAGATTCCCTGGGCAGATGGTGTTGGAATTTTTTTTTTTTTTTTTTCTTTTCACATCCGAAATTCCAGATGTTGTTAGGCCAAGTCTTGACCTCCCAGGAATGTGCCTTGAATACCAAATTCCACTACTTGAATCCTCGTTGAACTTTTGGGGCATGCTGGAACATTGCCGGAACATCCCGGTGCCCATCAAACAGCTCGATTCTTGCCGCTTTGACTGTTCCTTGTCATAGGGGGGCCTGTTTCCACTCAGAGCCATACAACAGGGCTGGTATAGTATGCTGGGATGTCACACTAAGGGAATCTGAGGGGTCAAGAAAAAAAGTTTTTCCAACCCAAAAGTTTTTTTTTTGCATTTCCCATGCGCAACGTTTGGAACGTCATAGTTGGTAGTTGCATGAACGAGAGAATACTTCTGCACTGTACGCTTCAAATCTTGGCCTTGCACAGGTACAATTGACTGATTTCAGTATCGCAGTAAGTACATTCCAACTTTCGCGGCACTTTTACTGAGTAGTATGACGTTCCAAACGTTGCAAAACCGAAACACACAAAAAAACTTTTTCCTGGAAAAACTTTTTTTTTTTGTTCAACTCTCAGATTACCGCTGTGTAGCAGTCTGGCATTGTATATGAGTGCATTGGATGTGCTTTCAGAGACAAGGGGCTATAATTCGACCAACAACAGCCAAGCCGGCGAGCATCGGGCAATTTGATGGGTAACGGCATTTCCCGGTATGTTCAAAAAATGTCGGCCAGGGGAATGAACAGTGTGGTGTAGCCTTGTACAGTGTGGTACAACACGCAGATAGGTCAGCGGATGGATGCCCGAACTCAGCCCGAACTTCTCATACTAATTTATTCCGCAAATTTCCGTATGCAAAAGAAAATTTATTTTTGCTTCTAAGCCTGCCAACACCTGCACGGACGAGCTGCTCCATCAGTGGCTGAGTCTAATAAAAGTGTGTAGCACTTCATGGATGCAGCTGGCGGCCTCCAACTCGACCGTGGTCAAATGCTTTGCGCGTGCCGGAAAATCCCGGCAGCCATCAATTGCCCGCCGATCCTGGTCATTTTGGCTGTTACTCATGGTAACGGCTCTCAAAGGGCATCCAACAGACATGAATCACATGCTGGGATGCCATACAGAGGTCTTGGAGTACTTGAGAAAAAAAGTTTTTCCTGTGGAAAAGTTTTTTCTTGCGGTCGAGGTTTTGCAACCTTTGGAACGTCATAGAGTAGCAGAGCGATTTGTGAGCTCCGAAGTCCAGGCGGTCGGAATTATTCGAAGTACTAAGTACTCATACGGCTAGTTTAAAGCTATATACATCAAAGCGAGTCATGGTGCGGGCTCTGAGTGTCAATCGTGCGGATCAAGCCGCAAAAGCGATGCACCAGAGCGAGCTGTGATGCAGCTATCACTCAGTGGTGCGGGCTCTGAGTGTTACTCGTCCGCAGCAAGCCGCAAAAGCGATGCACCCAGAGCAGTTTGATGCCCACTATCAGTTCCTTAACAGGCGTCCGCCGCTCGACGCGGATGTCTGACATGACAGTCCCACACAAATTGCTCGCAGCTGAACACCGTTTCTGAAGTAGTAACTTTTGGTGTGCGGTATGTACGGCAGGTGCCGTTCCGTTTATGTCAACAGCCCCCCAAAAAACCGATATGTACTAATTGGATGTCCGCCTGTCCTGTAATGCCAGCCAGCCACCAGGGATGTTCTGCAACGACAAATGAAGTGAGGGGAGCAGGCGGAGAGATGGTGGTCACAAAGAAGGGAGTCTCGACCATGATACCATCTCGGAGAAGTTGAGAAGTGCGAGGGATATCACTGCACATCGTGAAACGTTTGCTTTTGCAGAATCAATTTTTTTCTAGGGTCGAATATCCATACGAATCGGAGACTGGGTCTGACAAGTTCGCCGTCCGTCAGCCACGGAAGATTGAAGATCGTTCCACTCGCTTGTCACTTTGTACCCGCTCCGAATCGCTGTCACTACAAAGCCGCACGCCGCAAAAGCTATGCTGCAGAGCGAGTTGTGATGGCGGCTCGTGATAGCTAAGAGCCATTCTATCTCCCCTGTCACTACAAAGCCACACGCCGCAAAAGCAATGCTGCAGAGCGAGTTGTGATGGCGGCTCCTGATAGCTAAGAGCCATTTTATCTCCCCTGTCACTACGAAGCCGCACGCCGCAAAAGCTATGCTGCAGAGCGAGTTGTGATGGTGGCTCGTGCGAGCTAAGGGGTACTCAATCCACTGGCCGTGCGAGTCTTGCGGTGACCGCTTTCCGATACACCTGTCACTGGGAACTTGGAAGCCGCACGCCGAGATGCGATATGCAATCAAGGTTGAGTGAAATATATTCCCGGAAAGGCGTAGGCTGGAGAGGTCCTGGATATTTGTCGAAAGCGGAAGTGGACACCGGGGAATACCCAGGTACGTAGAATGGTGGGCTCACAGGAGGCATTGGGTAGTTGACACAGTTAAAAAAATCAACTGGTTGCGCTTTTCATGCATGGCTCAAGCCCGAGTCGAACGGGCACCCTGCAGAGTTACAGGAAATACAATTATCTATTGCAGGTGCGGCCACTCCGCTCTGAAGCCTTATTCCTTGAGTGCCGTACCTGAAACGGCGGGTTCAGCGATCTCGGGTCGGAGCTCGAAGTTCGAGCACACTGCAGAGCAGCGAGTATTAGTGAGAAACCACTCGTGGGGAGAGGGGCACTTCAAAGACAACGTTATCTTGGGCTATGTCTGTTCCTCACGCCGTAGCCGGTGTAAGCAGAAAAAAATCCATGAGGTATACGTTCATCAGGTATACGTTTTCTTTATTGTACAGGTGCCGACTTCGAAGAACAGGAACGCAGTTTGGATGGAAGATCGAAGAGTGGAGTGCAACAGAAAAGCATCTCTCCAGCTGCTATCTATGAGCAGAGACCGTGGTTAAATTTATGTGGTTGAAAACGATGCCGAACGATGCCGACAGCGTCCAATTGACCAAAAAATCCAACTGTGATCGCGGCTCCTTGCGATTTTCGTATCGCCTCTGCTCCAATCTCACCCACTCGGTTTGCTCTTGCTCCGCATTGCCTTGCAGTTCAAACAAAAATACATATTGAGCAGGTGCTAGTATTACAGTAGTGGGGTGTTGTGTCTAGTTGGATGGGGAGTCTATAGACTGCGGACCTTCAGTCCTCATGCTCGGCGTGCACACTGCTTTGCAGGCCTGTGGAACTGGCGTCGGGGTCAGGCGGGTGGTTATCCTGTATCAGGAGTGCACTCTCGTCTGCGCCGACGCGAATCTCGACCGTATCTCCCTCCCTAAAACACGGTTCAGTCATTGGCAAGGCGCCTCAAACGATATGACATACCGTATGGTGCCCCGAAGGAGCTTTTGGGCGAGCGGGAACAGCACATCCGTGCGGACGACCCGGGCGATTGCGCGCGCGCCGTACACATTCGAGTGCCCCTTCTCGGCGAGCCACTCGCGTGCGCGCTCGTCGACGTCGAGCGTGATATGGCGGTCCTTGAGCCGCGCGGCGACGTCTTGCAGACGCAGGGCGACAACCTGCAGGATGGATTCGCGGGAAAGCTTGTTGAAGACGAGCATGGTGTCGAGACGGTTGAGCAGCTCGGGCGGGAAGTATTCCTCGGTGCGGTCGAGGACTTCTTGTCTGGCTTCGGGGGTCACCACGCCGTCCTCGGTGCATGCCGTTGGGTGAGCTAGAATGTCACTGCCTACATAGATGACGGCAATAAATACCGGGGTGTCAAGGCGGAGTGTAATAAAAAACGTACCAAGGTTGCTGGTGAGGCAAATGATCGTGTTCTATGTCCGCAGTTGCTCAGTCCGAGATCGATAATGGTAAGAAATGGAGCAGCGGACCTTGAAATCGACCTTTCGGCCCTGGCTATCCGTGACGCTACCCTCGTCGAGGATTTGGAGCAAGATCATGGCAACATCCTATATGGACCATCGAGGTCAATATAATTCACGACTAGCGTATTAGATCGCCCACCTTATGCGCTTTCTCGAGTTCGTCCAACAATATCACAGCTACGAGAGCTTAGTGGAAATTCATTGACAAGAGACAAACAAATATCGCTCACCGTATGGTTTCCGGCGAACGGCCTCAGTCAACTGGCCTCCCTCTTCGAACCCTACATATCCGGGTGCAGCGCCGATCAAACGGGAGATCGTATGCCTGTCGTGGAACTGCATCCAGCGGTCAGATTCGAAAGCCAAATAGAACCCGAGGGACGCGACATACCTCCGACATGTTGATATTGATTCTGACATTGGCGATCAACAGGTTAGCAAACCACATGGAATGCAATCGAAGGAGGAATACAACTCACAATCCCCGTTTCTCGTCGTTGAACAAGAATTCCGCAAGCGCTTTGCAGAGTTCCGTCTGAAGGTCTCATCGTAAGTATCTGGGATAGGATGAAATTTGCGCAAAATGGCGAGTGACGTACTTTGCCGACACCCGTAGGGCCCAAGAGCAGGAAAGACGCGACGGGGCGATTCGGTGCCTGCAGCCCCGCGCGGGAAATGCGCACCGCGTCGCTTATGGCCGCCACAGCATGGTCCTGCCCAACCACCCGCGCGCGGAGAGTGTCCTCCATCTATAGTGGTGAACCCCATCAATCAATGCACCCTGGGTATACGGACGGAAGGAACTTACATGTACGAGCTTATCGCGCTCCCCCTTAAGCAGATTCTGCACCGGGATCCCGGTAGTGCGCGCAACGACGCGCGCGATATCGTTGGACGTGACGCGGTCGTGGAGCATCGACAGCGGGGACTCGTCGCGCCGCGCCTGTGCGCTCTCGTCCGGGAGCTGGCGCGTGAGGTCCGGGATGGTCGCGAACCGCAGCCGGCTGGCCTTCTCAAAGTCGCCCTCGCGCTGCGCGACATCGAGCTGGTGCTTTGCGTCTTCCAGCTGCTGCTTCAGCTCCTTCAAGCGCGCGAGGCGCGCACGTTCTGCCCAATTCGTCAGCTGCTTCTAGGAGATACACGCACGATACACTCCGGGGAGTATTTACCTGTCTGCCAGATCGTCAGCATCTCCGACGCCTCCCGGCGCTTGGCTTTGATCTCCTCCTCGACGGCGCTGCGCCGCTCGACGCTGAACGTGTCCGACTCGTTCTTGAGGCTCTCGAGCTCGATCTTGAGCGTCATGATCGCGCGGTCGAGCGCCTCCAGCTCGTCGGGCTTCGATTCCTGCGCCAGCCGCAGGGACGACGCCGCTTCGTCCACCAGGTCGATTGCCTTGTCGGGCAGGAAGCGGTCGGAGATGTACCGCGAGCCGTACACCGCGGCTATCCATTGTCAGTGAGATTCACTCAGGTACGATGAGTGGGAAAACCCACCAGTGACGAGAGCGCCGTCGGAAATCTCCACGCCGTGGTGGACTTCGTAGCGGGCTTTGAGCCCGCGCAGGATCGATATCGTCGACTCGACCGTCGGCTCTTCGATCTGCACGGGTTGGAAGCGCCGCTCGAGCGCGGCGTCCTTCCCAATGGTCTTACGGTATTCGTCCGCTGTGAGGCAATTTCAGTAAGATTGACAGTAAAGACAAAACGAGGGCCTACGGGTAGTGGCGCCGACGAGCTGAAGCCCTCTGGCCAATGCCGGCTTAATCATCTGCCCGCCGTCGATGCTGCCCTCGGCTTTGCCGAGGTTAAACAGAGTGTCTAGAGGCACTCAATACAAGCGCTAGAGCATTAACCCAAAGACACGCACGGACTTCGTCGATGAAGCAGATCACACCGCCCGCCTGCGACGCTGTGAATAAATTAAACGCGAGAGAAATATGAGAGACCGCCCACCTCTGCCTCGATATCCTGAAGGAGACTGCGGAATTTCTCCTCGAATTGGCCGCGGATGCCAGAGCCCGCCATAATGCCGGACAAGTCGATTGAGAGCACTCGTTTGTCGTGCAGGGACTACCGAAAGAATTGTGAGCCGGTGCTGAATTTGTGAACGAAGCACGCACTTCTGGAACCTCCTTACTGACAATCCGGCTGGCTAGGCCTTCGAGAATGGCAGTTTTTCCAACACCGGGTGGACCGATTAACTGGGAGTGGGGTTCAAAAGAGGTTTGACAGAACAAACAGTTGAACTGACCACCGGATTGGACTTTGTTCTGCGAGAGAGAACTGCGATAGATTATGAGTTACAAAAGCTCCGGCTGCAAAGTAAACCGCACTCTGAATCGTTCGCCGAATTTCTACAAAGACAATGACTATCATGCGACAAAAAAAAAAGGACCAGAGACAGACCTTCGTCTCTACCGATCGTCGGGTCAAGTTTCCCGGCGCGCGCCATCTCCGTCAGATCGACGCTCTGTTTCCCAATAAATTAGATCGAAAATATGTCGGAGACGAGGCTTACATATGCCTTTAACGCTTCACCCTTGTCATGCTCAGGGCCCATTTTGAAGGAGAAAGGGGAGTTGTTGGAGTTGGACGGAGGTTGTGAGTAGAACCGTTTGCATTGCCGCTGCGGCGAAAACGAACGCAATATGGACCCAGTTGCCTCTGTTGCCCGCAGAGAGACAACTTGACTGGGGAAACGAGGTCGCCCCAGGATCCGGGTGGTTCTCCACGCGGGATTTCTGCATGTAGCGAGACGAGACATGACACCCCGTCGCACACGGTCAAGGGCGCGTTAAATACGACAACCAGCCTCGGAGGTTCTGGAGAAGTCCTGGAAAAATCGAAGGATCTAGAAGCCCACGTGACCGTCCGACGCGCGGAACCCAGCCAAGCAGTGCCAAACAGGGACCCATAGATGGCGGATGAAGTTCTTTCCGAGCTCATTGTTCAATGCTTCGTGGAAGCGCTCCGTAATTTGCGAACTGCCTTCCTGCTGAATCGGCACCCGTACTAGTGTTGTTCGGGTTGGGTCGGCCGGAAAACCCGGGCTTGGGTCAGGTTGGACAGGGCTTGCTCGCCTTGGGGTTCAAAATTACCTGAGTTCAACCTAGACCTCAGGTAGGGCCGGGTCCCGTACAGTATAGAAATCTATATCTATGCTCGTTCTTGATTTTTTTTCCTGGTCCGGACGGACATACCACTGCTAGACGATGAAGAGGACCTTGATCGTTTCATTTGAAATGCTTTTCACGCTAGCGCTGGAGCCTGGCTACAATACTAGCTATGAGCTCCGACTTAAGATCGCCTGAACTCGAGGCACCCGTGCAAGGTAAGCTGCTAATGTAATAAATTCAATAAAGCTCAAGAGTGTGATGGTCTTCACCTGCAAGAAATGAGGTAGACTTATTCAAGTTCTGCAGGGTGCCCCTTCCACTCGGGCTCGGGCCCTGGGCAAAAGTGTCCCAGCCCTGGCCAAGTGATTACTCTTCTCTAAACTACAGAGTCCCCAAAAAGATATGCGACGTGAGTCCAATTCCTTGAGCGAATGCGGTCCGTTTACATAACCCCTCTTGAGCAAAACATATGTCCGTCAAACATGAACTCGACTACAGTTGCATCACGCAAGCAGCCAGGACTCCGAGGATGGCGAGTACGGAGGCAGGGCCGCGGAGGAGGTACGCAGAGGGGGCGCTATTGATGGACCCGAAAGGCGAGGGTGTGGAGCTGGAAGGCAAGGTAGCGGAGCTGAACGTGAGACTGGAAGGTGAGGTGCTGTGGGGATTATCAGTTCAGGAAAACAGGAGGGTAGGGGACGAATATTAGGGAGAGGATAGAAGGAGACGAAACTTGGACTCACATAGATGCCTTGCTTCCACTCGTGGTGGCCGTCGCGCTCCGACTCACACTTCCACTTCCGCTCGAACCGACCCCACTCGCCGAGTCCGTTGCGCTAGGGCTTGCACTTGTAGCGGCGCCGATGGAGAAGCTCCCGCTCGTAGCAAAGACGTCGTTGATATCAGTGACGTTGACGAAGGTGAGCGTGTAGTTGTCCTCGGCGGGCACAGGCGGAATGGCGACGGTGACGTTGGTGTCCGCGGGGTCGACGTTGTTGGCAATGGCAAAGGCGGCGTTCTGCGCTATGTGCTCTGAATTCACTGATTAACCCACGGTGCAGCAAGGGGACGCACGAATGATGGGTGGTTCAGTTCGATTGAGAAGACGCTACAAACGTGTATCAGTTGGGGATGTTGGGATTGGGCAAATGGAGGACAGACGGGTCGGAGGAGGTCCTGCTCCAGGTGATGGTCATAGTACCACCTGAGGTCGGATTCGTGGGAGTGTCAATGCCGAGCGCAAGGGCGGATGCAGCGCCGAGGGCGAGGGTGAGGAGGCTGCGAGAAGGCAATTTAATCCATCCGCTCCAAGTTCAAAATCCAATAGAACAGCTTTACCAGGCTTGGACAAACATAGTGGTATGACAGGAAAGGATGCGGGGAGAAAGAGGAACGAAGACGCGGCAGAGAATGAGTAAGGTGGCCACGGCGGAATAAATAGCAAGATGGAGAACATGTTCACACGACATTATGGAAGTGGAAGGTACAATGAGACCGACCGCACAGCATCGATTCCCAAGCTTGGGATCCCAAGGCTTGTCTTCCTAACCGCAAAAAGAAAAATGCTCCTCGGCCGTCGAACAAGGATGCGCCGAGAGGAGCCCAATTTGGGGTTATAGACGCCTCTTTCTTCTTTGCTATAGCCATCTGGGGGTTGCCTCAATTCTCCCTGACCACCGGATATCGTCCTGTGCTGTGGCATGCATGCTGAAGGCTAAGTTGCCACGGCTGCCAAACGCACAGAAGCAACTAGAACCGCGCAAAACTCACGAGAGGTTTCAACCATGGCAGTACACCGTACTCGTCCCTTTCCGGTGGAACATACCACTCGTGCAAATTTCGACCCATAAAGGGGTGGCGTGGTTTCAATGCTTCGCCATCTAAACTGTCAACAGTTAGTCGTAGCAACTGCGCAACCAAGCAACCAATCGCTCCGAGGATTACCCAGGCTTGCTGATGCCGTTTGCTAGTCATTGCGCAAGATCGAGATTTTTCCTGAAGTTTGGCCGCCCGAAAGCAAGGGAGATGCATTTCAATGGAAACCAAGAATGCAACAAAAAAGAAGAAATGAAGATGTCGAGTGTGAGTAACGCGTAATAGATTTCGGTCACCTAAAAGCTTGGGGGACTACTGCTCCATCCGCTACCTACATATGAAAGTTAGCCATAACACCGAATCATTTCCCTGATAGAGTACGCACTTAATTCTCCACCGCATCGCGCCACTGGAGCACGTAAAAGAGGCCGTGAAGGTAGATTGACGTCAGTTCGGGGCACCGCGCTCTCAGCGCGTCGCGCAGCTGTGCGAAGTCGGGGATATTGTAAGCGCAAACGTGATGCACGTCCTGGAGCGAATTACAGTCCCACGATATCGTGAGACGCTCCAGACCGTGTGGAAGAGCAGGAACGCTGGGCAGTGCTGAGAAGAAGGCAGACGGCTAGATATCATATAATCAATGGATTAAAACGAACTTGAACACCAGAGACTCGAACCTTGAAACCCGTTCGAATACTATTGCCGAATTGGCCGCGCACCACAACATCCGGGCCAAATTGCTTTTGGAGGTTACGAGTCTTGCCTTCGAACAAGGCAGCTCTCGAATGGACAACGATGCGGATTCGGATGTCTGTGAGCTCTGGAAGCCGGGCAACCAGCGTACCAAATGTCGCGATGTCGAATATGTTGAAATCAACATTGACAGTGAATTCTACACTGATCGAGGTGATGTTGGGCTGAACGCCCTGGGTGCATGAGATGAATTGAGATGGAGTGCAGCACGTTATGGTGAGATGCGCCAGAGTGTCAAGCGCAAGGAATATCGGGAGATATTGATATGGCCCATAGTATTCCGTGAGCGCGGGGAGAACCGGTGGCGACGAGAGGGAGACAGCCTCTGTTAAGAGGTTTTTGCCACGTAGTTTGAGAACCTGTAGTGCGGGAAATTTATTGAGGATGGCTACATTTTGCTCCGGCATTAGGAGGTGCATGGTCACATCCAAGGTGTGGAGGTTTGGGAAGGACGGAATGACATCCAAAGCGCGAGGGTGAAAAGTGGTGCGCAGGGTATGTAGGTGGTCGGGATGGAGCATACGAATCCAAAGCTGGTCTTCGTGCCATTTGAGCTCCTCGAAGCTGGATACGCGCAAACGGGAGGAGGATATGGCGTATCGTCCGGACACAAATGTGCACCAAGAGACGTTGAGGTTTGAGAGGGTAGGCAGGTGGCGCAGCGTATCAACTCTGGCCGGCGTGAAATGAATGTAGCTGGTCTCGAGTCGCTGGAGCCGTGTGAAAAGCGCTAGGCCCTTGAGCACTGCATCCAGCAGGATATACGGGGAATACGTGGCGAAGGACCATTCGGACTTCTGCGACCTGGTGATCTCGCAGGACCGAACGAATGGCGCAATTTCGGGGGAGCACCAGAAATTGAGACGCTCCAAGCAGCAGTCTACTCCAGTGGGCGACGGAAGGAGTAAGGCCGCTCCATCGCGATATACCGGGAAGTAAAAATGAGCAAATATGCGTGGGCGAGATACGCAGCGGAGGGCGCGGCAAGCCAAAGAGAAGTTTAGTAAGGTTTCTCGGTCGTAAGTGGGAAGATGGTGTAAAATTTCGAGCAGCAGCTCGTTGGGAATGGGGTCGTGAGAGCCCATGGGTGGTTGACGAGATTCGTCGTGGGAGTCAGGTGGGAGTGAAAACAGAAGAGACGAAATCGACGCATGGCAGTTTTTCGAAGTCCGCCATGATGTTCCCACGGCTATTCATTTGGTTGCCTATCACGACGACGACGCGTTTGCTACTTTATTCAATGGCACGGAGATCCACTTTTCATCCGCGGAAGCACTCGAACTCTTTGTAGACTGGTCACTGCCATGAGTTTACGGCCAAAACTATCAACTTGGGCTTTAGGGCCATTGCATGCGCATGGCAGATCCGAGTTTGTTCTGGTTGACTTTTTTCACCCATTTGAGCCCATTTCCGGTGGTGTTAAATTTTAATTGATTTTCTCTCCGTTTAACTCCTTATCTTATCTCTTATCAGGCCGTCGCACACGTGCTCGGATCGCGTCACACGTCAGCAGGAGCCACGATTATCCCTTGGGAGGTCTGATCCCAAATTTCGGCCTCCGAAAAGTTTTACCCGAACTTTTCTGCAGGACCCATCCATAAATTTTACCCGAATTCTGTATCCAGTGGGAGCTCGGCCCATGTTTTACCCGAATTTTGGATCTGACCTCAAAAAAATCGAAAAATTCGTTTAAATGCTCAAAAAATCGTAAAAAAACCCGGTACACTACTTCTCCATCTCCTTGTCTTCCTCGACGTCCATAAGGTCCATATTTGCGACTCCCCGCCTTCGCCCCGTGTTTAAGCTTGCAACGGCCATTCTTAACCTCCAACTTGGTTTACGGCGAAGCTTTTTAACGAGTTAACACTGTCAGTGATTTGTGAACCGCTTCTTCGTCTGTAGGTACGAGGGCGAGGAAAGATTCTTCTGGGAGATGCACAAAAGTTTAAACACAATGTTCCGACTTCCGAATAAGTACGACGTAGGAATGTTGATACAGTTGGATGACTCAAGATGCATCACAGGTGCCGAGGTGCCGACATTGTCACAGGTGATACCCTGGCATAGGCTCCGTTCTTGCGGCCATTGTTGGAATATATTGTCATTTACTGTATCAAACAGAGGCTTGAAAGTGCAGCGTAACAGTCCATGCCAGGTTACATAACCGGTCCGCGAATCAACACGGCTTTATCCGAACTTTACTCCAACCTCTCTCGAAACCACTGCTCTATCCGAACTTTGGCTCTGAGATATCCTCGCCGACCGCCCATTTTACCCGAACTTTCCTCCGACCTTGGCTCAGAATTTTAGCGTTTTTACCCGAACCGCGGATCAGACCTGCCAAGGGATAATCGTGGCTCCTACGTCAGCCTTGGCTTCTCCCATCTCATTTTCTACACGTCTCGCGCGTACAAGACGCACAAGGCCTTTTTCTCCCCGCAGCTGTGAAGAGTAAGTTTATCCTGCAGAGAGTGGAAGTTTACCTCTGGAAGACAATTCTTGCCGGTCGTGATACCGTTGTGGAACCACATTTTGCCGTCTTTGCCTATCAGCCTGCAAGTGAAATGGCTTTGGCCGCCGTACACAATCCCGCGGAGCCGCATATCGACCGTGGCCCCTTGGACTTGGAACGTCAATTTCTCGTTGAACACCAGCTTGTCGTGAGTAATATCAAGCAGCATCAGAGATGGGACGTCTCTGATGGTACTATCCATGTACAACCTAGATCTGATACCTCCGGCCGTGCATCTCGGGCAATTCTGCCTTCCGCTACTCAAATAGCGTGTTATATGGCATTATTCTTCGCTAAAAAAAACTACTTCGAAGTCGGAACTTTTGACGAACTTTTTAGTATGAACTCTGAACTTGCGATCATGATTTGATCTCGGCGCGAGCTATGCCTATGGCCCAAAAGGGACATTCTGCCAAAACACCGCAAAGAAAAATACAGAGGAGACGGACAATGTTTTTATGCGTGTAAATGGCATCCAGGAACTGTCTCAGCATAGCAGGATACCCTCAAGGGAGGTTGTCGGTCTGATTGAGCTGTTTTTGTCTTGGTGTTTATTCATCTTTCTCGCGCCGTTTATGACACTGTCGAAAAGACAAAGGGAGCGGAGCGCGTGGTTTGAGAGACTACAAACCTGTTCCGCAGCTATGGTGGGCTACAGTTGTTTTTGTAGCACATCAAGATGGGTGAACCTGCTCGAAAGAAAGAGAGAATATTCTCCAGAGCACAATCCGAGTATCATATACTCCAGGCTCTATCATAGAGCGTCTCCTTGTGCTCATCAATGTTTACAGAAGAGGTATGGCCTGGAAGGAAGCTGAGGTTGACAGTGGAATCTCATCCAAATGTACTAGACTTCCGTCATTGTCAATTGTCTAGGGGAAAATATAATTTGAGCAAGAATAACGGTAGCTTTAACCCAGTGGCCATTGAAGCGCTGGACTGGGTACTAATACCGGAGTTATGGAGAGCAGGAATGAGTGTAGCGCAAGTTTAAAAGCGTGTGAACTTTCTCCGGCCGTGATGCCGTGATGGTGCCATCAATTGTGCTTCGAACTACGAACTACGAACTTTCAGAACTTCGTATCAAAACTTCGCACTTCGCCAAAAGTACAGGGTATGGAGTTATGAGTAGCTCAATTATGGGGTGTTCGCACTTCGATTCGGATTAATTAGCGAAGATCCGTCTCATAGTGTTACCCAGTTCTGCAGTGGGACGTATGAGACAGATCTTCGCTAATTAATCTGGATTGAAGGGGGAAGTCTCCAGATTTTGGCCATGCGCAACTCCGTAGGCTGTACTTTTGGTCAAGTCCAAAGTTTTTACAACAAACTTCTGAACGTTCGTAGTTCGTAGTTCGAAGAGTAATTGATGGCATCATCACGGCATCACGGCCGTCGGAAGTTCGCACGCCTTGAAACTTTCCAACATGCATTCCTGCTCTGCCTAACTTCAGTTTCAAGGGCGGATCCGATCTTTCAATAGACACTGGGCTGGAAATACAGTGATTTATATTTGAATTGTATTTTCCCCCGGACAATTGACCATGATAACGGAAGTCCAGGACATTTGAGTGAGATTCCAGGCCTGTATTGAGCCCATACACTTCCTCGAAACCTCAATGAACACAAGTGGACATTTTTGAATAGAAATCGGGGTATACAATGTCTTCAATTGGGATCTGAACAATATTTCCCATTTCATTGAAGCAGGTTCGCCCGTTTCAACCTGCTACAGACCAAATTTAACCCACCTTGACGGCAAGGCATATTTAGCAGTCTCCAAACGAAAGATCTCTGCCCCCTGTTTCCAGCTGAGAGTGCCATAAATGGCTCAAGAAAAATGGACAGACACTAAGACAAAAACAATTCAATCAGACCTATCACATCGCTTGAAAACATCTTATTATGTTCAGGAAGTGACCCCGGGCTACTAACAGCGAAGAAAGTGTTTTCTTTCCTCTCTGTATTTTTTTTGCGGTTCCCCGCCTTGAATGTCCTTTTTAGGCGATCGGCACGCCCGAAGCCGCCATCAAATCATGATCGGAAGTTCAGAGTTCAGACTAAAACTTCCGACTTCGAAGTGGTATTTTTTAGCGAAGAATAATGCCATAGGGACGCCGTCGGGATAAACCTGTCTTGTACTGAGTCCAGCGGATAGGTATGCTTCCAGCATTCCGTACGAAACAGGGTCGAAGTACCCGCAAGACGCGCACCACTGTCTACCTACGGCGTAGAATTTGGAAGGCAACAGCGCGTTTGCTATGTGGTCCATCGACGTAAAGCTCCGGCCGGTCGGAAAGTGATCTGGCTGACTTAGGTGCATGTTTCGTCTCACGACATCTCGTGACTGTTCAAACGTGATTCTTCCCTCCAGGACAGATTTCATCGCAAGTGCAAAATCCGACAAGTATGGGCTCAAAGCTCCAAAGTAAGCCGTCCATATCATTGGATCTTCTGCCCACAAATTTCCCAGTAGAGTGAACATGGCGTCGTAGCCGCAGCTATAGTTTACGCTGTCCCAAATCAACCCCAAGGGCCGCAATCCGTGTGTAAGTCCTCTTCCCCTTTCCAACGCCTCTCTCGTGCGTACTTCATCCTCCAGCAACTGCTCGTGCACTTGCTTCGATTTCTTAGCTTTTCTCTCTGACTCCTCAGCCTCTGCGGCCGAGTTTTTCCTTTTTTTATCTGGTCTGCTGGTTGATCTCCACTCACTGTAAGCAACCGCGGCAGGTACCCTGGGTCCCATACTTGAGTTCCATCGCATGGCGGGAGGTCGTGATGGTCTGTCTTCCAAGCATAATATGACCTGATCAGTCTTCTACGATACAGCCCCGTCACCGACCTTGGGAGCTTTCCTTCGTACCGAAGACGTGTAATTTCGTCCAATATTTCTAGCTCACGAAATTCTTGACGCAGATGGCCCGAGATGCCTCCCGTTATTTTTTTATCGGAGAATCCTTGCACGATAATGGTCCCATCCGCGGTGAACCCTCTGGATAAGGCAACATAGTAAGAGAAATGGTCCTTACAATTTGACAACTCAACCAAATTCTTTATCCTAGATTTTCCTTGGGATGTGTAGTCGGTCATGCCAAAATTCAAAAGACACACGACTTGTTCGCGAAGGACAGAAAGCAACGTGTCATCCGGGAGAAGGCATGTTATGTGAGTGATTGTCCTTACTAGCGGCACCACGTTCAAGGGCAGATCAGCAATTTGAATATCGCTGGGTGGGTTCACGAGTTTGACAAACAGAGTCTCCAGTACCTGTTGTCCAGCCGGACCCTCTGCCGCGTGCCAACCGCAGACCAGCGCCTCTTGACCTTTTGTCATGCAGAGTTCAGTGGCGTCGTTGGCACAAAGCATTATTGGCATGCCAATGCACAGAGACAGTTTTCCCGGTATGAATTCGTTGTTTGTGCACGGCGGAGCCTCCCACAGCCTTTTTTGCAAGGACAGTGTCATGCGCTTTATTTCGGACTGTACGCAGAACTTCCACTTCGACTTGTCGGGGGACCTTGCACCTATTCTATCTATCGAGCAGAAGTCCACTAGAGTTTGATTGGTGTCCTGGGCAAATCTTTCGGAGCCCATTCGATTCAACATGTCCTTTTGGCTGTTTCGCGCGGTGATTATTGAAACATTTTGTACATCTCTCAAATTTAATCTAGGATTCCCCGGTCGAAAGCCGGCAATTCTGGAGTCGAGAAATACGAGATCGGCTTCTGTGCAGGCCGCGTATCTCATGTTCTCAAGTGCAGTTCTCAATTTGGCGTCCTCCGGACTTTGTTTCTTTTGGCGCATATTTTGACGCAGAAGAACGACGGTGGTAAACTGGTGCCATATAATTTTACCCAGCACCGCATTCTGATTTCTTTGGTCCATTGCATCGGACACCTGCAGGGTAACCTTCCCACTGTATAAAGACGGGCCTGTCATAGGCGGCAACTGAGCGAAGTCGCCGGCCACAACCAGGCTCAATCCTCCAAACGAGTCGTCATGTATGTTTCTTGCTTTTGCAGCTTGTGTTGCCAGCAACTGAAAGTCATTGCACGAGACCATCGAAATTTCATCCAGAAAAATATAGTCGACACCTTGAAGCCGTTCGTTGACCGCCGCCATCGCTGTCCCTTCATTTCTGATTCCTTCTACATCGTCGTGGTTCTTACTTTTTGACTCTCTAGGAATTTTGAATACAGAGTGGTAAGTAAGTCGAACCATTCAGGAGCGCAGCCACCGACCCAGTGGGGCCCAGCACCATATACCTATGTTCCTCCTTGCGCATCTTGAAAAATTCCATGATAGCTTTCAGCACTTGCGACTTGCCTGTTCCTCCCATTCCTCCTAGATACATTCGCAACGGCAGTAGTTGATCTCCAGCAGCATGGTCAGCCACGATCATGAAGGCTCTCGTTTGTTCCGGGTTCAACTCTGCATTCATTATGATGGTCGATACGATATCTGCGTTTGTGGCGGAGTCAATATTGGAACGGTGGTTGAAGTAATGGTGAGGTAGCAAGCTCGTTCCGTTTATGACTTTCTTCTGTCTATTTTTTTCCGTTATGGCTGGCATATTCTCCAGTTTATTGGCGGTGAGCTCTTGCCTTTGAGTCTTGACCAGACTTACCCATTCCAGTCTAGGTCGGATGGGCACCATTAGATGATCTTTATCTACTGACAGCAGTCCGTCGGTCGGTCTATCTAGCCATCTGCTCGTCTGCATGATCTGTCTCATGTTCTTAGCATCAGCAATTAGCCGCAGTGTCTTCGGACCCTTCTCCTCATCGTTGTCGTCATCCACCACATCATCGTCGTCCGAACCGTAGTCGAAATCATTAAGGTCGTCAGCAAACTTGTCTTTATAGTTCAAGAACCCCTCGGGGAACAAGGTCTGCCCCGATTTCTTCGCTTCTGCCAGCTTCTTTTTCATCTGCGCGTAGTGATCGTCCCGAGCATCATTGCATTCATACCGGACGTCGAAGTTTTTAATCAACTGCCTCTGACGGTCAGTAAATGGGTGGTTTTGAAAGCTTTGTCCCAAGTTGACAGTTGTTCTTTCAAATCGCTGGGTGATCTCCAAGGCTTAAACAAAGTCAACATTGTCATGCAGTCTGCCGCACGGTCTCCCTTGTCTGAACGTGGGATAGCTCCACCGATAAAGTTTGGAATCATCGTGGTAAGTCGGTCCAGGTCACACGCAACGGAGTGAGTGGGGAACAGAGGATGCTTCGGCATAAAAGGGTGATGCCTAGGCTTGTTATTTTTGTCTAACTTTGACTGTTTATCCAGAATTACGTCGTCCTCGTCGTCTGTCTCCCAGTCGGAAGTATCTTCCTGGTCAATAGACTCTCGCCCTTCATCCTCCCACCAGGGGCAAAGTTCGACGCATCCAAGTTTGGAAGCAGTCGGGTCACCCGGGAGGTCATTCAGGCGGCATGTCGTGTGACGTCTCACAAAGATAAGCAAAGGGCCTTTGCACAGACAGAGACCAGACAAAGGAAAGACAAAGGAGAGACAAAAGGCACCCACCCAGCATCCGCCAAATCCCACGGCCCAGGGATTTGGCAGATGCTGGGTGGGTGCCCTTTGTCTTCCCTTTGTCTGTTCTTTGTCCACTCTTTGTCTGCACAAAGTCGCTTTACCTATTACTGTGACCCGTCACATAAAATGCCGCCTGGATGACCTCCCGAGTGCCCCGACCGCATCCAAACTTGGATGCATCTATCTTTGCCCCCGGTGTCCGCTTCTACCTGCTCCTCTTCCTGCTCGTAATCAGGCTTGTCCTCTAAACGAGCGTCGTCAGAATATAAGTCCTCATCGTCCTCCCGAATGCGCTTTATAGCCTCGTGAAAATATTCTGTTTGTGTGTAGCGAGCGAGTCGGACCTCCTCTTCAAACACTGCTCTCTCGCACGGTGATCTTTTCTTTTTCATCGATGTCTGTATCCATTCAAACAAGTTCAACTGCTCATGAGCAATTGGTCTATACCTGTAGGTATTAACATTGGACGCGGGCACAAACTTATCATCAAGACGGCCTATAGGTATGCGTTCCTCTTCGTCTTTTGTATATTCATCCTTATCATCTATTGACATGTCTTCTACCCAATGGCTGCGCACGAACTGGATGTACTGTCTCCAGGCAAATGGAACATATTTATGGCTCGTGTAATGATCGGGATTGTCGAGCAGGTACAAGGAAGCCATGGGGCTGCCTATCTCCATCTTAGCGCTCATCGAATTGACCATTTTCCTCATCATATGGCGTGCATTATCCTTGTCCCGTGCAGCGCCGCCTAATAGCTCAGACTCCTTCTCAAAGACGTCATAAACCGACGCGAACATCTGGTAAGATTTTAGGCTAAGCTTCGAGACATAATCAGAAACATACGATACGACGGCCTTAACGGCGGTCCCGGAGAGCAGGCTGGTTACGTCTGTGTTGCACCTATTGAGAAATGTGAGAATGGGATTCACCGTGTTCATCATTGGCTCAATGTGTCGAACATTGACGTGACCTTCTTCAGTTATAGTTGAGGATTCAAACACATCTCTGGGAAATCTCGCGCGACACACACCCAGTTTAGTAAGACAACCTTTCCTTTCTTGTTTGAACTTGAACTCTGGCTCTTTCTTA
This sequence comes from Mycena polygramma, assembly GCA_029449255.1. Classification (NCBI taxonomy): domain Eukaryota; kingdom Fungi; phylum Basidiomycota; class Agaricomycetes; order Agaricales; family Mycenaceae; genus Mycena; species Mycena polygramma. The sequence continues at coordinate 2,339,101 of JARKID010000003.1, forward strand.
CCCGTTCTCTTGGACTTTCTCCACTTAGCTTTAGCTTCTTCTGCCCGGTGATGTTCAATGGATAAGAAATGGGTGTGAACGTTCGAACGCACCAGAAGATCATCCACCTCGAGTTCAAAGCCCTGCCACCAGTCTGCATATCACTTGCATTTGGAACACAAATCTGTACATCGGTCTTTTTGGCATATACGAGGGGGAGGTTTGGGCAAAGTCTGGGTTGGTGGCTTGTACTCGGCAGTCCACTGCTCCATCTCGTCGTCGCTGTCCGCATCAGGAGCAAGAGGTTCCACTTTCCTTTTGTTTATAACCGCTTCCCTGGACCCGTTGAAGTACTCTGCACGATGGGAGCTTTCTAAATAGCGAACAGCGAACAAGACGTTTTGTGAATCAGGAGTCAGGTCCCATGATTCGGTCCCGAATTTCTTGGGGCGACAAGGCACCGTCTATCCATACCACGAAATGGCCATGTAACGTTAACCTTCCCTGTTGCTCCACGGTCCCATAGAAAGCCTCGGTACGCCCAAGCAAGCCGATCTCTTCGCTGTCCCACCCCAGAATATCCTCCAGAAATGCGGTGACCATGTAGTGGAAAAACCGCGCCGCAGCGACTGGATTGCGAGACATTAATTTGTTTCTCTCCTTTGACGTTCGTAATTCCGGCCGGTAGACAATGTCCTCTTGAGCGTAGTACAGTGCGAGCGGATGATGGAGGTCGGACCAAGACAGTGTAATGAACCAAGATGGTGTGTTAACCAGATCTTTGATTATATCGAAACAAAGCTGTTCAGAGGGGTTCGCAGGCTTCACGTGCTCACCTTTTGACATCCGGTCGGCGATGTTCGCCGCCACGTCAGGATTAATCGCGGACAATCTGCGTGCAATCGAGCCGAACTTGGATCTCTTAGCCAGCAAAAAGCTTCCAGTAGACGCTGCCTTCAATTGCTCATGATTAAATGCAATCATGGGAAAATAGGTGTCGAGTTGAAACCGCTTATCATGGTAAAGCAGCAAACTACGCTTCCTTGTGGCATCTTTCAACTTGTTCAGGTGAGTAGCGTGTCCGATACCACCCTTGCCGTACGGGAATAGCCAAGGGAACATGCCGGGGTAAGCTTCCACGGAGTCGTACAAACTCACCGGCGTTTCAGACCTGCCAATTCCTAGTATACGTCCTTTGTGGGTCAAGTGTTGGAGAGCAACATGCTTTATAGTGTCCATCGTCGCGGTAGCATACTCCGTGCCAGATAACCCATGGACAGCGAAAGAACATTTTCCAGATCTCGTTCCATACTCTCTGGCGTTCTCATGTACAGCAGTAGTACCGGCTGGAACTGCGTCAGCAATCTCTTCTTTGGTCCGGCGAAAATCAACAACCACTGGGATGTCCCTCTTGGCATAGGTATCCAGATTTTCTTGCGAGATTTCTAAGTCGCGGTACCCCTCATGGTTCAATTTCAACCATTCCAAGGCTTCAACCACTTTTTTCCTGCGAACCAACATGGGTGTCCTGTCAAAATCTTCCTGGGTGGGAGCAGCCGAGCCCATAAACACGAAGGCAAGAACCTCATTCATCTCATTCTTTGCTGGCGGCAGGCGGTTCAAAATGCTCAACACCGGTTGGGAAAACATGATCGCATTCGCGCTCATCCGCACTCATCCAGAGTTCACCCTGATAACACAACGATTATGGCGCACACGTGCGATCATGATACCCTCCGCGTAAGTAAGGTCCCTCAGTTGGTCGGGGACGGCACCTATCCAGTTGTGACGAACAAGTGCAGTCTTTGGGATAATTCCATTGCTTAACAATGTTTCGCAGTCTACACAAAGATAGTCGCAACCTTCGGCCAACACCGGTCCCTCAAGTTCCTCGATTGGATCTGTACTCTTAAATCTCTCTTTCCGTGTAACACCCGGTCCAATAAGCAGAGCGAGGCTGCCTTCGTAGCGATCCAAACGAGTAAGTTTCGTCAAAGGAGTCAAACAGCCGCTGTGAGGCTCCACTTTGTGTCGACTCCGGAACCTTGCCTTAACAGTAAAATGGACACCATGGGACCCGCTCCGGGACGACAGTAAAGAAGCTCACCGGATCGCTGGAAACACCAACACCTGCCGTCGAACGCACGGTCTGACCCTGAATCGGACAAGCACCTCCGGAACGAGTAAAAAAGAGACCGGACCGCGAAAAGCATTAAGGGAACGGCGAGGGAAATAAAAATCACATGAAAAGACCGCCCATGATCCGACCTTGATTCGAACAAGGACCTCCGTCCACTAGGGAATACCCAGCAACAGCGCACTACCAACTGTGCCATCGGACCGATAACAAGCCAACAGCAAAAAGGTTTCGAGTCAGTTGCGCCCCATCCAGGAATCGAACCTGGGCACCCTCTGAAACGATTATTGTCCAAGGACCGGAAGGGGGTGCACACCTTGCGCCACGGGACTGTTGCAAAAAGCCAAGCGATAGTTGTGAAAAAGGAAAAGGCTCTGGGAAATTCCCCGAGCACGAATCGAACGTGCAACCTCGCAAAGACAAAGGGATTACGAGGACGCGGTACCAACCGCTATGGGAGGTTGACCTTAACCAATATTCGAAGAGATCGGACCACACCCCAAAAAGGAGGCGCGCTCACGCGCAGCCCACCACGAGGGTCGAACTCGCTACCTTCAGATTAAGAGTCTGACGCTCTAACCGTTGAGCTAGGCGGACGATATGATTGCAGAGTAACAAAGGAAGGGGGAGGGCAGCCAAATATAGAACCGATCAAGAAAAGCAAGGCGCGGACTTCGACGAAAATATTCATTTCGCGACTTGGAACGGGTTACGGCCTCCTCATAAAATCAGGAACGCGCGCAGGAACGCAGAAATAAGGATAGGATGCACGAAAACGTGCTCCAGAGGAGGTTACGAACCCAGGGCGCAAGCGTTATGCCGCTCCGGACGTGTTATGCTGTGCCCGGCAGGCCGGAGGCCACACCGTAGGCCATCTACGGACTCAGGCAGGCACCTATTACTCCTCAGCACACGAGAAGCCTGCGCGCACGCGACTCCGGCGAAGCGGAACTCGAATTATACAGTCCCGCTGCGCGTCCACGCCCTCCGGACGCGTTCTACGCTGATAAGCCGTGTATCGGGTTTAGGCCTGTTTCACGCGTTTTTCGCGTTTTCTGTTCTTTTTAACGCGCGTCTCAAGCATAATATCATATCTGATATTATGCTTTGAGCCTACTCTTAATGGGGACTATAATAAGTCCACCCGCAGGGGCTATTCAGAAAGATCATACTGAATTAGCGCTGTTGTACGGGTTACAATTAAAACTGGGTTAACTTACAGACGCTCAGGTTGTACAAGAGAGCTCCCTTATTCATAACGTACCTAGTGGGCATCTGGGGAATTTATCGGTTATGTCCTGAGGACGCCGGACGCTTGATTGAAGCCTTTGTTTACATCTCTTTGCATCGAAATGGGATACGCGATGGACCACGTGACCGGCTCAGTACTTGCCGAGATCATGTTCCGAATAGGCCGATACGGAATTATCCGGACATGATCACATCAAATCGCGATCGACTCTCAAAACGGGGAGATTAAGGTTCCAATCCAGGAACTTGGTCTTCCAAGCTCTTCACAAGGGAGTGCGGGGTACTCAGTGGAAGCTACGAACATGTAGAATCCATTTCTGAGTATCTTATTCACGGGCACGGCCCTATTCAGAACCTAGGGACTAATCTCGACTTCCAGCACCACACGAAGTCCGAGATAAGTCCCAAGGCAACTAATGGACATTCAGGAGTTTCATTAATCTTTCTTATTTCAACTGTAACTGCTTGGCTACTGATATGACTCGTTTTTCTATTCATTTTAAACACATGTATACCCGATCGTCTGTCACACCCCTACTCCGTTTATCCGCAATCTTGTAATTCTCTCTGTGTAAGCGTTATAGTGTACAGTATAAAATAGCGAGAGCACTGGCATGTACGGTACGGAATCCCACCCCGGTTATTGAGGCGCCACCCAGTTACGGCCCTCCTTAACGCACGGTTCGGATCTGGACTTGTCACTCAGGGCTACTCTATTCAGAATAGTGCCGTTCCAAGTTATAATATAATCTCTGCACGCCCCTGGCGATACTCCTGGACTCCTGACTGATTGTGAATTGTATTGAACCTGTGGCTTGTGAATTGGCTTGTGGTATAGCCTTTGATTGGGATTTGGCTTGTGGTATAGCCTTAGGACTTGGAATTGTGACTGGCTTGTTGTATAGCCTTGGATTAGATACGTTTGGGATTTTGGCATATAGCTTTGGACGCTTTACAATCCACTTTGCGAATAGGGTGCTATAACTTCGGTTACCAAGCCTTATTTCACTCAGACCACACGCGCGCTGCACACGTCTAAGACAGCAACCCCTTAATTACCTGCTCCCCTCATTACAATACGAACTCGGCAGTAGAAGTAGTAAAGTGTTTAGGATTAGGTTGTTTGTTGTGGATTAGATTAAAGATTCAACTTTGTTGTATCTTTGTCTTCATTCATATCCAAACCGTCGAATCTTGATTCCATCCGCTTCTCCTGTGCAACCCTTTCACCGGACTCAGCGTAGTATGTGTATTCTTTATCTTCTTTGCTCTTCTGTCCCACTGAACACTTATCGCAGCTACTAGCGCTAGTCCTCTTGCCTTTGTGCTGTTGGCGCAACCGGGCGTGTGTACATGCCACCCTGAGCGTAATTTCCGTAAGTCCTGCTTTTACTTTCTTTCCTCTTCTCATTGCTCATGCTTTCCTTAGAACACGCATCCGATGGTGAACACTCAGCGGCGTGGTTCCGCATCCCCCGTGCGTTGCACAGTTTATCTATCATTGGCTTTACTGACCTTAATTTTAGACCTGGGACAATACCGTGAAGTTTTTGGACTGTAATAGATAAAGAGTTCATGTTTATGTTCGTAGAACTACACGTTTAGAATCACAATCTCAGAGGGGGTTTTTTTTCTTTCGAAGTACCGCATGCCTGCCCAATGTGTCATGTTTCATTAACGATCTGTATCGACTGAGTGGTGTAATGGTTACATTGTCGCCAAAGATTGTAATCTCGTCTGAATCTTTTATGGTGATGTTGTGGTTCAAATCCCACCTCAGTCATGTCTCGCATTGAAACGATTAACATTTTTTATGTAGATATCTGATGTTTCTTGGTTTTTGTCTCGTCTACAGTACCAAGGGTTCTTATATATTGTGTTTGCGTTGTGTATCTACTCCTGCCAATTAATTGTTCATTACTTTTTCTAGTATAGTAGGAGTAGTAGTTCGATAAATTGAAGCTAAGTCTCATTATTGACTGAGTGGTGTTTCAATGCGGCATCTCAAAGGTTTTTATTTTTTCGTTTTAGACTGCTATGAGGTAGAGTCGCTGTATGTAACGACTGAGTGGTGTAGCAGTAACACTGTTGCTCTGAATTGTGGTACATTACACAATACGATTCAGCAACCGACGTGGGTTCGACTCCCACCTCAGCCGTAAGTACATGGCGCCTTGGTTTTTAATTGAAGCAATTAAACATGTCTTATTTTTTCTAGAGTGCTAAACAGATTGTGAGCGTAAAGCAACTGAGCGGTCTATATATTTAGCGGCTGAATGGTGTAATCGTAACGCCTCTGCTCCTTCTCGTTGTGCAGTACATTATTCAGATGATGCGGGTTCGCCTCTTGTCTCAGCCATAAAATGTGAAGCGCATTTTTTTTTGTTTTCTGTTGCTTTGGTCAATCGTCAGGGCGGTAGTTTGTTGGGCCGGGTACGACGTAGCATAACAGTGTCTTTGTGATTATGACTTTTGTGAACAGAAAATTGTGAAATATATATATATATATATATCAGGAGCCGGGGATGCCCACTACCTACAATTGGGGGTGCCCATGTACCCTGTAAATAATAGAGCTAGGTGGGCGTCCCCACACCACCGTCGTCGGGGGCCCCCGTTTGGTGCATGTAAATCATCCCAGCTGTGGGGGCACCCAGCCATATCTGGGGACGCCCATGCTGGACTGGGGATGCCCAAGCTTCAGAAGCCTGAATTCTGGGGACGCCCCCGTACAGATCCGGGCACACCCAGGTATCGGCGCGGGGACACCCATATGACATATGGACACACGGTGGGGGCACCCAACAATAGACCTGGGGATACCCGCTGTTAGTCCTGGGAAGGCCCATATTATCTCTGGGGCTGCCCTGATAGTCGCGATTGGGGAGCCCCAGCAGAGGAATTTTGAGCACATCTTTAGGAGATGTTGGGGTAGGTGTAGACTCCAGCTATGATCATTATATGTTTAACTTCGCTATGAGCCTAAACTATGTTATACTAGTATGTATAGCTAATCACTCACTGCTATACGAGTATAGCTAGCTGACTAGCACTCCAGGACAAGATATTAAGATATGATGAAATTCATCTTCTGTACCTGTCTGGAGCAAATGCTGATATTATCAATTTTGTCTTCCGATATGTGCAGTGAAGTCCGTTCCAATATCACAGCAGTGAGCGCTCCTGTAACAGATTTCTTGCATTATAGAAATGAGTCCTGATATAATAAAAGTCTTGTTCCGCTGTGCGGAGGTGCATATATAATGCTGCTAACTAACCAACCATGCAGAAGTATAGCTGATATTATTGGGACAAGGCGTCTCAAACAATGATTTTTTTTCCCACTCTGTGGGACTATATATATATATATACTGCAGGTCAAAGAGTGCAGAAACGAATGCTGCCAGCCAAT